>BHDV01016355.1:43958-123926 GCA_005406045.1 Adoxophyes honmai | reverse complement strand
AAAAAAAAAAAAAAAAAAAATACAGCCGAATTGAATACCTCCTTTTTTGAAGTCGGTTAAAAAGAAAGACATCACTTCCAGCAATAAAGTTGCTGAATTGGCGACACTGTTGAGTTTCGTTTCGTTGCGATTGAGAACCGTCGTGTGCTAGTTGCAGTTACTAACTCGTTTTAATTGTAATTACTAAACCCTCCCGTGCCCGTAACTTTTCAGTAGCTTTATGTGAAAAATGCCTAATAGGAGCCGCGGCGTCTGCTGCCAAACGCGCACTACGCGCCACCGCTTAGTTCGCGTTTCTCAACGAGTAAAATTTTAAACAAGGGCATTTTTAAAAATAGAGTTCAAATTTAAGTTCGATTTGCTTAGACACCGCAATTGCGAGTTAAATTGCAGTCGATTCGTAATAGCTTTTTTTTAAACCACGGTCCTTTGAGTTCTTTAAACGTTTTAAACAAGCCACTGCGGCTCTTTAAGCAAGCAACTATGTTACAAAAAAAGGAAAAGGATGAAAGGTGCAGCTTTTATATGGCGTAAACTAAGAGGGTGCTTAAGTACTTTCTACTAACTACTTAATGTGTTTTTGACGTTGACTTGAGACGTTAAAATGGGGTTTTGCGATATAAAATTAATTTTCTTTCACGTAATATTTTACGGACTTATTTTAAAATCATCGTTTGCTTAAAAACTTTTTTCGAAAATGACTGTTTCCAGTCAAAGAACAAGGAATTGAAATAAAAATGACATTATATATTATTTTAATGTACTTTGTACTTGTTGTGTATAGGTACTTTATGTTAATTTTTATTTCTATTTTCATTATTTTATCATTTTTTGATTTGCTATACGGTTTACAATACGGATAGGTAATATAGGAAACTAAATATAATCCAATGGGTTATTATTTCATTCAACACGTATATTTTTTCCTTGACTCAACTCCTGTTGTATTCTCAGTACCCAGTATTTTGATTGGGAACATAATTTTGAGCAGGTTATGTTTGCTCGTAAATGCACGATGAAGTAATTTTATGGCGCATAATACCACGTAATCGTACAAATTTGGTGCGGCGAGATAAGGGCCGTAAACATCTTGCATGTTAGAATAAACATAAAAATGTGTCGCTGTACCTAATCTAGTTGATGAGCTTTAGGTGTGAAGAAATGTGTGTGTTCAGGTAAGGAAAGTGTGTCGACTGCGTTAGGTTTTCTGTAGTTATAGAGAAAAAACTTGACCCCGACTATTATAGAAAATAAACTTTTTCAATGCCTCTGAATTTATTAAAACGCAAATGAGGTTACAGTAGGCTATTTTCAAATGAACAATATAACCATGACAGTTTAAAAAGATTACAGTCCTGAAGGCCTAGTGAATAACTAATGAGAATGGAGTAATGGACTGGGTAATAAGCGTTAATAAAGAAGTAAGTAACGAAATGCAAACTTAAACATGATATTGGAAACCTCAACATATTTTTTTGAGGATGATACCCCACACGTTTGGAATTGATGTTTTTTTTTTACTTTCACGTAGGTATGTAGGAAACCATTATCTAAAAAAGGACAGATAGACAGACAGACAGAGACAGAGAAATCTATAAGCGTTCTGTTTTTATCATTTGGCTACGGAACTTTAATAAACAATGAGAGTGTTCGTATCAATTCTATAAAAGCTTGTTTTTCAGTAAGGTATCGCCTCAGCATTCTTATTGCGTTAATGGAGAAGTATTCCCCGCACAACACTTCCTTCAACAGCGGAATAACGACGAAGTTTAATTGGTTTCCTGTTCCCCGATAGCGCATTATTAGAAAGACTTTGTATCAAATTACCAGAAGGCATGACACCTGAATCTCTTTCCAATTTGATGCTCATTGTGAGCATACGGCACAGACTTATGTCGAAATAGATACCGCAAGTTCCGGGATTGGTATGAAAAGTAAGCGTGCCACTTTTCCTCTACCCGCTGTAACATCACATGAGCGCTTTGGTGATGATGATGAGAATTGACAGTCCGAGTAAAACGGATTCAAAGGTGACGCCTTATTCAAGTTGTGCTATCTCTAGGCTGTTAAACCTTATCCTTAGATACAAAACTAAATGAAATCGTGTCAAAGGAGGAGTATTGCTCTCCCTTTTGGCACGCGAAGTACATACCTACACTTGCGTTGTCTATTTCGAGATAAGTCTTTGGCACACGGACTGTCGCCCTAAACAAACCAGATACCAGTCCTTTATAAATCAGAGTCAAAAGAAATTAAGAATTGTTTTGAAATGCTCGATTGGAATTCGATTTGGGATATCTCACAATTGATGATTTATTTAATCCTTGATACAAAACAAACATACACGTCTGTATTCCCAAATGGGGTACGTTACACAAAACCACGACTATTCCACACCACGCCTCGTAATCCGTACCAATATATAAATGTGAAAGTGTGTTTGTTTGTTTATTTGTTTGTTTGTTTGTCCGTCTTTCACGGCTAAACGGAGCGATGGATTGACGTGATTTTTTAGGTATTAGAGATAGTTTAGGGTATGGAGAGCGACATAGGCTACTTTTTGTCTCTTCAAAACCCCCCCATTTCCCTAAAGTGAGGGGTGGAAGTTTTCAATGTAGAAAGCTATAAATCGGTATGTGTGCTAACTCTTCTGTGATACCCCGAATTTAACGCGAGCGGAGCCGCGGGCAAAAGCTAGTTTTAGCACAATTTTAGTTTTAAATATTAATTAAAGAGAAGTGTGTGTGTTGCTAGCCTTGTCTCCTGAAGCATACCTTACCTTAACCATTCTTTAGTAGCTTCTTATGAAATCCATGGAACAAATGGAGAGGTGTCGGCGAATTGTTACAAAATACCGTCCAAATAAAACGTGGTAAATAAACATCGATACTAAATTTGATATTGCCTTGGCTTGCAGTGTTTTTGTTCAATAACAGTATATTTTCTTGATGTAGAAAGCAGTAAGTTCCGATAAACTTCAACAACTTTTCAGGGTAAATTGGCTGTGTTATCTTCTGATAAAACAGTATTGAATCTCTAAACTCGAGATTTATGTCGTTTAAAAACTGCTTCTACGATCTTACATTGAAATCAATCCGTCAATCGATGTAAATCGGAGTACTGTATCGCTGGTTGTTGTACATCCATAATAACGCTGGCTAAAACAATAAATCTTCCTATCCAAATAGATTATTGCAAAGATAATGTCATAATAAATACTTAAATAAATACGTAGCAACATAGCAACTCATCTCAAACTTTTTATTCTATTGTCTTTTCATGTCGACATAAAAAAATAAACGATTGAGGAACGATAATTTCGCCAAACATGCTCGAACAGAAAAACTTTCAAATAACAAACTTCGTAGTACCCTAGACTATTTCGCTTAGAAACCTAGAACAAAAACTTTAAAAAGCCCTTCACAGAAAAAGGGTAAAATAAAAGCCCTTAACGAACTGAAAGCCGCTACCCTGCTAAGTTAAAAAGACGTAATCGAATAGAAATTCTTCCGGAGATACGCTCTTTTAAATTGGTGGGGTAGCTTGTTCTTGACTAGTCTTTGTTCCCAGCAGCCCGCCGGAGGCGAATCCGGTAATTTATCGGTATTCCCGAAGGAACATTGCATTTTGTTGAACATCCGCAAACTATACGCTTTATGTTAAATTCTAAACTGTTCCTTGAGATTTTCGTGAGACAGTTTTACAATTTCCGAGATGGACCCATGGAAGTTGACGTCTATTAGATCTTTTTAATTGATCGCTTCTCTTAAGTATCTTTTGTTCTGACCTGATTTGTATTTAGTTTTTCTGGCGTACTTCTTAGGCTATTTCATCGATATCGGATTAAAAGTTTTTGCCATAATGAAATCTTTATTGGAAATGAGCTTTAAGCTTAACTTCTCAAAATGTCTGGCTGTTACAATATTAGTTAACTCAAGATAAGCCCTACTTAAAGTTTGCGATTTTTTGGAATGATCATAGCGAAACGTGACTAAAAGCAACTGGTACGCTCTAACAAACCCATTTCTTACATGTTTATTAGAATCGAATGCTGATATTTTTTGCCTAGGGCAATTTACTAGAGTTCTATCGCTCATTCTTAATATTCAATCTGTCTATCTGCCAGTATATCCTCTCTGTAATCTTGTGAGAAACAAAATTGACAGGCAGTTACGGATATAACATCGTTTTTCTACCTCTGAGGGCCAAACCAGATATAAATATTTAAAATATGTTAATCTTTCAAAACTTGAAGCATATTCCATATTAGAGACCCCGAAATTAAAAGACCTATTCGGGAAGGGTCGGCCATTCATATATTACGAGGAATCCTTGGAAGCGAAGAATTGTCGGATTCATATCACGCAGGAATTTACTGCGGAATCTACATTTCCATTTGTGTAATGAGCACATTATGATTACGGTACAGTCGCCCGGCATATAATATATTTAATTTAATATGTTATAATGGGCGTCATGTGATATACAGGGCCATAAGAGTAGGAATTAAATGGATGCGCTATTCTCCTGGTAAATCCTTCCATGGATGTCGTAAGAGACGACTAAGGAAATAGGTTAAGGTATGACTGAAAAAATGCTAGAAGTGGTTATATAACGTCACATGCTCATGGTTTTATCTATGTAGCTTTTCGTGTGTTCTGCCTATCCTATTTAGGAATACAAGCGCAACGAATGAGTGTTAAATAGATGACGTAATGTCTTTGAATAATGCGATAATTTTTTCTTTGCTCTTTTATTTCGTACAATTCCGATTTCACCGCAGAACAAATTGAATGTATCTTCTCAGGATTCGCTTTAAAAAGAACATAAAAAAGCAATTTCCGAAAGTTAATATGTAGTATTTACTAATATTCCCAGTGAAATAAGTTTTAGCTGATAAAATTTCTTATTTAAAAATGAGACTGCTGTTTTATTTTCTGGTATGTACTATGTACTCTTTTTTTTTGTTGTGAATCAACTTGAAAACAACATAGCGAGTTTCCACGTAGGTAAATGTAATTTAAGTGTATACGAAGTGATGAAAACGGTATGTTTTTCATTTCAATTTCTTTTCCACCGTGAAAATGCCGATTTATTTCCGGGTGCTTTCACCATCGTCCGACACAAATTGAAAGTAATGGACACATATATCATTTCGTTTTACTTTAGTTGTTTTAATTACAAATAAATGACTCCATTCGCTGGCGTAAATAAAAATGATAAAGCGCGCGCTGTTGGATTCTTTTTCATCAAAATGTGTACCGGATGGTTTAGACTGGCGGTAATAGAGAGAAATGGTACGCGTGAAACTGGAAATATGAGCGCAACTAATACAGAAAGTAAGAACGACTTCTGTATGTCCACAACAATAAATGATAATAAGGAAAATCAATGATATTGATGTACGACATTAGGTATGTACCGTCATGCTTCTTTTCTACAAGGATAGGCTACATAGGTACAATAAATACATACAACCACGCCTATATTCCCAAATGGGGTAGGCAGAGCACACGAAACGTGACATAAAAAAAAGGACATGATTAAGTATAATTATTTCACGTTTCGCAGCCACTTCTAGCATAATTTTAGCTTTGAAAACAGATGGAAAAGATACGCATAGATACTAAAATATTGACATGTTGCTAGTCTGTCGCCTAAAGCATACCTAAAACTTATTTCCTTAGTCACCTCTTACGACGTCCACGGGAGAATCGGAAAAGAGTTATTTTATCCCGACACTACACAGGAATAAGAAAGATAGGCAGATACTAGTTTATTCTACTTACTACGATCCTGACATGCGTCCGCTTGTAACGTGGTCGTTACTGACTATACTTCCTATTCCAATATCTACTTATTTACAAACTTAAAACTAACTTAAAAGTACAAAAACTATCTACACTGCCTAATCTGAAGTGCCTAATCACCACAAATCAATACAATTTTGCTGTTAGCATTTGGTAGGCGCGGGGAGTTCTCGCGCTGTCACCATGTCGCCACGGAGTGGGGCTGAGACGTCCGACCCGAGGACGAACAGAGGACATTCCTTTCCCTACCAAATCGACAAGCGAGCTAGACCTCTGCGAGACAAGTGTTGTCTCAGTTATAAAATTAGACTACAATTAATTCTATTTCTTCTACAACACCTATAGTGTTATAGTGTTTGCCTATTTAAATAAATTGTTATCTACGCGTAATATATCTAAGTGATCGAGTTAACCCCAGTCGGGTGAGTGTTGCAAATTTATTACTAATGTGAACCAATAGTTCTTCTATGCCTAGTTTTACTAAATTTACTGTGTATTTCGCTTATTAATTTCATTGTCATGTTTACAAACAGTACCTATACATGTTTAAGGAATCTAAATGCCTTGAATGTTTCTATGTGAGCACGAACCTACCCACTTATAAAAAAACAATTATTGTACTTTAGTTTTCACTCGTTAATGTGAACCATAACGCTTGATAATATTAATTGTTATTCAATTCTAAATTTTATCTTTCATATGCAATTAGTTTTGGTATCCCTATAGTAATTCAATGTAAAATATTCACACAACTATGTGCTACCTACCTGCTATGCTGACTTTATGTACTGCTGCAACATCACTGATCGCTAATTAATGCTTTTGGTAGTCATTCTTCAAGTAATGCTTCCATCTTCACCTTCCGCCGGATGTTGCAGTCAGTAACGGGGAATCGGACTTTTTACAAAATGTCCAAAATAATGATTCCAGGGTTTCTTGGTACCAGCTGCGATCATCAACGGATCCTAACCGTTGCACCACTTCTGCTGACTGACAGCCGCCTAAAACTACCCGCGATGGCACCGGACCCGTGGAGCTACCAGCCGCTGTCGCACTACAGGGGAGTGGCTGCCCAATATGACGGTGTAAAGCGGACACGGCTCAAACTATTGTTTTAACTTCAAACCCATCCCTGAGATCTACCTAACTACCTACCTTTAACTAACCTAACTACCTACCAGTCTACCTAATACTTAAAACCTAACTACCTACCAGTCTACCTATCTATAATCTTAACGTTTGGCTTACCTAATTCTAAATTGTATAACCTTAGTCTAAATTAAATATTGTAAAATTCATTTTAGTAGTTTCCATTCTACCACCTAAAAGCCGAAGCGTTACACGCTTTATCCACATTCATCAATCTCTGCATACACGCTAGTCGGTTCCGGGTACTCTTGACCTAACCTTTTCCAAAACGTCTAGCAACGTGAACGTGATCTTAATAAAATGTACCTAATACTTATTATTATAATAAGAAAATGTTATCTTTCACATGTTTGGGTAGAAAAAACTTTCAAAATCTTCACACGCCCTGTATTCCATTTGGCTGCCATAACAACCGCTTTGTGTACTTCGTATAAATTTTATCTTTGAATATGTTTCAAATAATTACATGAAAATTCATATAAAGTTATGTATGCGACTGCTCATAATAAGGTAACATTCGTGTTTTTATGTGATTCCACCACACTCTTGTATTTATCTGCCACTGTAGAGCTGCCACATAAATAACTAACATACCTATAGTTTTCCAAAAGTTACTAACGTATATGTACAACCCTAGGCTAGCTAAACAATTGCGTTAGCTCTGATTTTGTGACACCTAAGGAACAGGAAAATCATTCGTGTGAAGCATTTTTTTAACTGCAACAGCACCCATCGCATGCGTCCTTTTTGTTCCATACTGGTTAAAAAGAGACGTAAATCACGTAGTAAGGTTTTGCTGGCCTTGCAATCGTTGCTACTAACATCCCTTGTCCCTGAGGGCACCTCTAGTTGGCTTGTTACCGGACTGTCACACCTTTGTCACATCCACACCGTTCCTCACTGGCCTTTCGGTCTTTATTAACGTGTTGTTTGATCTCTAGTGATAGGCAATAGCAATTTCAAGTCGCGTTGAACCACAGATTTATATCGAACTAGACGACTCAAGTGTATGTACTTTGCGTGCCAAAATAGAGCCAAAAGGAAGAGCAATGCTCCTCCTTTGACGCGATTTCATTTATTTTATAACACTTAGATAATGTTTAACTGCCTAGAGACAGGATAATTTAAATAAAGCGGCATCATCTTTGAATGGGTTTCTCTCGGACTGTCAATTACCATCGCTAAAGCGCTCATGCGACGATACCTACCGTTGAGAAAAAGTGACACGCTTACTTCATACAAATGCAAGAACTCGCGGTATCTAGTTCAATATAAGTCTGTGCGTTGAATGATAACCGAACATTTTGTGAAGAGCAATAGGACAAGTTCAAAATTGCTAGAACACGGGCCGAACAATAAGCCTGCCTGTATTGCGGGACTGTGTTTTAGGATATACCAGCTTAGACTAGAACTAGACGGTGCATGGCAACGCGTGCGAGCCAGAATATCTGTAGTTTGCGGCTCTTCTAGTTTAATAATGGACTCGCGTGTTTTCGTGCTTCATGTAAACGATTTTCTCTTTTATCTTTTGTATCCCAGCACGAATCTTGATAAAAAATTAGCACGTCCAACGTTATTTTTTGTCGTTAGTGCTTTCTATGATTGAATCAGCGAAGACTGATTTAAATAATTACGAGTATTGACAAAGTTAGATCAGTGCTACCCTAGCTAGTTTACTAATAAGCAATGACCGTAAACTCATGTCTTAAACAATTTATTATTTCCGTAGACAATTCTTTATTTCTTCTGTGGTGCATCAAAAATCCGGTGAAATTTACAATTACTGTAAATCTTGTTATAATTGTTTGGAGCACGTACGAACCTGTCTAAACATACAAAACCAACAAGCATTAGTACACAGACCTTATCACTGCTTTACTTAGCCTATTTTAAACAGAATATAGTCGCCAGTTGTACATTTAGGACCCAAAAACCTTCACCGACGAGCCTGTGCTCCCCTAAAGCTGTTAGCGCGTAGAAAACCGAGTACTAAACCGAGTTTATCTCTGAAGATTAAAATGGAATATACAAAGCTAATGTCCTGGAGTTCATGCCGTTAAGCGTAAATTTGTTTACGCTTTATTGCATATTAACATGAAATACCGATGTTATTTTACGAGGGCGTGTTAGAAGTTAAAGCTTGGAGTTAAACAATCCTGTGATGTGTACATATTTTTTAATTAATGCAATGAATAAAAGAGCTAATAAACACACTTTTAAAATGTATTGCGTTATGGTCCAGTCAAATATGTAGTTATTCACTTGCTTTCATCTAGCATAGAAGTTTCACTAGATGGTGCTATTACTGCCTCAGACTCACTGATGTTTTAATTTGGAAGGTTTGTTTTAAGTAGGATTCCCTCCAGGGAATGGTTTAGCTTTGCGATTCGAATTTAGAGTTTAAGACTCCATCTGTTTTTTATTTATCAGTAAAGTTATTACAAGTAATTGGATATTAAAGCAATCTAAAATGTAAGCCGGATAAACTAACATCATTGCATTTGCTCACAATTCCCAGACCAAATGCAAACTATTCCGATTCATGCACAATGTTTACACACCACTCAGCGTGAGAAGCTTGGCCATTTTTAGTCCGTTCATAAAATTCTTCCGTCCTTACGTGAAGGGGGTTGGGTTGAAATTCCTGTGTTAAAACTAGTAGGTAAAAATGCAAAGGTTGCGTATATTCGAGTTGGTGCGGTATGTCAGATTAATTATTCGTATTTTCAGCGACTCGTCTCTCGAATGAACGCTTCCCTGACTAATTTAATAATGTTATGTACTCGTAGCGTCAAGAAAATGGAAATTGTTATAGCTGAGAAACGTGAATTATTCCGAGCTTTATTGTTTGGATTCCGTTGCTAAAAATAAATGGCTTTAGGTTAATATTGTTTTGGAAAACATCCGTTAGCCGTACATTTTGGGCTGACAATGTAATAAGATGTTCTAGGTTATGCGTGCAACTTTTTCTGCACAGATGAAGTAAATGCCATTAAGTACTTTTTGAGTGAAAAAGTTAGATACTAAATATCCAAACATTCATCCATTCAACATACATACACACATCTCGTCTGAATTATCAAATGGGGTAGGGATAGCGCTCAAAATGTTACATAGTCAAAACCATACATCGTGGTTCATAGCCACATTCGGCATAATTTTAAGTTGAAAAATTGATTAAAGAGGCATAATTAGAGTTGCCACCCTGTTGCCTAAATCCTACCTTAACCTATTTCCTTAGTCGCCTTTTATGACATCCATGGAAGAAAGGTGCTTTAGGCGACATATTTTTAAACATTGGATTGAGTCGAAAGTGCCTACGAAACCTGAAACAGTCATGTTCTTGTTTATTTGTTTGTTATCTCCCTGCCCTTTGGAAATACAATTTTGATGTTTATACAATGTACAAAACTTGTTAATTTCTAAATCATAATCAATACGACTAATCAATTTTAGTTCAATCAAGTATCTTTCGTGTAATATTTCAATTAAGTAGTTTCAAATACATGACGATATTTTAAGCTTGCTACGAGTTCAACTTGACGTTGGCGTAATTAAACTCTTGTGGTTTTATCTAATCAAGTGATGCAGCGTTAATTAAATGTATTTAATCGAATTAAATTTCGCTCTGTAAAAGCTATTCACCTTTTGTCTCGTAAGATAGGTAGCCAAAGTGGTATGATGAACAAAAGAACTAAACGCTTTATTAATTGACTTTGAAAACTGGTGAGAGATCATTCGCTCTTAATGTGAGATCTGAATTTATTTTGGTCCCAAACAAATTAAAAGAGTCATATAAAGTTTCTTTTAACAACAGTTCTATTCATTTAATCTTGATAGGCAGTAAAAACAATTTTACTACTTGCCATTTCATTCTATGAGTTCGCAGTAATTTTATAAAATCGTGTAAACATTAGGGATAACCAAATAAAAATCGCTTTATTTCGTAAGAGACTATAAATAATGTTACATTAACATCGGTGGTCTCACCTACATCGAAATGTTTACTTTAACTAAATGTAGAAACATTAAATTTTAAAACGGATTCTCTATAAGAGTGTTCCATAAAGTTTACAGTGGAATCTCTATCACGTGCCATAATGCTGCAATATTTGGGTTAATGTAACACCGTGTGTGGTAAGCGTAGTAATGATTTTAATTTAAAATGCTACAGTTATTTTACAGAATGGGATGAGAACAGGTTAGAGTCGAGTGTTAATAGTAATTTACGATACAAGCGCGGAAAGTAATAAAATGTTGATTGATTTAGGTGTCGACATTAATTACATTCGTAAGAAATAGCCAACTTACACAACATTATTTTTAAAGACAAAAACGTCTATCAAAGTGAATCTTTCATCAAAAAAGTAATGTCTTATTCGACTTTAGCGCAGCTAAATTAGTCGAAAATGATACCAAAGTTCAATACCAAGCTGAAAATAATGAAGTCATTCGAGATAATGTGCTACAGTGCCCCGATTTATGGAATAATTCAGTAATACGTATAAATATTGACCTACTAAAAACATATATTCATTCAATTTATTTCTTTGTTCGCAGTTTATGGTCCCGATTAAATCTTTACCACGGAAGCGGATTTTGTGTAAGTATCATGGAGATTGTTTTATATTTTCAACTATGTAAAATAATGTTCATGTTAATTTATTAAGCTACAATTTCCATTTTACCGCACGCAGTAGAGTTCTCCTCGACTATGTAATTTTATAAAATGATCTATGTGGACGTCAGAAATCAGAGCCACTTCGCAGCTTAGGTACACTTTGCCGGCGGCGAGACCTCTTGAATGGTCACATAAAGTAGAAAAAGACAGCAATATTCTTAAACCTAATCAAATCATGTTCGGGAGTGGGCCTTCTGTATGTAGTACTACCTATTTTGTGCCTATGTATAATTTATAAAACTGTTACACTCAAACGAGAGCTGGCTTGATGAAAAATAAAAAAACTATATCATCAATCAAGTTAAAAAAGTAATTGCAGAGTGGAAGCATAGTTTGCTTAAACCTAAACTCCCAACAAACTAGAACACCACAGTCAAACGCCTGATACCTTGGCAACAAAACACAATTATGCAACAATAGCTTATGCAAACAGGGACCTCATTTACTCAAACAGGCTCCGCCACAGACTTATATCGAAATAGAAGACTCAAGTGTCAACTTCGCGTGCCAACAGGGAGCCAAAAGGGAGAGCAATGCTCTTCCTTTGACGCGATTTCATTCAGTTTCGTACCACTTAGATTAGGTTTAACAGCCTAGAGACAGGACAACTTGAATGAGGCGGCGTATCCTTTGCATCGGTTTCACTCGGACTGTCAATTCCCATCACTAAAGCGCTCATGTGACGTTACAGTTGGTAGATAAAAAGTGGCACGCTTGGTTGTCATACAAATGCAGGAACTCTATTTCGATATAAGTCTGTGGGCCCCGCCGATTTAAGCAAGGTGAACTCTTGTGCGATTTAGTAAAAGGGGCGTTTTGGATTCCAGCCCCGTTTATATTTACTGGAAGTCGCTACGGCTGTGTTCATTAAGCTGACAGTTCCGAAGGACCCTTAAGATTTTTCGGTGTTTTTCGTACAATTGTATGCTTTGAAGCGGTAGATTTACTTTGGAAGGTAGATCTAATCCAACCTTTGCGTCCGTTTAATAAGTGATTTTAAAAACAGTCGTTTGTTTCGAAGCAAGGCTTTTAAATCATTAGCAAGCTTTTGTTTTGATGCTAAGGTATTTTTATGAGATAAAATTTAGGTAATAAGATTCTTCCAAGAAACTATTTTGTACAACTGTTTTGAGTATGAGAAATTACGTTTCCTTGTGGTCAAACTATTCAAATTGCTCTTTTTCAGTGCGCTGTATTCGTGCAGTTCATTGTATTTACAGTCAGTCGATGTTTAGTGTCAGGTTAGGTTAGGTTAGGTTATACATGAATTGACTAGTTTGACAATTCTTCGTACTCAAATCAGTTGGACAAAGCTTGACCACGAGGAAGCACTGATTAAATCAATACTACTAATGATCTCAACAGCCAATTATCAATTCAAAGCTTATTTTAGCTACAACTTATTTTTACCATTCAGTGATATACCTTTTAGAAAACAATGCTATATTCTTAGTAGATACTTTAAGAGATTAAATAGACACGGTAGACAAAATCTAATATTTTATCGAGCAAGTAAAATCATTAAAGAGTAGAAAGAAGCCTAAAAACGTGGTTTTAATCAAATGAAACGCAATTTTCGTATGCCTTTTGAATAGGACCATAAGGAATAGTAGAGTAGTAATAACAGGTAATAAGGAGTAGGATTTATGTGGAAACTGGATTTCCATGACCAGTGGAACTTGACCCATATTCAGCGTTACATCTTATTCTAACGATAGTTCAACTAACTCCAAAGCTAGAATGGTAAATGGACGTTAGACGTTAAGCCATTAGGTTATAACAGGAACACAATTAATTTTAGTACCATTTAAAAAATATATTTTTAATCGAGATATTCAGCTTCTTATTTTAGGCAATGAACCGATAGACATCGATGGAACCAAATGTAAGTAAATTTTTGCCTCTGAATAAGTCGCTCTTTATTCCCGAGAAAATAAATTTTTCATATGTTAAAAGTAGGTAAGAGTAACGTATTCGAAGACATTTTCTTACCTTTTTTTTGTTAAAATTATCCTCACGCCTTTTGAAAGAAAGGATAATTTTATGCTTTTAACACTTCAAATACTTTTAATTAAATTTTGGAAAAATGGTAGTAAATTTGCTGATGAGTATTTCAATTATTTTGTCAGGATTGTTAAAAAGTGTGGGCACTCTTCTACATTCATTCATGAATTCTTAAACGCGCATGACTCGTTCTTTACATGTTCAGTATTTATTATCAGAGTAATATAATTTGATCCAAAATTGGGCCACTTTTATGATTTCTAAGAACGCTTATCGTTAACTAGGTATGAGTAACATATTTTATTACTTTCTTATTGAATGCTTTCAAATAAAATTGTAATACCTACTGATGTACTTGGTACCTAGAAATGTGTGATGAAAAATGTCACGAAATGTGCTCTTCTCTATTTTATACCAACATTTTTATGGCCGAAAATTTTCCATTAATATTTTAACCAGACACGCTTTTGATAATGATAACCCCTGTAAAATATTTCCTAAAAATTATCATTTTGGTAGTAGACTTCTAGCGGCACAGGCGAGGCCGTCTCTGTAGGAGAAAAACTCTTTAAAGGTTGGTAACTTGTGGTACACATGTCATAATAATATCTAAGATAGATGAGACCAGGGTTGATAAAAATCATGATTATTATAAAAAAATCATAATAATCCGATTAATTTGATTTAAATCGGATTTATTTGATTAAAATCAGATTTTTTTGATGTTTTCATTTTCTTGTCTTTTTTTATTAATTAAATAGCCAGTTCAGTTATATAATAAGACGAAAACAACTTATTTTAATTGAATTTATTACAATCAACAATTTAAAAAGTTTTAAAACAGTAGTTTCGAAAAATAAAATAACAAGTTCCTTAAGAGCGTGCAAACAAAATTCGGTGATTTTGATGTTTTTCAAATGCTTTAGAAAGCTATAAATCCTTAAGTTTTTAAAGAAAAACTACTGTAACATATAAATAAACTCTTTTTCTAGGGATTAACGGAAAAAAATATTTTATTAGCAACACAGATTTCTTTTACTTAGCCAATTTGTTGAAGGGTTTTCACAAAAATACGCGTCAGAGCTGTCTTTCACTTGAAAATTTGCCATTAAAATTTACCATAAACGATATAAACTTGTTATTATCTGATAGACAATATAGTCTACTGGGGATTAACGGATTAACATGAATCAAATTATTGGTTTTTATTATTCAAATATCATTTTACATAATTTGAAAGTTGGACCATTACTTTATTTTTTTTCTCATTGATTTTAATGTAATTACAAATGAAACAATTTTATTGTAAATTTACAGAATATGTTTAGTCTAACCATATTTTTTTCATGGCTAAATATGAGTTAATTTACATTTCACGATTTTTTAAACATTGGTCCAAAACCACTAAGGTCAGGCGGGGGAAGAGAAACGCAGAGATAAGAGGACTCTACAGACCATAATCACTCATAACTCGACGAGTTATGGTCTGTGGTGCCTCTTACCCCTGCCCTGCTCCTGAATTTCTCTTCCCCCACCTGATCTTATATTACGTACGTAAAAAATGTGTGCGCCCTCTTAAGTCAAACTTACAGACTAAAAAACGAACATATAAATCTATTCCTATTGAATTCGATATAATTATTATAACTTTTAACATTATCAAATTTATTATTCTTTTTAAAATGAATACCCTTAATGATTAAAATCAACGATTTTTTTGAAAAATCCCTTGATTAAAATCACGATTTAAATCACTGATTTAAATCAAGCGATTTAAATCATATCAACCCTGGATGAGACAGAAGTGCATTTGGTAAAAGAGACACTTAGTAGCAAAAAAATATATTGAAAATGAACATTTTGTTGGTAATTTGAAGAATAAGTTAATTCATAAAATCGTCATAAAATTGTATTCCGCGTTAGGAACGAGATTTTGTGTCAGTCGTTTGAAATTTTCCCGATTTCCAATAGACAGTCGGAAGCGAGCAAAAACGATTGGGTTTCGCTTTAACGAACACTGAAAAATTAACGATCGTTTGTAGTTCTCTTGTTTTCCTAGTTTTAATTGGTGTAAGTAAATCCGCATTCAAAGTGCATTTTTGTTTAGTGACATTTATTATCCTCTCTGAGATCTGAAAAATCTGGAATTTAATTTTAATATTTTGTACGTATGTATTTAATTACAATGCACATGAAATGAAAAAATATTCAGACAGTAAAAAATATCACAAACAAAATTAATTATGTTAATAATTATTTTCTAGTCTAGATAGCAAGTGAATAAAAATACTCACATGTACCTATATATGCAATGTAAACAAGATTATAAGACTAAGTAAAAACACACACTGCGGCCTCGGCAGAAGACTTCAAACGCCGAAAATATAGCGCCCTCGGTGGCAGTTATTTGTTTGAGGCGTTTGGAGTCGAAACGCTGGGGCCTTGGGGGCCTAATGCGCGCCGCATATACAAAGAGCTTTCGGCGCGCCTCATAGAGGCCTCCCGTGACCAGAGGGCTGGCCATTATTTCGCCCAGCGAATCAGCATTGCCATACAACGTGGCAATGCTGCCAGCCTTCTGGGCACCCTCCCTATTGGCGGCGATTTGGGAGAAATTTTTTATCTTTAATTTTAGTTTTAGATTTAATTTTAATTTTAGTTCTAATTAAGTTTGTTTTTAGTGTAAGATATTTTAAGACTAAGTATACTAATATTTACATAAATACTCTTTTGTCCATATTTTGTTTGCTTCACGTTGTTGATGTAACATCTCAGCAATGTTAAACAAAATACAAAGTCTTGAGTTACGCATTCACATGCAACAAACATACAGAAACATCATGTCTTTAATCACGGTGCACACGAAACGATGTATAGACAAAATTATAACTATATCATATGTCTTAGACACAATTTTAGGGTTCAAGTATATCCTTACCTTGCTTTGCCTCGTTTACATCCCTAGTCGCATCTTAACGATATCCACGGAAGAAATGGAGAATGCTAAACGCTACTACATAGACAGAACCATGTCGGAAACATTTCGTAGCAACGTCTAGCATACTTTTTAGGTTTTTTAAGTTAGATATATTTCTAGTGACATACCTTAACCTATTTCCTTTGTCAACATCTCTTACAACATCTTTATTTCATATATTTAAACGTGGTTATAATACGTAAGCATATTCCCCGTGTGGTGCCGGGTTAGAATAGCACCTCCCACTTTCTTCCCGTGGGTGTCGTAAGAGTCGACTCTGGGAAAGGGGGTACTATTATCTGAAGTCCTTTGAATAGTAGAACTAGTGGGAATGAAAATTCCCATTAGTTCTAGCAGTAGAACTGTCAGTAGAACTAGTGGGAATAGACCGGAAAGGGTCAGGTTGGGCGATGGGCTAGCAACCTGTCACTGCAATATCACCTTAACCATCTGGTTACCCTGAAATTGCTAAACATGGCACTGGATTTTTGAATTCATGTGCTCTGCCGACCCCTCTTAGGAATACAGGCGTGAGAATATGTATGTATGTATGTATATCCAGGACCGAGGTACAAGAATGTTATTCCAAGCAGAGTCGGCGGCGTAACCTTTGTGAATAATAGCCGTTGTGTTAGAGACCGCCATACCTCCCCGGCACAGACAATGCAATACAGTACACCTAGTACACTTTTAAAAAGAAAACTGTCACTGTTTTACTCGAAATTCCCGGTGAGTAAATAGTTATCAATGTAACTGTTGCATAAAAAATACATTAATTTACAAGTGTAGGTAGTTTATGAAATTAGCTTTCAAGGGGAAAATAATACATAATTGGAAAGAAGCGCCCTCGAAGAACGTATATCGACCAGATCGGCGATCGATGTTCTAAAAAGAAGCTAAATTAGAAGTATGATTGATTAGAGTGAGTGAAGCGCGAGAAAATTGCCAGAATAGAAGCAAATGACGCTCTGTTGTCTCTACCTACCTCGCAGGAAATGGTGCGAGACGTTTACGTATGTGTAGAAAGAAACAAAACAAAACACATTTATTGATAGACATTCGACACGGATGAAACATTGTTGCAACTTATCTAAAAATAAGACTTAATGATAAATGCATAATATAAAATAGTATGAACAAAATAATTCAGCGTCAGATAGAGCTAAAATAATCACAAGTATTTTAATGCCTAATTAAGTACAGTCGCATATACATATAACTTTACTAACGTTAAGTTAACGTTAAACAATGAACGACAAAAATGGAGGCAAATTAGTATTCTTCCAACATTGCGTATCGGCATCACAGCCACACACCCCGTGTACCAATTTGAAATAATTTGTTTTTTGCTTTAGATCGTCAACCTGTTTTATAAATAGACCTATTTTATAAAGCAAACACCGAAGTAAACAAAACAAAAACTTCTAAGGATATATTATCAGCTAGCTAACAGTAAAAGGAGTAATGGTTAATAAACCATTGCTTTTCCACTGTTCTTCTTTCACAACAGCGGATCTAGTCGACCGTACCCGGCGGTTGTAATATCCTAATAAAATTACATAGTCAATTAAAT
Organism: Adoxophyes honmai; assembly: GCA_005406045.1. NCBI lineage: Eukaryota > Metazoa > Arthropoda > Insecta > Lepidoptera > Tortricidae > Adoxophyes > Adoxophyes honmai. Next base: position 105,732 of record BHDV01016355.1, on the reverse strand, counting down.
TCCAAATAAACCGACCGTTTTAGGCACCGTAGCAAAGGTCCCTGTGTCCTCAGGCACTAGGTAATTTTGTAGGTTCCGCTAATAAATTTACCATCTGCACGATTACGTATTCATAGTAGAATTTAATAGCGTGGTTTGATATCGACAGTTGGAATCTGTTTTATTGTATTTTGCGTTCATATTGTGGTAGGTATTAGTTTCGATAAGTGTCTTAGAAGTTCTTGTTATATTACTTATATTGTTCGAAGATACGACGATTACACACACACCCACACGTTCACTGAAGTTTCGTTGATCGAGTCATGATAATACTATTTGTTACCTGCGCATGGAACATTTGAATTCAAACTTATTCATACATTTTATTTTAATGCCGGATAGTTTCTATAACGAGTAACATTTGTATAATTAAATAAAAAAATCCTAAATGTTTATGAAATTATTAATTTACATTATTTCCTTAATTTCGTTTCTTAAAGTACAGTTGAGTTCATAAATATATGAGCAGACAAATGAAAAATATGTAAACTTTTGCACCTTATTGTCAATGTCATAAAGGTGTAGGTACAGATATTTTTGAACCCTCAGTTTTGCTCATATATATTAATGAACTCGACTGTACCTAAATCAACTACAATTTTTGCAATATGCCATATTTAAACACGACGAACATTAAACATTTAGCTGAAACATACATAAACACAAAATGTACTCAAAGTTTCAAAGGAGCCGTTCAAAATTCTATAACTTTAATATTAGCACCATATTGTCGTTGTAGGTATTCGACTAATTCAATTTAGTGAGAGCGTGCAAATCGACCTTACGTAACATACACATATACAATCAAGCCTGTGTTCCCAGATAGGGTAGGCAGAGCACATGAAACACGACACAGACACGTAGAGTATAGCCCTAGCCTGTTTTCTTACTCACTTTCCACTTCGTCGTTTATTCTAAAAATAAACAAACAATTGAATGAAATGTTGAAGGTTAAATTTAAATGACCCGTTTGTCTTAATACACCTAAAATGTTAACGGAAACAATTCATGTTGTAAATAAATAGTACTGGCTAATGTAAATTATCTTTATAAGTGTATTTTTTGAATATTTTAAAAAGCTTCCTTGTTCCTTGTTATGACTTTGTCACTCCATTAAAATTCTCCGACTAGTAAACATAAAAGTCTACTTATTTTATATTTTAATTACAAAGTCCTCCCAAGCTCTACCTTCACCATATTTTTTATCAATTCAGCTGATAATCGGCAACAAATTTACTAATATATTGTCACGCATGTTTCCCACAGGGGTAAGCAGGGACCACTTTGTTCCATTTGCTACGATCCTGACATACATTTTTTGCTTCATCCACATTCATTCAACAGATTTTTATCAAAGGGTATCCTAGCATTTTCTGCAAAAGAAAAAACAGACAAAAAGTTAAATAAGAGGAAAATGTTATTTAAATTAACCAGTTGTCTTAATATAAAATTTTAAACGGAAACAATCCGGCTAAATGTTATTTTAAATGGAAAGGCTCATAAAGTAACTGTCGCAAATTAATTTCCCGGTAACGGATTAAAATGTAAATTGAACTGCTCAAATTAAAAGTGCACGAGTCCGAAGTCGAGAGATACTTTTGGAAGTCGTCCAATAATGCAGGACAATATGAAACTACGGTAAATAACGTTTTAATCACACGTTATGGGATGCGATTAAAATTACGATAATGCACTTCAAATGAGCACTTAAAAAGCAGTGATAGGTTTCCATGAAAGAATTTGCTACGATTGTTACGCCCCTAAAACATTTTATTTCGATACCTATACAACTATTTGATTTCATAATGTACAAATGAGTTTGCTTATTCGCGCGTAGTTGATATTAATATAATTTGTTTTTGAGTATTTTGGCTTAATAACAGAATATAATGAAAATGAAATGTCAGACTAAAAATCAGAAGTGGGCTCGTGATTTTTTTCTGTCGGGGAATTTATTTTAAATTTTATGCTTTTCTGACTAATTAGCTAGTTAGCACTTTAGGTAGGTACATATATTGTCAGGCACTGGATTTTTGAATTCATGTGCTCTGCCTACCTGTCCTGGGAATACAGGCGTGAGAATATGTATGTATGTATATATTGCCATCGTCCATATTAAACATATACCTGCTTTATTAAAGCATAATTATTATTTACTTTTTTATTTATTTATATTGGTTTTGTAAGACTTGCTTACTCGTAGATTTATATTGGGATATGTATTCAATAAGTGCTAAAAATAAGAATGTCCTATATGTACCGGAATATTTTATTACTTCCAAGGAGGAATATTACAATATTGATTCAGCCAAAAATGGAAACACCTATTTGTGAAATTGGGTCATCGTAATATTATACCTACAGAGTTAGAACACCAATGCTTTTTAGGGTTCCGAATCGAAATGGTTAAAGATACCCTTATTATATCTCGTGTGTCGTACAGCTAATTATCTAAGGAACTATAAACGCTTTTGACATTAAATTTGGAACAAGTTTAGATAATGTTGACTCAATAATTTTGTATCATTTTCTTTATTATTGTTTCTTGATGTTTATTCCTGATCGGACTCGGATTTAGAACAACATATTTCAAGGAAAAATATTTAGGTATGCTTTAGGCGACAGGATAGCAACCTATCACATCTATTTCCTCTCTGCCTCACAAATGCTGTAAGAGATCCCTTAAGTCCGCCTTTGTACTTCACCGTCTCATTTGTATTCTAGTGTTCTTTCATTTTGTACAATTAGGTGTTTACTTACTTACTTAGGTACTTAAGCAATATTTTGAAATATAAAAATGGCTCATTGCTTTGCTTACCCCATTTAAAAAAATACAGGTGATGTTTATGATGTGCCTGTTGTATTGTCATTTTGCTTTTTCACCACCTTTTGTTCTATATTAGGTTTTGGTAATCTTTACACTGCGTTTTTTACCGAATGTACAAATCCCTTTAGCGAAGTATAGAACCTCACCCGTTCTCACCTTAAATCAGTGTTTTTCAATCTTTTTGACTTCGCGACCCCTTTACAGGTAGAAATATTCTGGCGACCCCCTTGTGACGTAGAAATGTCAATATTTTTTTAAATTATTTTTTCACTTCTCATGCTCTTAAAGTGACACTCGAACTATAGCCACCCTCGCTATGCTCGGGTGTCTAAATATCTCGTGTCATTATGGCTTGTTTTAGTCCCTTGTTGAACAATCTACTATAACATACTTCCATAGTTTAAAAAAAAAAGAGAAATAGACTGCAATTATAAAATGATTTGATTATTAACGTTTTCATTCACAAGCACATCCTTCTCACTAAAATTGCGTGTTTACTGTGTAAGAATCTCGACTTTTTCTTAGCCGGCGACCCCCTGAGTAAGTCGTCACGACCCCCCAAGGGGTCGCGACCCACAGTTTGAAAAACACTGCCTTAAATCATTCTCGGAGACGTCGACATACCAGAACAGCTGAGGCCATCATTAAGACCGATCGTGAGGGCATTTGTGAATGGCCGTAGAAATTGTGGGTCTGCTATTTCAATACCGCTTGGAACGTCTTACAGTTAACCGGGAAATATTAATATTTATGTGCGTTCTAGGATCTAATATTAAAAATGTAGAAAGAAAGCCCGTTTCCTGTGCTTTACCTACCTCCTTTGGGAATACAGGCTTGATAATGTAGGTATGTACACAAAAGAGTAGATACAGAGTTTAGAATTCCTTCACTGAATTATTAATTTTAAGTTGAACAAGATGCCAACGAACATGTATTGCTTTTTGTACGTTTTTTTGTTCCTCCAAAAATTTGTCTGTCAGAGTGATTTACTAAGAATTGTAAAACAACTAAATAAGAAGCGAAAAATTCTTCTCAGTAAACCTAATTCTGACTCTGATACGTATTATGAGCGCATGCGGTTTGTACGGTTTGTTACGCACATTTCGATCAGAAAAATACTTTTATATAGTTATATTTATTTTCTTGGAATTATTTCCTACAACGTGGTTCATAGTTTTATTAAAATATGATACTGTCATATTAGCGGGAATTTCAATATGAAAAAGTACCTACATATATTAGAATATATTATAATTCTTATTTATATCTGTTGCAATTATGTATGTACCTACCTACCATGCCTTACGTATTTCATACTGTTTACTGCAAATGAACAAACTTAAACTGCAAATTGAGTTCCACAGTTTCAAAGTTCAAAAATTATTACTATGCAATCTGTGCGAAAAATATTACCTAATTAATAAAAACAACAACTAGGTCTCCATTATAAGAATTATTTCATACTTTTATTTCTTTCATTCTTTACTTGTAGTAAAGAATGCCTCTATGTAGTTCAAGAATTTGAAGATACGGGTTTAGTTCTATAAGCAGGCAATGACCTAAATAACTTAGAATGGTGTCATTGTCAATGTTTTGTGGTTTTACTTGCTAAAATATATGTAATATACCTCATGCCGCAAAAATAATAACAAAAAACAGGTAATTATATTTATTGCTTTTCCTCGTACTCATGTGATTTTTAGTGAATAAACATTGACTGGAAATAAAATTGAGTCATCATCTTTGTATATGTATTGTGTAATTTACGTGTGTGTACACAGTCATGTTTAGTCATATTTTATTCAAATGGAGAACAGTTCTTAGCATAGGTATTCTATAAATTATCAATCTTACAATCACGTCCGTATTCCCAAATGTAGTATTTAGTCCGAAACATGACAATTTACATATTCAAAACCGTGACTATTCCAAGCTTCGCCCACTTACCCTAATTTCAGGTTGAAATATAGACGAAAGACGTATAATATTGACAGGTTGTTAGGCTGTTGCCTAAAGCATACCTTCACCTATTTCCTAGGTCACCTTTTACGACATGAAAGAAATGGAAAGTTGTTATTCTAATCTGATACCACAAATAGAAGCCACAATATTTTACAATATTTTATTATGGATCTTAATGCCATACCGCAATGGGTTCATCAGCGGTTGAAGACAGCTAAGACAGCATTAAGCGGCAGTTACACTGACCCTTGCTACATGCAGTGACCACAAGTTTAAATAACAGTTAAAGCAACAGCTGTCCAGTCCCCTTAGTACGACACGGCGCGAATAGAGATACGCGCGAGATAGACTATCCCTGTCACTGTCTAACTAGAGACGTCAGAAAGTGACGGGTAGACTATCCCGCGCGCGAAAGGGACTAGAGCGCATTACCGTGCTACAGTCTGACTAATAGTCAGCAATGGCGGTCGGCGGACAGTGTAGTTTAAAAACAACGCTGACCGAAGTAGTTTAGATCTAGTGCGGCGACTGCATTAAGTTAACGAAACAAAATTGTAGGGATAGATAACAGCACCCGAACTCTCCCTCCAACACTTGTTTACCTAAAGCATGAAAACAAATCTATTATCTGAAGTCAGTTTCAAACAAGTGACGCCTCGATTTAATTAGTGAACTTCTGTTTAATGAAACAACTTCACCACAAAGTTTCATAAATTAATCTTTTGATCGCGTTCCGTGTTGATGGCGGGGTATCCCTTTTAAATGTGTACTTTGAAAGAAATGAGGACTTTTAATCTAAAGGGGAGAAGTGGAAGGAGAATATCGACCGATATAGCTTTGGCTGTTACAAATTGTTACAAATGTGTTGAGTCATTTCTTATTTAAGAAAATTGCTAAGGTTTCTGATTTTGTCGCTAAAATATTAATTGGACTGATGAATTAATAAGAATTATTATTTGGTTATCTACTTACATAATAGAATTTAACATTGTGGTAGCAGTTATGCGTTTTGGTTTTCTTACAATTGCCCCAATTTCTAACAAGCACAATTTATTCCGCATGAACATTCAACATTTTGGTAGTTTACCGTCATCCCATGTAGGTACAATGATGACCAAACAATTAGATTGCTGATGATTTTCCAACTCATAGGCCTAATGTGTAATGCTAGTGACAGTAATTGTATCGGTTGTCTTACATTCCTCGCCAGAACACAACAGTGCGTTTATTGGTGCTTTGCGGCAGATTTAGCGAATAAGGCTAAGCGCGCACTACGACTTTTTATCGCGCGACAATTTTGTCTCAGAAATGCAACGTATGGGTTTACATGTCAATGCGCGCACTATGATGAAATAATCAGTATGGACAGCGCTATTTTAAAATCGTGTCGCGCGACAAAAAGTCGTAGTGCGCGCTTAGCCTAAGATGATGGTAAGTAGTTGTCATGTTAGATAGCAAGATCCTATCACCCACAGACTAAAAAGGATATTCGAACTCTGGTGGAAATTTCGTCTAAACGGGTTCAAAGGTTAAAGTGTCAAAAGGCAACAGGGAGACAGAGAGATACAGTTACTTTCGTATTAGTAAAATAACTGGGATAATTATGTCAGGTAAATATACGAGTCAATGTACTGTCGTACCCGTATTAGTCAATACATCTTGATTTCTCTCCACTCACTCCACTGTGCGTTTATTGTATCCACAACTTTACTTGTCATTACAATCTGGTCATAAACAAAACCATGAACATTGCGCGTTTGATAGCCTCCTATATTATTGCATCTTTCCTATTTATTTGAAAATTTACGTAGATTTAGTTTCACGTTCAAAACTGATGTAAGGGGTGTGATCGTGACAAATGGCTAGCCTACCGCCTAAAGCGTACCTTAACCTAATTTTATTCGCCTATTACGACACCAACGGAAGAAACAGAGAGATGATATATTATATTATTATAAACCCGACACTACACGGGTAAAAAAACAACAGAAAGACGATCAAAGGAACAGCCAGCAAAAATACTTTATTTTATGATAGTCAAGACTAATCCATTTCTATTTGACTACACATGTGAGTCACAGATACCATAAACAAACAAGACACATGGTTACTAATTTAAAAGTTCGCCGGGTCAATGGCTTAGATGTAGCCGCCCGATTATTCTTGCTTAGTCAAACCCTAATAGCCGTGGTGTAATCGTCCATACACGCGCAATCAGCTAACTAAGCTTGTATTAGAGTGAGTTTCAAAAAATTTTTACATAGTTAAGGGCTTTAATAAAAACAAAAGTTAATTGATTCTTTTGTGTAACGACAATAACCCATACATTTTGTATAGGTAATTTTCGTTACACAAAAGACGCGATCGTGATTTTGTTTTTATTAACCCTTAATTTATGTACAATTTTTTTGAAACTCACTCATTAACCGATACGACTTTCAAAAACGGTTGCCTATCAAAGCTATTTAAAAACAAATGACGGGTTGTTTGTGATGAGTGATGGCGTGTGTTTGTGAGACTTTTTTTTTCACGGAGTGGAAATTCGTTATGCAGTGAAGAAAAAAAAAAGGCATACCAGGACGAACAAGAATAAAGATCTGTATGGCCTGATTTTTATTCTAAAAACGTGTAATGTTTCCTACATACATATTCTCACGCCTGTATTCCCAAGAGGGGTAGGCAGAGCACATGAATTCGAAAATCCAGTGCCACGTATAGCATTTTCGGGGTTACCAGATGATTAAACGAGATATATAACCTACTGTTGTAAATATTTAACTTGGTGCTCTATCGAACCAACGTTTTACAAAATATTAATACACACCTAAAAATAATGTCATCACTAGTTTGATTCAATCTGTCTCTAAATTGCATTACGATACTCGTACATAGAGACACATTATCAAACGTTGACAAACTGCAGTCGAAAAACTTCGCCTTAAACGTGTATTTTACGAACTCCAATTATTCCTAGAACATCGTTTATCTTCGGCTCAAGATGAAGTTTTATGTGCATGCAAGATGCACTTAGCCTAAGAGATTGGGTGCACCATGAACAGATTTTAAGCATTCGAATTTTGTGGCAGAATTTTGGATGTTTCTTTGTGGTATTAAAAAAAACTGAATGATGACACTTTGTTTCGAAAATTTATATGTTATGTTTTCAATACAAAACTCACTGTACGTAATAAAATGTACGCAAATGAAAAAGAATATTAATTATACATAATAATAATAATCAATAAAATATAACACATTATTAAAGCTTGTGACAAAATCTAAGCACTTCAAAACAATCTTGAATGTAATGATCATTGCCTTTGAGTTTTAGAGGATTAATTTTTCTAAGGAAAGATGTGTGGATCTAAGGTAAAACGGTTTTCTTAGAAACAGATGCCAAAATCGATATATTATCGAATCCGCAGCGGAATAAAATCTGCAAGTCACCCAATGTATTTAGGGGTACTTGGCGCGAAGGGATTTCTATTTCGGATTTGATTTAATAGATCACGTCTTAGAAACACCACAGGCATCGTGATACCAACTCAATACATTTCAAAACTGCGAGTCTATTTTTTTAATAACTCAGTTTAAAAAAGTTTGAGCAATCAAATAAATAGGTACGTTTTGAAATTCATCGAAATTGGTCTTTAACCAGTGATTTATTTTTGTTTTAAATATTAGAAGATAAAAAAACAAGCCAACGCTGCAAACTTTAAACAATTTGGAATGGCCTAACGAATTCTAGGTACAAAGTTTCAACGTCAAAGATCAATATTGCCACAGCGAAAACTTACGCAAAGTTAACGAAATCGAAACCTTTTATCATCGGAACGGGTACGTACATAGCTTCAACCAAGTCAAATGTACCTGCTGATGAAGCTGAATCTCGTTTCGGAACCTTACCGCTTTCAATTTCTTGCGAACATTGAGACGCTTGCAAGGAAACCGTTGTGAAATACATTGAGATAAGGTTCCACGGAGTTGGGTTTCTTTGATTGTAACACATTGTAATTTATCTCGCCTACCACATCGACCACCCACCTGACAAATTGAGATAACTGTGATTAATAGCGTTTGTTTCGTCAATTTGAATGCTAGCTTAATTTGAGATTGACAATGCTGGGATTGGCAAGTCGCGGCCCGCGGGCTGCGAGCGACCCGCGAAATATTATGACTGAGTCATCTATTGGCAAATGCTAACAGTATCTAAAGCTCCAAACGCTAAATAAAAAATAGTGGAAGCGAGGCGGCGCGGCGCGGTGGCATGATAGTACGAATAAAAAAAAGTAAAAAAAACTTTTAAGTAAAACGGTTTTATTTTAGTCTAATCAATGTATATAAAACCGTTTTAGTTAGAAGTTTTTTTTTTTTTTTACTTTTTTTTTCGAGTTTTTAGTTTTTTTTTATTGATATAGTGCACTGCATTCTCCTTGCAAAGACCTTTCAATTGATACCCATATTGATGGGGTTGATAAGAATTAGGTCATCCGCCACATTGTATTGTCACCAGAACTAAAAGTGCATACCGAATTTCAGATCAATCAGTTGACGGAAAGAGGGTGAAATTTCAATTTCTAAATTTGAACCAACAAAGAATAAACATAGACTAAAACAAACGGGGTAAGCTAAGTAAAACCGTTTAAAAACACTCATTTCCCAGCCGGTGCTCTGTGCGCGCTTCTTCGTTTGATTTTGAATATTACAACTTACAACCAAATCTGATAGCGGAAGCGGGGTGTGATGGTACGAGCGAAACGCTTATTTCCTGGCCGGTGCGATTTTACCAAAGTAAAGTTAGTAAACGTACCTACGTATATTATATTATGATTACAATACATCGTTATTCCATAAAATAAACTGTGGAACTCGTTACCCAAAAATTTAAAAATCACGTAAAGGAAGATTACTTTTAAATTAAATTATCGTTCGCGTAAATGTTTGTGCAAGTATTTATTGAAAATCGAGAGGGAAATATTACAGCATCGTTAATACGTCTTTTGTTTCTTTTGTTATCCCCCGGATACTTACCGACGTTTTGCTTATTTTTGTTTTGTTGTTTACGAATTGAGGAAATAGAATATCCTTCAAGTAATAGGGTAGGATAAGAGCCTTGTTTTTGCCTGAAATGTATGTATTTAATAGTATATTTTGATGGTAGTTGAGCCCGTGTTACTAGACTTAGGGCCGATTTTTCAATCACCAGATAAATTTATCTGTCAGTTAAAATTATTGCTATCCTTTTTTCGCGTCATATAAAAGAAAAGTGATAGTCAACATTTATCAGACAGATATGTTTTATCTGGTGATTGAAAAATTAGCTCTTAGTTAGCTAGTTATTAATTGTACAGGGTTATTTGTAAATCACTGACACCCTCTTAACCCCAAATTCCTATCACATAAACAAACGTTTTTTGTTTTACGACTTTTTAAAATTGGTCAGTTTTTTTTTCATACTAATAAATAATAATTAATAAATCCTTGTACAAAATTTTCGTACTCTGTTTTTTACCACAACACGTACACAATAGGTACACACTAAAATACGCCGAATCTCGCAAGACAAGGACATCACAAACTTTAAATGAGCCGCACGGCATGTTTGTAAGGGACAGCGAATGGGAGGCGGAAATGCGTACCTACAAGCCGGCACGCCGACAGTCAAAGGTACCGCCAGTGTTGCGGTACAGAGTATTGAATGAAACAGAGTCAGTCTCAAATTTTCAAAACGTTACTACTCGATAAATATTGAGTTATGACAAAAACCGTAAAACAAAAAACATTCGTTTAAGTGGTAGGAATACAGGGTTAAAAGGGTGTCAGTGATTTACAAATAACCCTGTATATGTGTATTAGACACTGAAGAGTAAGAAAAAGACAGGTCGGTGGATTATTTAAATAAAAAACCGGCCAAGTGCGAGTCGGACTCGCGCACGAAGGGTGCCGTACCAAAAACAGCATAAAACACTTTTTTTCTATGGGAACCCCCTTGATTATTATTATTATTTTGATTTTAGTATTTGTTGTTATAGCGGCAACAGAAAAACATCATCTGTAAACATTTCAACTCTCTAGCTGTCACGGTTTGTGAGATACAGTCTGGTGACAGACGGACAGACAGACAGACGGACAGCGAAGTCTCAGTAATAGGGTCCCGTTTTTACCCTTTGGGTACGAACCCTAAAAAGCAAACCATTTTGAACCTAAACGAGGTTAGAAGCCTTTGTATTATGCCATATTGTTTTTCAAATTAGTTAATCAAGTCAATTTAACTTAGGGCAATACATAATTGATTGATTTGAAATCGATATAGGATTCGTTAATTAAAACGAGCCTTAATTAATGTCGCTATATTCGTAAAATACCCATTGTAAGCAATTAATTTTAGAGCGGTCTGATTTAAGCTGAAAGCTTATTTTAATATGATTTTGTTCATCCAGTTTATGAAGTAATTGTTACATACATACATACATATTCTCACGCCCATATTCCTATGAGGGGTAGGCAGAGCACATGAATTCAAAAATCCAGTGCCACGTTTAGCAAATTCAGGGTAACCAGATAGTTAAACGTGATATTGCGGTGACAGGTTGCTAGCCTATCGCCCACAATACACTAACCCTTTCCCAGAGTCGACTCTTACGACACCCACGGTAAGTAATTGTTATAGGTAAGTAAATAAAACAATCATGTTCACATCAATCATGTCACAAAGTATCAACTTTGTTTTGTTAAAATTCTTTGTGATTTTCTGAAATAAATTCTTTAAAAGATTTCAAATATTAATCATCTAAAAATATTGTATGTGTGCGTGTGTGTGTCTATGTGCTCCTATGTATGCGTGTGTATTTTAGGTGTTTATCTTTAGTCTATATTCATACTCATTCTGTTTCTGTTCATTTACCAATAGATATATTATATACCATATTTGGTTGTGCATTGTGCTTTTATGTACCCGAAACGTTACATAGAAAAAACCATGACTGTTTTATTTTCGTTTTGGTGACATGTTTAGCATAAAGGTTTAATGTAGAAATAGATTTATGTAGGTAGGTCGTAAACCTTTCGAGCTTTCAAAACGTGCAGTACAGGTGTCTTTGTAGAAGTAACTGCAGTTTTAATAGTTTGTGTGGGCACATCCTGGTAACTAAACCTTTACTGCATTGTGAATATTTAATTCATGGTGTAAACAGGTTGACGTCATAGCTTGTGATACATCGTTAGACATACATGATACGGCTTGAAATGCGTGGGTTACAGTAGAACTGTTGCGGTCAGCTCATCAAAAACTTTCTTGATAATGACAGCAAGTGACATTGCGACAGTTTTACCGCGCGCTTATACATGCCTTTTTTGCCGGTTGCATGTCGCATTTTAGATAATTATTAACTGAGTTGTTTACATTGAAGGATGTGTACAGCAAGTTAATTTAGTGGTTGCTTTATTAAACTTTAAGTAGGTTCATTTAGTATTGGTTTAGTTGCATTACAAGCTTTTATGTCTAGCTAGAGGACTGATACAAAATGTTCAGTTGGCAAAAATTACAGTCATCAAAAAAGCTTGTCGCAAAAATGTCATTTTTATTGTTTAGGTTATTAGGGCCCAGCTAGCACAGGAAACATAGCTAGTATCTCTAATTTTCTGACTACTTGCGTCATACCGTACTAATAAGAAAATCGTATAGTATGCACTGTTGTACACAGAATTTACGTGGATAAAATTGCATTTTGATAACTAATAGCCGCATAATGTGACAAAAACTGAACAATGTCTCAACAGTTTCCTACCAAATTCATCTGTCCTCAACTACCTTTCATTTTTACAAAACACGAAGGCGAATCGCAAAAGTTTGTTTTCCGGGCACCTTATAAATTTTGGACGCTGCCCGCTCACGACCCGATGGAACGTGGCAAAGAGGTTAATTGGCGAGGTAACACCGCCTCTGTTACTGCCTCGAGCATGGAATATTTCATGTTGTCCTCATACCCCTTTGTATTTTGGGCCCATGGGTTATTGTTAGTGATACAGTTGGGGAATGAAAAGATTCGACAGTTTTTTGTCGTTCCTGTACAGGGGGATCAAGCGTTTTAACTGTCTCGTTCGTCTGGTTAGATTTTATATGAATCTGCTGCAGATTTTGATATCGTTTTTGACTATTTGTTAGAGTTCCTGTTCCTCTAATAGATGACTTAACGACGGTATCAGAATATTCTTCGATTTTTACAGAAAAGTGTCCAGATGAATGAGACGGTTGCAACGCATAAATGTCCTTCTACTACCTCATTTGTCTATTCATACTGTATACGAATCGGCTGCAATTATGATGTTGTATTTCACTATATGTAGGGATTCTTGTATTTGCAATAGAACTAAACGACTGCCGTGTGGTGTCGGTGAGAATATGACCTCTCCATCATCAGGTATTGGTAACAGATTGCTAGCTTGTAACCAAAGGCATACCCAATCCTATTTCCTTAGACACCGTTTACAACATCCACGGTAGAAATGGAGAGGTGTTATTCAAAGACAACACAGGGGTAATTTTTTATTATTGTAATAATAAACCTACTGTCTCTGGTATTAAAAGTGTCAACATTACGTGTATAAAACACGCAACTTGTACACCATAGCAACCCATAGATGCAGTGTTTACGGTTATCATGTTTAATGCGGCTCGCGACGAGTGTAAACGAGGCTTACCTAGTATTAATGATGAAAGTACTTAGCTTTTCGCATTACAGGACCCTTTCCTGTTTATCCCTTTTAGATCCCTTTTTCGTATGTTGCCAGTATTAATTAGTAAGTAAGGACAATGTGAGATCGTTTATGTACACGCTTTACGTTGAAAACTGGGCACGTTTTACAGATAATGGAATCTCGGGTACCCTTAGTGCGTGGAAAATGGACGATTCCGTGTAGTAGATGGCTTTTTAGGTAATTGGGAGTAATTGAGCAGGTTTTGTGGATTTTCTGTAGTAAATTATGGTAAAGCGGCATGATAGCTAAAGAATCTAAAGATTAACGCACTCACTCCCACTTATTAGAGTCGAAACTTTCTTCTTACCGGGAACGCATAAATATGTACGTCAGATGCTTGAAGCGATGAATTAATTTAACTACACGAAAAGTGCCGTACCCAAAAAAGTCATTACAAATTGTTCATGATTATTTAAAACTTTTGCTCTTGTTAAGACAAGGACAGTAAAATAACTTCTTTTTAATATAAATGCTAGCCTGTCGCTTAAAATATATATTAACCTATTTACTTAGTCGCCTCCTACGACATTCTCCGAAGACATGAAGAGGTGTTATTCTAAAACCGACACAGAACAGGAAACTAGGGTAAAACATACTAAAGAAAGTCTTGAATAAGTGCGTGATTTATACAAAAAACGATCTAGTCTAGATCCTACTCGTAGACAATATTCTGGCGCCTACCCTCTAATTCTGCTTAAGGGCACTGACTTCCTAAATTATGGGACAGACGCACACAGAATAAAAGAAACGCCATGTTGACTCGATGGTAAGAACCAATCTGTATGCATAAGCCAAGTATTTCTCTTGGCGTCCGATGCTGTCTATGAGAACGCTATGATGTCTGAACGATAAACACTCCATAATATGTGAGAAAATATTACTGTTAGGAAGTTTTTTTGCAAACAAACCGACCAAGGATTGACCTCTATGCCACCTGATATACCTAGTTTGTACTAGGCTAGTATTTTACTCGAATTGCGAGTTTACTAACAAAATCTGTGCGAACCACAGACTTATATCGAACTAGATACCGCGAGTTCCTGCATTTGTATGACAACCAAGCGTGTCACTTTTTCTCAACGGTAGGTATACTAGGTATCGTCACATTAGCTCTTTAGTGATAGGAATTGACAGTCCGAGTGAAATCCATTCAAATATGATGCCTCCTTATTCAAGTTATCTTGTCTCTAGGCAGTTAAACCTAATCTAAGCTTTATAAAACTAAATAAAATCGCGTCAAAAGAGGAGCATTGCTCTTCCTTTTGGCACGCAAAGTACATACAATTGAGTCATCTAGTTCGATATAAATCTGTGGTGCGAACAATGACAATTTGGTCGAGTTTTATGGTTCAAACACATTTAGTTACTAAATTAATTGCTACTCGACTAAAATACTAGACTAGTCCGAACTAAGTGAGTTACACAGGATGGGTTACTTGTTCAGTCCGATCGACTGCTGTTGAAACTAGATTTGCAAATAAATAGAGATTATGAAAAGGTAAAAGTACATAAATACTTGTGGAATGTTATTCACATACTTGTAATATTTATCTATTGATTGATAAATTAATATATCCTTAAAATTGTTTACGTTCATTACTTTTTGTTAGCAGAGTTGCGATTGCGAATGTTATTTTCAATGTTAAAGGATTTTAAAATGCTTTTAAAACATTTCAAATTCTTACCAGTACTCAAACAATAAACATTTTTGACAATTAAACTACCAAAATCCTTTTTAATTTTCCTGACACAGTTTCAATTAATCCCGTTGATGACACATGTGTCAGAAGTAGTTTTTTACACGTTCCGTTTTGGGCCCTGAAAAGATTCCATTACCACACTGTGCTATTGACTTTATTCAATGAAACCCACGCTACGCCGTCGTCCAATCTCACTTGGTCTTTGTGTATTTATACTGTTGCGTTGATACTTGTTTTTCTCCAGCACTTTGTTTTGTTTTCGCCCATACTGGACAGTTTTACAAAACTGCCGCTTTATCTTACCTACTAGTTAGTAGTGTATTGTTAGTTTTTTTATGTTCTTCTGTATAAATGACACACACATACATTACCCCGTGTGGTGCCGGGTTAGAATAGCACCTCCCCCTTTCTTCCCGTGGGTGTCGTAAGAGTCGACTCTGGGAAAGGGTTAGTGTATTGTGGGCGATGGGCTAGCAACCTGTCACCGCAATATCACGTTTAATCATCCTGGTTACCCTGAATTAGCTAGACGTGGCACTGGATTTTTGAATCCATGTGCTCTGCCTACCCCTCATGGGAATACAGGCGTGAGTATATGTATGTATGTATGTATGTATACATTACGCCTGTGTTCCCAATTGGGGTAAGATGAGTACAGATGTAGTGAGAAACTATTTTCCTTCGTAAATGTTCGGAAAAGTTCGTATTTATCGTTTTCTCTTAAATAGCTTCGGTACCCATTTTAAAGGGAATTCATTCCAGAAAATAAATGGTAAATATGCAGTTTCAAATAATAATTGTAATTGTTTTAAGTAATAAAACGATAAATACGAACTTTTCCGAACATTTACGAAGGAAAATAGTTTCTCACTACATCTGTACCTACCTACACGAAACGCTACATAGACACAACAGAACCATGTCTATTTCACGCTTTGTGGTCCATTTTTTTTTCAGATATATCTAACTCTTCCATCAAGTTTCAAACATACTGTGCTAAATTTTTTTTTTTAATAATCGAATTAGGTAAAAGACATGAAATAGTCATGATTTAGTTTACGTAATTTATAGTGAACTCTACCTACCCCATTTGGTTATATAGGCATGATGTTTACGTATGCACGTATTAATTAATAGTTGGCTCTTTTGAACTGGAATAAACGAATAGTTCAATGCATTTGTGAATTAATTTCAACAGAAGCGCACTCAAAGTGTTGAACAGTGTAGGTGTTTAAATTATCTAACCAATTAAGCATTTCATTTGGTGGGTGTGAATTATTTAGTCTATAGTCTGAGTAACATTACGCAGTTTATTCATTGGGTTTCATTTTACGACGTAGAAGTGTTTGAAACTCTTTAAACCTACGCTTTGTATTAAATTATAGGAAATGTTTGCTTAGCTTAGTAAGTAAAGAACTGTGGACTTGTTGTAGAGAGTTTTCAGAAAATAATGAATAAGAAGGTATTAAATAAATAAAACACGCCATTCTATAATATTATCACAAACGAGAAAATATTATTATGTATGACGTGTCAGTTACATTTTTTTAATTTCAGCCACTGAGTAGATTACGAAAAAAAAAACGATACCTATGGAGTAGTTTAAGTAAGGATGCATTTTATACCAATCCTGTACTGACTAAATGTGGTAGGCAGAACACGCGAAATGTTACTTTGTCTAACCATGACTATTTATCATTTATTAAGCATACGACACGGAAGAAATGGAGAGGTGTTATTCATACTCGACACTATACCTAACCATCCATCTAAATATACAAATATTTATACAAAGCGCCATATCTATGGTTATAATAAAAAATAACATCAAAAACATTCATATTCGGTTGAACTATTATAATAAACTTTGTAGTCTTATACGAGTTGACTATTTTTAAAACTATTGCACGTGGCTTTAAATGTTTGTCAAAACGATTTATAAATCTAAACTAATAAACAAATGAAAAGGGAATAATCAAATTTTAGTATTGCAATCTGACATGTCTTATTTAAAATATTTACAAAGAATGTCCTCGAGAAATAAAACACTTATTTTTCACTAGATATCCAAGTTGTTTTTTTTTAACTTGTTTAGGTTTCATACTTCCAGGCTTAGCAGTAACTGTAGTGTCTGTAGTGAACACAGTTAAAAGCAAAAGTAATACATACATAATATGCATTGATAACGCCTGTTTTCTTAAGGCAGATCGATCGCAAGAAGCACTGTATAAACAAAACCATGACTGTTTCACGTTACGTAGCCATTTTGGTATAGTTTTAGGTTAAAAAAACAGATGAAAGAGGTATAAAAGTGACAGCTTGCTAGTCTGTCGCCTGAAACTTATCTGAGCCTGTTTCCTTAGTCGCATCTTACAACAAAAACGGAAGAGCTAGACTTAGCACGGCAACACACGCCAATCGTATCGCACGCGTAATAGATTGCCTATTATTTTCTGACGTCTCTTGTTAGACAGTGACAGGTATACTCTATCTCGCGCGCTACTCGACTCGCACCATGTCGTGCTAAGCCGGATAGATTATTCTAAACTCGCCACCATTCAGAAACTTATTTACGATGTTCACTTACATTGTATTGTATGCACTAAACTTGTTCACTAACCCGCAGGCAAGTTTGACAACTGTACAATGTTCACTTAAGCTGGTTTGATCGATGCACTTATGAGGATTTGAGAAGCGAGCGAGATACTGATGGACTTAAACCACTCAGAGATAATTAAGTTTGCTAGTAAATAGCAGTACATTAATAGTGTGGCCCCAGTGTCAGCGGTTTACATTTATTTGGAGGTTTGCATCTTTGAATTATTTGTGTATGTTAATACATACATACATAACCGTCACGCCTTATTCCCTGAGCGGTAGGCAGAGACAACAGAGCGCCGTTATCACTCTTAACTCTCGTCGTACACGCTCGGCGGTTTCGGGTACTCGTAATTTGGCCTCCCTTTAGTACATCGTCGATCTGGTCGATATAGGGTAACCTGGTCTAAGAGTACTCATCCGATAAGAGTACGCAACACCAAACGCCGTGAAGTTGTTCACGATACGCGGCTAACGTCAGTTGTATTTTGATGGCAATCGTGATAAGGAGTGCTGTGCGAAAAATAAATCAAAATCGGATGAAAACAAAGAAATTACGTAAGTTTAAACATTTTTTATTATAATATTAAATATTTTCAACATTTTGGAAGTATGTATTTTTGAAATGAGATCGCAATTATTTCGTAAAACCATAGTAAACTGTTGCATTTTCAAGGACTATACCTACCGCATGGAGCGAGTTTAATTCTCCTCAAAGCTAAGAGATAGCGTTGACTTCCGCTCATTTACGATTTGGCTAGATTGTGTAAGAGTACGCAACTTCACACTGTGTATACTTAAGTACCAAGAAAAACATTAAACAGTGCACCAAAGAAGAAAACAAACCCTGCCTCAAATTCACTTTCTAAAAAGGCTAAGGAAACTATTAAAGTGCCAAAGAATAAGCCCAAAAAGAAGGTATGGAGATGTCCACAATGCGCTGAAATATACGTAGACCCTCCAGCGGAAGACTGGATAGGATGCTCAAAATGCTCGGAGTGGTGGTTGTACAGCTTACGAGGTTGAAGGAGAATTTATTTGTCAAGTCTGTAAGTAAAAATAAATGAATGACTGTTCCGCGTACTCTTATCCGATGATAATTGTAAGAGTACGCAATTCCCATTTTTGATTATTTTCTGTTTTTGTAGAGATATAACAAAGTTAAGTTTTTTTGGTGTTATTTTATAAAAGATGTTTAAATTGTAGACCTAATAAATATCTAGTTGATTTCTTTCATTGCATTTTAATTGTTTTATTGTAAGTTGAACTTTAAGTGCGTACTCTTAGACCAGGTTACCCTAACGTTCATCGGGGGCGCCCTCGACCGACTTGCCCAAACACTGTTCGTAATGTTATTTCCCGACTTCTGGCAAAAAGAAGAGACTTTGTATTTAACCGACAATTTAATTATATAAAAATATAAAATAAGTATCTTAAAATGTATAAAAAATTAAGAGATGTATGAATTAAGAAGTTTAAATAGTTTTTCAGTGAAAAAATAAAGTTACAGTTCCTTAATAAATGTTATAGTTTCCTATAGAGACAAATAATTAACGTATCAATAAATAAAACATTTGGTGTGCTTTTACCTCTAATTGCAACAAATTGCAACTACAGTAGTCGGCAACAAACTTTACACAAAGTTCTTCTCTGTTAATTCCGACATTGTAGAGCGTTGTCTCTTTTTAATCTACGTCTACGTGATGGCAAGCGTCTCCTTCTAAGAACCGATGTAAAATCTTTGTGGCTGGTCGCTGTACTAAGAAAAAGGTATGTCAAGATCGTAGAAAGTAGAATGAAGTTGTCTCTGCCTATCCCTGTGGGAAAGAGACGTGACGGTATATGTATTTATGAGACTAAACACGCTGATACTCAGACCAAACCCGAATGGCGCACCTGTGTCCCGATATAACGTGTAACGTGCATCTAAGCATGAACTGCCGTGTAAATACACTGGTGTATTCTCTTAAGTACTAAACTTTATATTAAATTCCTTGATGATAATACAGAATAACTTGGCCTGACTGAAAATAAGAGCTCCTATTACCACTTTAGTTTGGAACCCAAAACTAACAAAAACCTGTGACGTTTTGTCTTCAAACTTAAGCCTTTTATGACTTACATAGTCAAAACATGCCTTTCACGTTTCGTGACCACTTTTAGTGTCATTAGAATGATGGAATGACTCAAATATAGAGGAAAGAGGTAGGTATAAGTCACAGGTTGGCATAGCAGCATATTATGCCAAAAACATACCTTAATCTTGTTCCTTACAACGTCTACAGAAGAAATGGAGAAGTATTGTAATAATGTCGACAGCTGTGTAGAATACTGTGCAGAATGGGTAATAAGAAGAAATAATAATGGCATTAAGACAAGTGTGAAATAACTTATAAATTCTTGATCTGATTTTGTTTGACACTTAGGTAGCTACCGATCTAATTAAACTTATAACTTCCCATTCGATGCGTGCTAAGTTCAACAAAAAACACAAAATCAACAATAAACAACAAAATAAAAAATAAAAAAACTAAGTAGTCCCTGCCTACCCCTCTGGGAAAGAAGTGTGTCGGTGTGTGTGTCTATTTTATGTAAATGTTAAAAAAGATGAGTCAAAAACATTGTTGTCAACGTATGATTTAAATATTTCTAAAACTACTGACGTTTACGGCGAAGTTTATTGCCATGCGGGTATTTTATGGAGATTGTTCGAGTATGGCTTCCACGTTATAAAGGCCCTTACAAAGATTACGAACCGCTTTGTAAGCAAACTGTTGCTAATAATCCCACACTGTCCGTGTATGAACTCTGAACCGAGAGACTTCCGTATTAAACCTCATTTTACAAGGACCGGACTGAACAAGTAATACGGTGTTAATCCACCAGCTGATGATCTAATTAAAGACATTTTAAGGTGTTTTCTTAATTGCGTTTTTTACCTCAAAGGCATTATGCCCGGTGTTCAGGGTAATTGGTTTAGAAGCCGGTTTTGTAACTGTACTTAAGTGCGGTGACAGCGATCTTGAATTAGGAATGGGAATTTCTAAGCTTCTTCGAGATTATGTTCGCCTGGTCCGAGAAAATCTCGATTGAAAATTGGGATTACAAATGCCACGAGGAGGTTATTATTAGGTCCTTACGTTTACGGGTGGAGATTCCGACAGCAATTGCGTTTTTCATATATTTGTTTTTCACTTATTTTGCAAACAAATATTATGAAACTTAAGTTTGTTTTTAAATATACTTAAAAAAATAAGGGCGGGTAGTAGTGGTGGGTCGTCGACGATTTTACAGTCGACGGAACGAGACCGTTTACCGTCGACGATAAACTAGTTTAAAAAACAGTCTAATTTTCGACTAGTTTACGTCGTCGTCGAAAAGACTACTTCATCACATAAACGATTAGTGAAAGTAAACGAACGAATGTCCCGTTTACCAATTTGACGATGTGAATGTGAATAGGTACAGTCACCAGTCAGCAAAGCCATTAATTAGTTTTTTTTAATGTTTTGGACATATTTACTTGAAATTTAGCTCAAAATTAAAAATTTTCAAATTTCCAACAACAACTAAACTATGCATTAAACTATGTATGTACTACTAAAACAAACAAAATTCGCAACTTTTATTTCTTATTCTTATAACGATAGAGACTATTCTGGTGTAGCTGTAGCGTCCCCACCAAAACGTCACAGGACAGGTTGAGCACGTGCCGAAAAAGAGATAGTCAAATAGTAAAACAAGCGAGCGTGAAGAAAGAAGAAAGCGGTCTATCAACTCTATTCTGTTGACGTCGCGACTTCTCGCTCGCGTCGGCAATGTTCGGGTTCACTCGGTCGGTATCGGCCAGACGTTCGCGACACGACGCTCCGCAACGGATTCGCCTCGCGACTCGTAACCAGTCGACGATTAAACTAGTCTATCTGTGAACTATAAACTAGTTGAATCGTTCACGTACGAAAAACAGTTTACGTAAACGGTTCGTTCATACAACGCCCACCACTAGCGGGTAGTTATAAAAACAGAGTACACGAATGTTGGTCGACATCAATTTACGCGTCACGCAGCTGAAACGTCGAAGCTAGAAAACCGTATTAAAAACAGTCTTAGTTTATACTTTAGACCGATAGGTACTTAAAAGACGGTAAACAATCTTGACATGTCTTTTTATTGAAATACACAGTCTAAAAATGAAAATCGTTACACTATACAATTCAATTATGAAAGTAAATGATTTTTTCATACCTAAATTGTAAAATGTAAAGATTTTGATTTATAAAGTGTATGTTTAAATAAAAAGACACGTCAAGATTGTTTACCATCTTTTAAGTACCTATCGGTCTATAGTATAGTTCCGTTTAATGGTAAACATAAGACAAGTCATAATGAAAGGAGTTTAAGAAGTTATAAAATACCTCTATTCACGTTCCAATATTACATTTGCCCACGCACCAGTACCAGTATCAGTACTGCCTGTAATAATAAATAGTACCCATTCATCTCCAGGTCTAGGTCTAAAGTAATTGCCTTTAGAAATTTATACACACTTCGGTCGGCATAAATTACATTTTCTTAAAATTGTCGCCTACAAAACAATAGGTAGTCTTAATTTGAAATTCCTTAATTAACATTTTAACAATACGGCTTCTATCGCATTTAAAGTTATTGTATTTTAAGCAAAGCTGTATTATATAATGATTTAATTAATGTCAATACTTTGAATTTGTTTCTGAATTGAGACGTTTTTAGATCTGTAATGGACGAAAACATTTTTATCGAAAAAAAAAGTAATTTGAAAAATCTATTAAAGAATGATTGGAATGAGATTGACATAAATATTACATTGGTACTCATTAAGTTATTATTTTTTGCACTAAGGATGCATTCAATCACAGTGACTATTGATTGAATTCAAAGTCACTCGTTACACGCAAGTAAAGCTATTTTCATATGAAAAAAAAATTGCAGGGGGCTGCCTAATTTAAAGCAAAATTTTCTTCTCGTTTGATTATACGACCATTCTAGAAATTAAGCAATTCTAGCATCAGCAATTGTTAGCGGTCGATACATTTTTTTTTTTCATTTTATTTTACCTAAAAAATGCTAAAGCTTTCCTCAAACTTTACGTTACACAAACATGAACTACAACTTTCTGTTACGAAAATAGTTCGATTAAGTCTGTACCAAATATACTAGGAACATAAAGAACTAGGATCAAAAAGGGTTCAATTTACGATAAAAGCAGGACTTTCGGTCAGTGGGATTTAAATTATTGCAAACCATTCAATAAGGATAGCTTGATGCAAAAAAGAAAATGAGATACCTACATATAAACGGGTCAGTGCCTTAGATAGAATTAAACTATAGGTATTATACAACTGACATAACCGACATCATCGAAAATGGCATTTAATAAATATGGCTGTCAGATACAGTTTATTTCTATCTTTTCTATCTATTAATATTTATCATTTACGAATACGAATGTTTTAATGTTTTGTGTCATTAATTAATTTATTTTTTATGATACACGCTCGTATCAATATCTATTTTACTATTTTTTTTTAATTTTCTACAGTAAAATTCAAAATGTATATACTTACATTACATACTTATGTCTATACATATATCAAGCCTGTATTCCCAAAAGGAAAGTCGCCTCTTAAGACATCCACGAAAGAACTTTGGTGTTATTCTAAACCTGACACCACACGACAAAATCATGCGTATCCATGTGCTATTCTTACATTTTACTACAAATGGATATAGTATTTCTCGAGAAATTTCTCGCAATGGGTTTCAAACGTCTTTGATACAAGAGATTCCTGGTACTGGTTCTTTACCGTCAAAGAATGGACTACATGTACCTAATGGATGTACAGAAAAACTAACAACTTCTTTAGTTTATGTAGTAGTACAAAATCCTTACTGTAGATAAAAAACTTAAGTAAGTCACCTGTTGTGTGTAGTTGTATACGGTTTTCAATGAACGACGCAAACCATACGAAGACAATTACTTGATATTGACAACTATTTATATCTTATCGTGACAGTCGTGTCAATCATAAACAGAGATCGGATAAATTTGCGACATTGTTTGCAATTATGTGGACATGACTCAAAAATTAATCAAAATGTTATTCAGTTAATTAATTTCTTACATACAAACATTCATCCATATAATCACGTCTACGTTCTCAAATGGCGTAGGCAGAGCACACGAAACGTGAAATAGACATAACCTTGATTATAACTATTTCACGCTTCGCAGCCACTTCTAGCATTATTATTTTAATTTTATACTTGACATATAATTTGATTCCTAGTCAATAAATCCAAAAGTTTGTTAAAATATTGGTTTATTAAAAAAAAATGCAGTATTTTTTTCAAATCGTTAATTATTTATTACGTATATAAATATTCATGAAAACGATACCAATTTTAAATACGAACCTTTTCCTAATAATTATTTATGTAATTCATCGTCGTCGTAACGTATTTTTTTAAAGTTATTATAGTATATACGTGCTTATAAGCACTTTATAAGTAAACTATTATCGCCAAAAAATTTAATTATGTTTCAATGCATAATTAATTAACAGCTCGATTAATTTTGGAGTCATATCCACATTATTGCAAACAATGTCGCAAATTTTTCCGATCTCTGATCATAAATGGACAGGATTAATAAAGGTTGAAAGATAAACAAATAATGAGTTTGCAAACCATACGACATTTTACAAATTTCAAAAATAGAACGTCTATTCGCACACATTACTCGCACATACAACAGGTACACAAAACAACGATATTAATGTTCCTAAAAGGCTCCTAAAAATTAATAGGTACTTTCTTATTCATTACTAGTTTGCCATTTTTCTTTGTCTTTGAAATTTGAGAGTAGTTTCCATTATTCTGCAAAAATAGGCTGAGATTTGGAAATAATGGGCAACTTTGGCAGCTTTTAGAAAACCGAAGACGTAGAAAATTAAGCTTTTCCGAACAAATAAAATCATAAATCGGCCAACCAACTTTTATTTTGCTATTTACGGTATCGACTTTTACTATACTAAACGTTTATTTTATGATTTGAAAATGTCTCTGGAACGTAAAGGTACTCACAGTTTTACAATAATCCAAGAAAACGGAGTGGCTTATTCGTATCGCTGGTGAATATAACGATGGGCCCTATGTATAAGGGCCAAAGTGATTTTTTTCAATTTTGCTTTTTTTGCATTTTAGGCATCTATAAAGTATGTAGTTTAATCCTGGATTTAAAAAAACCTATTTTTTTCATTATTCTACAAGTTTTTGTCGTACCATAAGGGCCTAACTGGGCGTAATTTTAACGTATAAGGGCCTAACGTACGTTTGATACTTTTACGCGGTAAATTCCCAGCGGTTCATTTTGGTATATTTTAAACCTATGTTTTAAGTGAAATGTAGTCAGAACATCTATTTTTTATGTATTCTGTAAAATCTTGTGATGTTTGCTATTAGGGGCCAATCTGGTAGATAGGCCCCTATACGTGTAATATTATGGTAAACACCACTTAGGCCAAAGTTATTATTTTAATATTATGGTATTTTTTAGTATGTTCAATGTGCAAATTATGTTGTTTTTGCTTCTCTGCTACTTTTTGAGGCTAGTGAAATATTAGAAAATTCCGAATTACGCATATTAAATAAAATATCCTGTTCTTCAATCTCGCTCGTACTCTCACGTTAGTACTTGAGAACGGCTGGGCCGATTTAGCTGATATTGGTTTTGAAATGTTTGTTGTCGTTCAGGGAAGATTTATACGCTGAGTAAACTTAGAAATCTTGCAAAATAAAACTTGCCAAAGCGATATAAAAATCTCACACACCTCGAAAATGAAAATAATAATTTTCTTCTCGAGAGAACCTAATCAAACAAACAGAATGTCACCACATAATTATTACTATGCAGGACTAAAGCACCTAAGAGTATAATTTTAATTTAATTATTTCGGCCGCGTTGCAGCGACCGTGATCATGAGTAGACTGAAGTAGGGCATCACATTAGTTTTGCAGCTCGGGTTCTTCGAATTACCCGCTCATGATTTTTAACAGTAGGTACCGATCCCTCGAACTAGTCGCGTTTTATTAAAATTATTAACCGTCACCAATTGGGTGACACACAATACTAACAATGTCAGTCGCTCTCTCTGAATATTCATCTCTATAGTAACCTCATAAATTAGACAGTATGATATCGACGGTGGTGGACATTTGAAATTTCCACTTTAGATATTGTTGAACGAGTTTGATGAAGTTTTACAATACTTAAATGGTAGTCTGTAATGTTAACAATACAGTAACTAATATTATTACCGATGCCAACAGAGTGGGATATTGTTGGATAGAGTCAAAATTTTATTGTGTCGATTTCTATTAACACTGACAACAACATCAAAGATACTCCTATTCTTTCACCTGATGGCAGTATTATTTTGGCAAAGAAGCTATACCTTCCGTGGCTTACGTATCTTAATTTTACCTCAATCTTTGCAAAGATTCATAGGATGAACCCTACACGCCGGTAAATTCCAGAAAGAAAAAGTATTTGAAAAAAGGGACAAAGAGAGATTGCGCGAGCAATACAGTCAAGAATAGATAGGTTCTAAAAGTAAAGGGATCAAAATTCCGGTAAACCTTAGTGCAGCAAAGATGAAAAACAGGGGCAAGAAAAGAGTTTTGGTGAGCCGTGTGAAAATTCAAACAAACTTAAGTATTTTAATAAGATAAACGTAAACATAAGGGAACAGATTGAGTATTGCAATATAATATACTATTCCTACTGCCCCTGAAAGTGACTATAACGATAAAAACAGAACTAGTAAAATTTTATTGCTTATTCTATTTTAAGCATATACACCTATAATTACAAGTAATTACATTTTAATTTTCAAGATTTTGAAATCAGAAAAAAAATCTATTGATCTCGAAAGTCAATTTGTGTTTTGGTAAGTAAAAGTCTCTACACATATTTCTAGTAGTTCTAGTAGTCCTACTGTTTACTTTAACCATAAAATAAATTTATTTTAACGATGATTTTTATGAAAGAAAACTATAAAATAGAACTGTTTGTTCACTTAAGCCCTTATGATACAGCAAACTTCACAACGTATAAAGACCAAACTAGCACAAAATCATGAATTACAATTCCATTTCCTTGAAAAATAGTCACATCTCTTAAGTTATACATATAAAAGCTTAAATACACGAGTATTATAACTCTATACTTTTTACTAACGATTTTAAAGAATACCGCGTATAAGAGCCAAAGTAACACATAGATCTTTTTACCTGTTTTTTTACAAAAATTTATCTGCCTAATATTCACGTACATGGGCGTATGTACAAAAACTTTTGGTATATAATTATTTTATAAGTTTTTTTTCATTGTGTTTGAAGGGCAGAGTGTTATTAGTAAGTGTGCCAAGTTTCATAAGTCTCGGATTTGCCACTTCTGAGTTACAACAGGTTTTGTCTTTAACAGCTCGCCCTGTAAAGTTTGGATTTTACACTTTGGCCCTTGTACGTAGGGCCCATCGATAAAACGATTACCGGCATCCCCAATATTCCGCAAAGTTGCGCGTATCAAAGACATCAAAAAGATTGCTGGCACATCTGAATTGCTTACCAAACGATATGTAACGTATCCTTTGCTGACCCAAACACGTCCGTTCTTTTGTTATCCTCTCATTTTAATAGTTCCAGATATATCCAGGAAATAGACCGTTAAGTCAACGAAAACAACAACGCGTCTTCCCCTATTGAACGATTTGGATGGAGAGAAAAATACAGAAGGTTTTGCGGGAGCGTCTAACATTTGTACTGGAGATTATGGGGTTAGAGATTCACCGTTTTTGGTTGACGTTAGATCCTTGGTAGGTTGGATTGTCATTTTGATTAAACGAAGTAGAGTGAGCTTCATTTAGTTCGAAGTGGCCGCACTTATTACATTTTGTTTTTGTAATTATTGTTTTTTTTTGTTTTGAGACGACCTAAATGTGTGTCTGGAATTTGTCTGAGAGGTGAGTGCCTAAAAATATGAGAAGGCATTCCCAACAGTGAGATACTATTTTACAAGCTAATTAAAAAAACGATTTTGAATGCTTGGTCAAAGGCACGCTTATAGTTCATCGCACTGAAAACGAACTCTGCCAAATACCAATTATCATATCCAGTAGGAAATAATCTATAAAATGACGTGATTTATTAAGAGGACTATTAACTTGGTGCCAAATAATTCCTTCATCGTCTGCTGTAGTTTTCTCCGTCTCGAGCTATTGGCTATGAGCCAAGTAGTACACTGCGTAAAAAATCTTATCTGTCTAGGGTACGCAAAAGATAGTGTGAGTTAGTGATCCTTTGTGGGGTCGGCCACACGCGGCCTTCAACAACTTGCTAAGAAATGGCTATGAGAAAAGTTTCGCTACAAGACATCGCGAATAGTATCTCTGATCTGCTGGGTTATAAAGCGTATGAAAATGTTGATGGCAATTAATCTTCTTTGATATTTTTTTTATGATAGCAATTGTGTCTGTGAGAGGTGCGGTTGTGACACGGGCTTTCCTCATAAGAAGCTAACTAATATTATTAAAATCTAACCTATATTACGTTCAACTTCTGGCTCTCGAGACCCTCTCCATAAGTGGCCATGGGCCATACTGCTCGGCTACCATTACCCTTTGTTAACACAAAACAACATAAAAAATTATTCACTGCAAAAATAGTATTATTATAGTACGAACCAAAACACGTACCTAATCCACGTCACTATCTACATTTTCCAAACTTCGATTTCAAGTGAAGTAAAGGTGCTGACGAAATTTGAGGTAAATTCACCAGTTAGGTATCCTAGGTTATGTCGGAGAAGCTTCACGTTTTCGAGCTAAGTCACGTTCTAGATAGAACGACGATCGTCAGGACCTAATGAACTATGTCTGCAGTATCGCGATACCGATGCCAAACAAACGAACCGGAAATTAAACGGTCAATGTCTTAAAATAAATGAATAAAGACAGGGCGATGTTTGGTTCACATCGTTGAATGAAATTCTTGAGTTGATGTTTGTAATTCTTTAAATATGAACCCGATAGTTGCATAAAGATCGTTTCAAATCCTACTGGTTAAAATTTTGAAATAAATGATATTGAGTTATTTAGTCAATTAAAAATAAGGAACAAGAACAACGGATTAAAACACGCTTTGAAATACAACGTCACTAATTAGTACGATATTGATACGAATACAGCAGAAAAAAATACAGCCATATAATTAGGTAACATACCGAAACTTTGAAGTGAACACCAATTGTACGTACTTGGGAAGTTTAGGCGTTTTACTAAATGCTTCGATCAACAATTACAACTAGATATCGGGTCAGCGCAAAAAATACGTCTCCATGAATTAAAGCGCACTTCAAAAGTGTGCTCTTATTTTATTTAGTTCGGTTGAAACACAGCCAACGTCAACACGTGTCACAAATGTCACAATGCGTATTTAAAAGCTGCAAAAATAATGCCCGAAAAAACAATTTAACGGCTGGAGTGTCTTATTTTCACTAAGTACATGTACAATAAGTTATATTTTTAGCTTTAATCTAACAGACAATATTATATTTTGATTAAAATTGCCGATTTTAAATCACGACTACAAATGTTTGGCCAATGTTGGAACGACATTGGGTGTAACAGAACAGTAGATGCATGGAGAAGATTTGTACTTTATAAAATTTATTTCTTACCAGAACATTAAAATTGGTTGATGCTAGTTTGGTGTCTGTTTGTTGAACTCTCTTGAGATACCTACTTAGCTTTCTTTTTTTTATTTTAGTTTTCCGAGCAATCCGTTTATGTGTGCAGAATGGAGCTCAATTGTGGCTAGAGAAAGAAGACATGATTTTTACAAGCCAGCTAAGAATTCTGTTATATGTTAGGTAGGAACATTTTGATAAATCGGAAATACTTACTAACCGACGTCGATTGCTTAAAACAGCAATTCCTACTTTAATCATAAAATATTTTTATATTTTATTTATTTATTGCACTGAATTTTACTTATAATTATGAACATTGTAGACATGAATATAAGTATAAAGATATTGAATTTAGTGATATTTTTATATATGAAATCCAGCGATAGACACCTTGGCTAATAATATAAACGTTATTTTGTTGCGTTCAGTAGTTTCTATAGCCACCTTCCGTCTCCATCATCAGGCAGGACGGTGAAACTAAACAAAAGTTTATAATCCGTACTAATATGTAAATGTGAAAGTGTGTTTGTTTGTTTGTCCGTCTTTCACGGCTAAACGAAGCGATAAATTGACGTGATTTTTTTAGGTAGAGATAGTTTAAGGCATGGAGAGTGACATAGGCTACTTTTTGTCTTTTCAAACCCCCCATTTCCCTAAAGTGAGAGGTGGAAGTTTGTGGAGAATTCCGCAATTTTCAATGTAGAAAGCTATAAATTGGTATGTGTGCTATCTCTTCTGTGCTACCCCGAATTTAACGCGAGCGGAGCCGCGGGCAAAAGCTAGTAAACTATAAACTGGACAAGTGCGAATCAGACTTACGTACCTATTCGCGGTTCCCTCGATTTGCTATTAACTTCAAATTGAACGACAAACTTAATTTTGCAGTTGAAAGGATGTTAATAATAAGATATGCCACTGCCAGTTCTGTAACTACAAATTTAATGTGAGTTGGTAATTGCAAAAAACATATTTATTTTATTACGTAACTACAAAATATTGAGTGGAAATTAAAGATTTTCAGATTACATCTACTGTGATAAGTATCTTATTTCTTGAAGATCGTTGTTGGTAGTAAAAAACGCAAAAACAAACTAATAAACAAGAAACCGAGATATTAAAACGTGTTAATATACCTCATTTAATTAGTTTGTTTTACGTTCGAAAAATAAATAATATAATTCATAAAAGCGACTCCACTATTCCTCATTATCCTATGTTCTATTAAGAATTATCGATTTTAAAATTTCCAAAACGCTGTATATCATTAGGTGGCAATGAAATTTGAATACTACAACATGACTACGACTTGGAGTTGAAGTTGTTATTTGCTTGAAATAATATTGTCATTTGTCTCTTCTGGACTGGCTTGGTTTTGACGCATACTGTCTGTTGAGGTGGATGCGACTGTGGCTTCAGAAGGTTAAAGTAAACGAAATTCAAAGTTGTAATGAACGTTTATTCTCATTTGCGCATGCTTTATATACAATCTAGAACACATGAGATAGATCATACTAAACTATTTCTATTTCATTTTACACATACAAATTATTTATTAAAAGGGTAAGTAGAAACGAGCCAAGTTAGATATACCTTAAACTAAAACATAAATTTTCCTTATACAAATACGTATGCTGCCACACTGTCAATGATGTGTGCAATAGAGATATTGCATTTTGTTTTCGTCAGATAAAGAGTCTTTGTACCGTGTTATAAGATTCAATTTATTAAAACTATATGCCGTTCTTAAGAATTATGATAAAGAGTCTTTGTACTGTGTGATAAGGTTCAATTTAATTCATAAAAATATTTTGTCTCAATTGGCTACGTAACTTTAAGTATACGTAGAAATAGTACGCATGTGCCGCTTTTTCGCTTTGTTTTTGTAAGCGATGTTCTATCTAGTTGTAATTGTTGATCGAAGACTAAATGTAAACAAGTTTCAGCTATCAGATTGGCAAAGTCGGGGACTTTTCAAGTACCTATACAACTCGATCGAAAAATTTAACCATAGGTACCAATTTTTTGGAAAATCTTTCGGAAAGCTACATTATATGATTTTACATGTTTATTTTAAAAAAACATCTCCAGTCTCCATCCTATAATCTTTTTGCGCGAAGCAAGCATTCTAGTCCCATCAAATAAAAATACAAAAAGATATTCATAAGAATAGCTCGGCTCCTTATATAACTCCTAAGTAGACTTACGGTTAAGGAACGACCTCCGACTCCCATAACTATTCGCACCGTCATTACTACCAGAAAGAGGATCAAGTAACAACAATAATACTTCAAAGTTCCGCCAAGTATCACTTGTCACTTATTTACGAAGAGCATGCGTAGTGGAGGCTCTCATTTCAACGTATTATCTTGAGCCAAGGTGATTTCGCTACCTGTAGACATTCCCCGTAGTTTGAAGCTTCTTGTTGTACAAAGAGAGATTTCATTTTAGTTTGAAGGCTCAACACCTGTGACGTAGGTGCTTTGCCACTTAGGCATCTGGAAGTTAGCGAAATGATACGATTAAGATTGTACCTGAAATTTTGGGATTACGAAAAGGATTTGCTTTTACGGTAGATGTTGATATGCTTTTAACACTTAGGCACAGACTCTGTCATCTGACGTGGTACGATCTTAAGTAGTGGAATCTAAAGTAGCCGAGTTAGGTTTCGAGGACTGTATTTAGGTGCCAACTCATCAAGGTGTTCTTGTTAAGACATGTCATGTCAAAACATGGTCTCCCAATCTTTAATTTTATTTTAAACTAAATCTTCATGAAACTACAAGAACCTAACAAAAGCACATAACTTAAAAAATGGGTCATGAGCCAAACAAGTTGCTATGTTTCCGCCAGAAAGTATAAACTGGATTCCACGGGGAAATCAGGGTTATCCCGGAAGGATTTCGTAGCTTATTTTTAAAGGAATTTTAATGCCGATAAATCCCAAACCTGTATGAGATTTGCATGACACGAGAGCTTTAATTTTATTTCGGTCCTTTTCAAAATTAAAAATAGATTTTTCGCTTTACAAAACACACTTCGCATTTTGTGTGACTGAGCTTTTTCACGTTTCGTTTCTATAAATTGGACTCAAGTCTCACTTATATAGCATTTGTTGTGCTATCATCCGGTATACGTGGTATCTAATATTTTGAATCTTTATTTTCGCTCTATTAGACTTTTTTTCTGTAAATATTGTGTGTAAAAAAAACCGTAAAAAAAAAGCAAAAAAGTGTCAACTCATTTAACACCCTGACTTGGATAAGTCAATATAAAACGACCGCATGTTTCATTCTTTCCGCCAGTTCTTTGTAGATTGTACTATTGTTATTGGAATATTCACTAGACTCATCCATTTATTCAATGACCTAAGACATTCTAGCTTATACTCACTAAAATTGACAGCACGAAGCCTTACTGTATCCACGTACTCCGTAACACGAGGCTGATTTGTGTAGAATTTATATACGTGACGTTGTACATCTGCGTTGCGTCAAATGGGCAGAGATAGGGCGCTTGTGCACTACCATGAATTTTACGGTCCGGCTTTTTCATTGAGTTCTCGTCTCGCTTGCTCTTCCATTAAATTGTATTGGCGTGAGCGGGACGGCGCGACAGACCTTGAAAAACCGGACGGCTGGACCGGAAAATTCATGGCAGTGCACAAGCGCCCATAGTGTGATAAGCGCAGCGGGCTCCTGATATTGGCATATCGCCTGGCTTTACTGCGCATTTATAAACAACGGGCAACCCCGTTTGCTGATAAGTTGGATGTAATGTAGAATAGGCACTATACGTCTTTAAACATGAGAGATCAGTTTTGGAACAAAAGTGTGTCATTCGACTAAAAAGAAACCACCTTCAGTTTAAAAATAATAAGCAGTTTGACATATTTTTTTTTACCTAAGTCCTATAAATACATGCCAATATACATTTGCCAGAGTATGAGGTGTTTAAAAATAGTTAATCCTACATTTTATTCACAACCAGCTACCCACCCCGGTTTCGCGAGGGAGAGAAGCTATATTCTTAATATACAAGCGAATCTTAAATATATTACGCATATACTATACTTTTGAACCTTCCTCTTCCATTCATTGCGCAGTTTTAAAGATATACGAATACACAGGGACAGACAGTGGGAAGCGACTTTGTTTTATACTATGAAGTTATGATGATAGTGATAACAAAGAAAGTGATCAAAGTGGTATAAAAAGTAATAGACGCGTCGAAAATAATGCAGAAAGTTGTATAATGAAGACTTCCATTACGATAGCATCGCGTTTCAAAATCGGATTGGTAAAGCAACTAGCAACCAATGATTAAACACATGAACCAAATGAATTAAAAAGAAAATACAAAAGGAACCGAACCGGGGCGTCTTTTGACTGCTAAGTTGCTTAAGTACGCTGTCAAGTCTGCGATTAAGATGGCTTAAGATAACTTAATTAAATAACCGGTCAAGTGATGTGGGCTTAAGATAGGCAGTGTCTAATTTGTTTCCCGCCCAATGTGGACAACGGGCCTCGGAATGACCCAAACTTAGGTAAATGTAACTGAAATAAAGTTACACATGCAAAAGTAATTCTGAGTGGTAACGGATTAGAATAAAACCTCTCTGTTTCTCCCGTTGATGACGTAAAACCGACTAAGGGAACAGGTTTAGGTGTGGTTTAAGCGACATGTTTAAAATAGAAAAATATCACTATACCTAGTAATTACACATCTACATTTAAGAAACTCATCGTAATGTAAAAAGAAACGGTAGTGACAGTCTGGTAATAATGGAAACAAAACACGGTAGAATATAAAAAGAAGTTATAATTATATGCCGCAAGGAAGATGCTATAGCTAAAGATACCTTTTTTATGCAAGAATTAAATTCAGATAGGGATAATAACTGGATTAATTTTAATTAGTCCGTCTGTAAGATTACGTAGAAATTTGGGTCACTTTTTTTTCATCTAACTGCTCAGGTGGGGACTCGTTATGCATAGGAAAAAATGTACCATTTTTTGACGACACCCTAACATCTAAATTAACATAAACATCTTTTTTTTATAATCTCACTGACGGACTCAACAGTTTCTTAGCCGACTTTCCTATTACCTGAACTTAATGTTAGTCATTCAAAACAGAAAATCCTCAGGTCATAGTTCATGTAAATTATTGAAGCTTTTAGAGATTCGCTATCATAGTTTTTATAGTTGCTGTCTTATGCGGCACACTTTGATGTTCTTTTATTACCGTCAGAATGATTTGCAGATGCCAACGGATTGATCTCAGATTGAGTGCATACGGAGCGTTCTATGTACAGTACACGTTTGTATGTAGTGGTTTATGAGTGTTAGAAAAAATGTCTGCTTCGTATCACTGGGGCTTTTGATGATAAAGGTATTTCTCTATCGGTTGTTAGGCAATTGAACTGATTTAAGGTCGTGTTGCGTTCATAGACTGAAGCTCTGGATTTTATTTTTAGGCTTGTACAAGTACCTAGGTACTACTAGATTGGGTAGTTTAGTAGCTGTGGTAGCCCAGCGGTTTGACCTCTGGCCTCTCATGTAGAGGGTCCCGGGTTCGAATCCCTAGTTCGCAAGTCTAATAGATTGATACCCTGTCGCCTAAAACATACCTAAACCTAAACCTAAGGAAATAGTCGCCTCTTACGGAATCCGTGGAAGGAATGGAAACGTGTTATTCTAACCACATACCACAAAGGATCATTTGCTACAAACTGAATTTCCACAGAATTAATCTATAGGTTTTCGAAAATAGCCCGAACTGCTCCTAGAAAATGATGATATAGTGGTCGTCAGTTTGACTTGGCAAGATTTTAATTAGTGCGGGTAAGTCAATAACGCACATCGCTTTTTTTTTAGGTAGAAACGATGCGCGAATTCACCCTCAACACTTAGGTAATCATCTTGCCAAGTTTATTGCTGACTACTATACAACCTTGCTTATCTTTTGATCGACTTGGCGGAGCCACTGCCATGTTGTAGAAAACCGAGACTTGTTTCAATCACATGGGATGAATTTAGTTAATTGGTTCTACGGATGAGTTGATCTTGAGGCCGAGTAATGCGTGCCAGATGAGGGCAAACATTGCGAGATTAACTGGGTCCTACCTAGTATACTTACACGTTAACCAGTCACGTGCTGCTATAATACAAGTTTAACATCATCTCGTTTTTTTCGGGCCTATTGTGACCCGTCATCGGGAGCAAAGCGCCAAGGCTGCTGCGATTTGATGTTTTACTCCGATTTGTTTTACTATGAGTTAGATTCACGGTAGTTTAATGTTTAAAATACAGAACTATATCAGATTGGTCAAATGCATACATCGTCAGGACTCTTTTCCACAGGGGTAGGCAGAGCCCACTTTGTTCCACTTGCTACAATCCTTAAATACCTCTTTTACTTCGACCACATTCAATAATCTCTTCATACCTACATGCTCGTCTAAATTAATAACGTATAAATCTATCTTAAAAAAATAAATACGCAAAGATGATTAAACCACAAACATATCACTTTTAATTACTAGCGTGTTAAGTTATACCAACATTTTAAAGTGAGCTTGTCGTTCATTAATTTAGATAATTGGTTAAACTTAACAAAGTTTACATTTACATTTACTACTATAAGTATAGGCAATTTTTTAAACTACGTTAAAATTCGTTGTAGTATGTGTGTTCGTATAAATTTAAATCAACATATCCATATTTAGCATAAAATAAATAAATACATATATACGTACATATTCTCACGCCTGTATTCCCAAGAGGGGTAAGCAGAGCACATGAATTCAAAAATCCAGTGCCACGTTAAGCAATTTCAGGGTAAACAGATGGTTAAACGTGATATTGCAGTGACAGGTTGCTAGCCCATCGCCCACAATACACTAACTAACCCTTTCCCAGAGTCGCCTCTTACGACACCCACGGGAAGAAAGGGGGAGGTGCTATTCTAACCCGGCACCATACATAAAATAAATGTAAGTTTTAAATTGATCACAGAGATATAATAGTGACCGTTGGCCTAAATCATTCCTCAGTAGCCTCTTACAACTTCCATGGAAACGAAATAAAGAAGAATTTAATTAAGAAATGAAAACGTATCTATGATAATAAGTAAATAGTCTGACAAAGAAACACCGAGCAAAAAATACAAAGGAAAAAGTGAGAACAACATTATAAAAGCACCTCGATCGTACAATGAGAACGATACAATCGTTTCCATTTATCTAACTTTCTTGAAATAAATTGGAATGGAAATACGCCTTATTATCAGACCTTGCATTTGCCATGTTCATTTGGCGTAATCTTCAGGAATTCAGCGAAAATGCGATGAGGAAAAAACAAGAAAAACAACTTCTAAACTAGGCCAAGCATGGGGTCGAGAACTTCTCAATATCAAGCTTAATCATATCCAGGAAATCAGAACGAATCGATTGAAAATACCGATGGAAAAGTAAGCCAAAACTTTGGATGTGATTTTGATTTACATATTAAGCACCTATCGAGTAAAGAATATTCTTACACAAATGTTAGTTCGCTTCTTTTCTGTGGACCTGACAAAAGTTAAGGGTTTATAGCTAATAACTGTAGTAGAAAAGATCACATACGCCTTTAAAAGTACGCCTCCCCAGCTACTAGCCCGTTCAAAGAGATCATACTTTTGGGCTTTCTAACTCATACATTTTATGTCCACGGGAGAGACTCTCCTGTCTATTAGAAGGTCTCTGTTGTGGACACGAAATTATTGGAAAGATCAAATGCTTTATTACGCTTTCCCAGTTATTGGGCCGTTAATAGAAATCATGATATTGGGCTTTCTGGGTAAGTTTTATGCGACAGGCTAGCAACCTGTCATTGTTACAACTCTTTGATCAGACAACAATCCTAAAAATTTTGTTGTGGTTACGCAACGAGAAATAACTATGGGTATGGTTTTGTCTATGTCTTCACCTACAAAAAAAAACCGTAAACAGAATAGAATAAAAGCAACTCTAGCAAATAAATAAGTCTAGCTTACGACGGTAACAGATATCGCTCCAGGCTATTTCTTCTATAATTATTTAGTAAATCCTCGCTGCAAGGTATACTATTGTGTACCTGATATTAACGTGGTCTGCTAACGAGTTTTGCTATCGTAAGCAATTAATCGCAAACAATTAGACGGATTGGATCCGAGCCGATACGTGACTTTCTTCTTTAGTGGGGATCTTCAAAAGTTGGATAGCAATTATGGAGACTTGTTGATTCCATTCAGCATCAAATAGATTATTTATTTAGTCTATTAAATAGATGTAATCCACAGAATTGTGTGGTGTCGGGTTTAGAATAACACAACTCTTTATTCCATGGATGTCAAAGGGCGACTTAGGAAATAGTTTAATGGAAGGATGTTTTATGCGACAGGCTAGCAACCTGACACTATTATTCATTTTTCAATAAGGTTTCAGCCTAAAATCATTCAAAACTTTTGCAACGTTAAATGTAGGCACTTAGCAGAGTCCGTGATTTTTAAGAGACTAGTTAAAATACTGAAGTAGAAGAAATAACTAATAACATATGTAGCCCCTCAGCAAATGACGTAACAGCATACCATCAATATGAAATTGTATTTGGAATGAACTGTTACAAAAACTACGCTTCGATTCGGCAGCCAAAAGTCATGGAAATATGTATTACGCATAACGCTAGAGCAGAATCGTACGGGCCATATCATTTGAATATTGTGTATTGTAATGCCAGTTCTTTGTAAGGGAATAAATATTAAGTTTGTATGTTAGTAGACGGAGGCAATATTGGGCTGAATAACATCGATTTTTGTTAGTCTCTTCTCTAATCAGTCAAGAGACATTGCATCTTATTACTTCTACTTACTAGATTTTTTGGATTTTTTTTAGTTTATCCAACATACATACATCAAGCCTGCATTCCCAAACGGGGTAGGCAGAGCACACGAAACGCCACCTAGTCAAATTCTTGAACTATTATTTCATGATTTATAGCCGTTTAGCATATTATTCTAGCTCCCAAGTTGAATAAAATAGATTTAGTAGGGATAGGTTACTAGCCTGTCGCTTAAAGCGTACCTAAACCAATTATTCTGTGGCACCCTTTAAGACATGCATGGAAGAAATGGAAAGGTGTTCTTCTAAACCTGACATCACAAAAGGACATCCATTTATAGGCTTAGTTAGTTTTCGAAAAACGTGTTCTGATGTTAATATTGGTCCTTCATCGAATGTACTCGTAAAGATATAGGAGCGATGCAACATTGAGGCTGTAAAAAACTAAGTATTTCTGATCCCAGCCTGTCCTAGTAAGAAAGAGATCGCGTAAAGCCAGTTCAGACATGCTAGTACAATCTTTGGAAACTGGCCAGAAACATGGGTTCACTGAGCTTCGGCCATATTTTACGATACGACCCCGTAACCATGAGTTATGTCGAACAATAACGCTGTTTACGTTTTGTACTACGCTATCTAATGACTGGGATTTGCTTACATGTTTTGAGGCGTACTGGCTTATGAAGTAATGAAACGACTTAATCAAGTCGAGCCATGCTTCGTTGACCTTGAATTTTGCGGGGTTGATTTAGACATACTCTTTTCGATGTTTAGTTTAGTGGGTACTTCATTTTCCTCGTCGTTTAGGCAATGTCTTTGGAAATTCTATGGATTTTCTGATTTCTTTTTTTTACTGCAAGTAAGGCAATCCTGTGTAGTATCGGAATAGAATAACACCTCTCCATTTTCTTCAATCGGATTGCAGGGGCATTGCCAATTGCTTAGACGTGTTGTGTTAAGTTGTGATAGTAACTTTACCTATACTAGAGACCGATAGGTACTTAAAAGATGGTAAACAATCTTGACGTGTCTTTTTATTTAAACATACACTTTATAAATCAAAATCTTTACATTTTACAATTTAGGTATGAAAAAATCATTTACTTTCATAATTGAATTGTAT
This sequence comes from Adoxophyes honmai, assembly GCA_005406045.1. Classification (NCBI taxonomy): domain Eukaryota; kingdom Metazoa; phylum Arthropoda; class Insecta; order Lepidoptera; family Tortricidae; genus Adoxophyes; species Adoxophyes honmai. The sequence goes on along the minus strand of BHDV01016355.1, from coordinate 66,081 downwards.
ATTGTAACGATTTTCATTTTTAGACTGTGTATTTCAATAAAAAGACATGTCAAGATTGTTTACCATCTTTTAAGTACCTATCGGTCTATAGCATAATTTCGCAAATAATGTTATGATGTAATGATAACACAATTTTGTTTAAGAAACACTAACGAATCTTCTAAAATTAAAACATATGGTGACTCGAAGCCAAAAAATAAAAAATGACACGCTTTGAACCAGATTTGGTGAATTAATCCCTCTTACTGTAAGAACAGGGGCTGACTTATAACAGAGATTACTCGCAGCATTTATTATGCACGAGTCTTTCTGAGAAACCAAGAAAGATTGTGCTAATCTTGTACCACTGATTTGGCTTATGAGATCAAGGAAACAGTGAATAATAACTAAATATTTATGCACATAGATCACGTCTGTAGACATGGTGCTCGTGAGCATTGCGAGAGATTTCAACCACGAATTCCACGAATTCAAATCGTGTTTCGACCTAAGTTCATATAACATTTATTACTTCTTATAGCCTCTGGAATTCGTGGTTGAAAATGGGTTGAAATCTCTCGCAATGCTCACGAGCACCATAGAGGACAGTATACTAAATGTCATTTTGGTTGTTCGGAGATGATTCCGCCAAACCATCGAGGCGCAGCGATCTGCTCTTATTGGCCGGCCCAAGATCGCGCGTGACGCTAGTGCCTTTTTCTCTACGGTTATTGGCTCTGTACAGTTTCTGTGACAGTGACGGTGACGTTAGTAAGTGGCAAACCAGTGTTTCTCTAGTCTCTAGTAGGTTTGTCCTCTATGCGACTGTATTACCAAATGGACCTATGTACAGCGGGATGCAAAATTGCATGGACAAGTCCAAATGAAAGTCGTTTGAAGCTGTTTACGCCGTGCGATAGTGATGTTTATCGAAACACGGCTTCTGACGCCAAACGATTGCGGCCTCTAAGCTATCCATGCAATTTTGCATCCTAGTGTACCTACTGCATAGACAGAACCTTTCACGTTTTGTATCTACTTTTGGCATAATAGTTACACCGTGAGCGTTAATAACCGAACGATTAAAACCACGTATTTTTGACGACAGTACGAGTAAATAATAGGTAGTTTCGGTAGTAAAACCTTTTTGTAGCATAGATACCAACCTCCATTTAGAGAAACTAGGTAACAACCATGCGGTTAGTGTGTCTGTGTTTAAAGTTACTACTTGGTGGCTAACGAACTTAGGGTATGTTACAATTGAGAATTTTTAATGTGCGATTTGTTTTAAATATTATCTAAGTAATTACAGGTTTTACATAACTTTATATACTCTAATTAGGCTCTAAAATAGTTGGTTTAAATCTTTCGGTTTATTGTGTGCCCACTGTGTGTACTATACCTATCGACTGTAGGTACACCCGTTTGGCTTTACACGTTCTCTACTTGTATTACGTGTTATGTAGTCCTATCAAGAGTAAGTATATGATTATTAAATTGAGATGTTCTGAACTGAGGGGTTGTTACATGCTTAATTATGGTGTGCTTCCATTAGAGAGAAGTATGTAGGTAATAGACGCCTAATTCGAAGCGGGAACCTGCCTCAAGGAAATTATACCACTTATCTTAGTTACCGTAGATACTCCTAGTCAAGGCATAAAAGTTATACTTACCTAATACATTTTGTAATGCATATCCCGATACAAACAATTTATTTACAGTCTGATCATTCTGGGAATAATCTGGCTCATTGACCAATTCACTTAGATTTCAGATATTTTTTCTTAATTTAAATATTAAAGGCTTGTCGTTTTGACACAGAGTGCCCATGCCATGGTAGTTAGTGGTACAGCGTCGAACACTTTTACTTCACTACAAGTTTTTTTGCAAGTGCAAATATGAAGCTGTATGTACACAATTGTTGAGATAACCATAAACATAATAACGGTGCGATCTTCAATTATTTTTATCTGGGTTTATTCAAATGATTAAGATTGTCAACGACTGATCACCGTTGTTTGATACCTCTTAGATCGTGGTTTTCAAACAACACCACATAATAATTATTTAACTAGCCCTTTGTATTGCCATTTTTTTCTATCAGATTTATCGTTTGTGCAAGAAAAAGGCAAACCACATTCATTGAAATAAAATAGATTAGATCAATATGTTTCGACCAATTCATGACCCACCATCGAGAGCAGCGGTTAGTCGTAAGCGTCCATTTTATCTCAGATTCACTATTGTATCCTTTTAAAACCATTATCATCCTGCGACTCGCACTATCATCTTACAAGTCATCTGCAACCATTACAAGTAGCAGGAAGTAATCTAAATGACAATTTACCTTCAATTAGTACCTCAAACAACGTTTCGCCTTGGTGGGCCATTAAAACCTGTTGTTTGTGAGCAAACGATGGGCGTACATCGCATTCCATGAATTATGAGACCCGATTGATTTCTTTTGTCACGTTATCTTGAGATGTGATGAGGTAAAGGCAATAAATAAACATGCAAGAGTCTATCCAGTGCCACGTTTAGCAATTTCAGGGTAACCAGATGGTTAAACGTGATATTGCAGTGACAGGTTGCTAGCCCATCGCCCACAATACACTAACCCTTTCCCAGAGTCGACTCTTACGACACCCACGGGAGGAAAGGGGGAGGTGCTATTCTAACCCGGCACCACACGGGGAATTTATGTGCTCTGCCTACCCCTCTTGGGAATACAGGCGTGAGATGTATGTATGTATGTGCAAAAGTCTATGACTGTAGACATACATCACGCCTGTATTAATGGGATCATGTTTTGTAGCTACTTCTAGCATTTTTCTTAGGTTTTAAGTTAGAGGTACAACAGTGACAAGGTTGCTAGCCTTTCGCTTAAAATATACCTGAACCTATTTCCTAAGTCGCCTCTTACGACGTCCGCGGAAGAAATAGTGAGGTGTTTTTCTAAGCCCGACACTACTTTGTAAATCTATGAGTGTAGACTCATTAAAGTCAAAAGTGAAAAGATTTTTCAATATTGAATGAATGAATATTGTCATTATTTTGGTGTACCATTGCAACAAGTGTCTTTATCCGCTGTTGCAATTTTTATGCCCTATCGATGCTCATAAAATGTAGGAAATAATACGTAAGAATACCATGTTGTTTGGCCCTTGGATCAGTGATACATATGCTTTTACTTAAATATCCTGCCTCCACATTTTAGTACACTGATTGTTTTTATGTAAATTTCTACCAATTTTTTTTGTAATTAATTTTCAATTGTTTTGAAAAAAATACTTTCTGTCAAGTTTCTTTCGGCGCATTCTTTTTGGCAATGATGGTCTTTCCGAAGCGCTGGTAAAATCAAAAATGACGAGTAAAAGTGCTCTTATTTAGAAGCCTATTTGCATAAATAAAGTTTTGAATTTTAAACAACATCCTCTTTCAGACTACATTTCTCTCTAATCATGTATCCTATCGGTAAGTTGAATACCAAGAAAGCATCTCAACCGCATTTATGCTACAAACAATACATAATTATATAACAAATAATTCCTAAGTAGATCAAAAGGGTTCAAAGAAATGCAACATTGAAAATTTGATTGCAAACTTCAAAAGGAAATCTCAACGGAAACATTGTACAATACGAAGTTAATGGGTTCACGTAACTCTCTAATTTATTAATTCAACGATGTGATTTGCGTGAAAGTAAAACTTTTTCTCTTGAGTTTAAGATTCAAAGAACCAAATTTTGAAATCACATTTGCGAGAACTCTTGCAAAGCTTGAAACTCGGATGGGAATAGACTGGATCCTACATCGCAGACAGAACTGTAAACTGACGACTTGCCTTTAGTCTTAACTCAAGAAGAAAGTTTAATTTCTAAACACATTTCGAAACATTGAGATTGATATACATACATATCACGCCTGTATTCCTTAATGGGGTAGGCAATGAAATCCTACTTTGATGAAACTGCTAATTTCATTTTTCCCAGCCATTAGTAGCATGTTTTTAGGTTATTATTTAAGAGGTACATTAGTGACAGGTTTCTAGTCTGTCGCCTAAAATAAACCTTAACCTTTTTCTTAGTCGCCTTTCATACATCCACGGAAGAATGTTACCCTAAACCCGATACATACATACATACATACAGTCCTCTTTCCCACAGGGGTAGGCAGAGACCACTTTGTTCCACTTTCTACGATCCTGACATACTTCTTTTGCTCCACATTCATTAGTCTCTTCATACATACTCGTCGATTTCGGGTACTCTTGACCTGACCTGTTTGTAAAACGACCGCGATTTGGTCACGGAACGTCCGTCTAGGTCTTCCCCTCCCAACTGTTTAGTAAATCTTCTTTCAAATTTTTTTTTTTGAATAAAATAAATAAATCCATCGTCTCTACATGATCAAACCAGCTAAGCATACTTTTTTCAATCCTAGTCATTATATCTACTTTCACACCAGCTTATTCCCTTATCACACTATTTCTAATTCTGTATTTCAGTGATACACCTTCCATACTTCTTAACGCTCTCATTTCTACTGCATTTATACTACTTTTATGCTTCGCTTGCCATAGCCAACTTTCGCTACCGTACATAAATAAGTGTTGGAAGTGTAAGGGTGCTTCCTCTGTGGACAGCCAGACGCGCCTTTTGCGACATCTTCTCACTGCTCACGAAGGCGCGCAACACTCCATTGACCATGTTTCCTGCATTGACTCGGCACCACTCGGCAAACTGAGAACAAAACCGGAAAAATACGCAATTAATTTCAATTGTAAGTAAGCTGTGCTTATAGAAGCACAACAAAGTTTCCGAGAATCGAGTTAGTATCTTTTAAAGATTAATAATTTCTACCAATTTTATGCGTACCGTTCCAATCCTTAGTCTAAAGTCCGGACTGATCCAGTATCACCCTAAATATCTTTCTTAATGGGTAATTAATAAGGTTGGATTTAATCAACGTAATGAGTTTGTAACGAAGTTGTGCGACCCGACTGATGGGGCCGTGATTCAAACTTGCCTAAGCTGATAATATGCAGCCATTTTCATTGGAGAAATACAGCAGCCTGTGCTGATATTAAATCGCTTTATATTTGACTAGCTTTTGCCCGCGGCTCCGCTCGCGTTAAATTCGGGGTATCGCAGAAGAGATAGCACACATACCAATTTATAGCTTTCTACATTGAAAACTTCCACCCCTCATTTTAGGAAAATGGGGGTTTGAAGAGACAAAAAGTAGCCTATGTCACTCTCCATGGCCTAAACTATCTCTACCTAAAAAATCACGTCAATCTATCGCTCCGTTTAACCGTGAAAGACGGACAAACAAACAAACAAAGAAACAAACAAACAAATAAACGAACACACTTTCACATTTATATATTGGTTCGGATTCTGAAGATTCTGCATGCGACTTTACTTCAAATACGTGTGACTTGCATGGGTTAAGCTCTATTTCCATCAAACGGAACGATCGGAACGAAAAGAGTTTTATTGTCTTTAAACGATACTGAATCATACAACACTGTTTTTAAGTCTACATTACCAAGCCGCAAAAGCTAGACCACGGACGTCGCCCGCGACACGTGATAGCAACCAAAAGCATAGAAAAGTATACTTACAGAAGCCAAACAAGTGTTTACTGTAACTGCTTCACTTTTTATACCTACCCTCGGATGTCGCTCTAGGGTTGTCCATTGTAGCAAACGGTAAACTATCGAAGTAGTGGTTGATCATAATCACACTGCACATTTGCATCAGCTGTTTCAATAATCACAAAATCATTCGTTAATGGTAGGAGTTGTGGTAAGTTGGTTTACCTCTCTGAAACCATTTGATAGTTTAGAGACGAATGTAAACAATCATCCACTAAACAGGTATAATTTATAGTATATTTTTTTATTTTTGTTGCTCCATTATTGCACTAAAAAAAGTTCACAGACCCGGGTCTCAAGCGGACGGCAACCGCGCTCGGAATAGTATGTAGGTAACTATTTATTTTACAAAATAAACACATGACAAAATAACAAGTACAAAACAAAACACAAGTACAAAGGCGAACATATCCCTAAAGGAATCTCTTCCTGCTGACCTTCAAGCGATTGACAAAACATGTGAAATTAGAGTACAATGTACTACAATGAAAGTTGAGAAAGAAATAAAATAACATACCATTAACCTAAATAATTAAATATTATTATAATTTACGTACTACAATAAATCTAGACATACATATGCCATACTAATAGTCAGACAACCATAGACAACCATAATAATAGTCCCAACTGGTTCGAGATATCGTGTCTGTGGACTCTGTGATTTGTTTCTATGTGTGCGTTGCTCGAGCGCACTTCGTATGAAGATTGACTTGTTCATCAATATCCAACAATTAATTAGAAAAATCACTCGTGTAATAAAATTCGCCGCAATTTTTTTCTAAAAGCACTTTTAGAGTCCATTTTAGTTTTCACTTCCTGTGTCCCGGCAATTGCCCGTACTCTGTATTTATTTTGAACAATAACTGGAACAAGCCAACGCCTAACTATTCTACCTCTAGGAATACCTCCCAAATTGGTGGCCATGTTGAATTCGAACGGTCAATTGTGAACGAATCCAGCTAAAAACCGAAATCTGAAATCTATTCAAAAACTGCATATTTTGTAACGTGTTCCAGTAGCTTTTGGAATAGCTAAAAGTTTTTTAGTCCCGTTTGTCAAGTGATAATAATAACTTTGGGAAAGTTCTATTTTCCCAATTTATTACTGAGTAGGTCCGTCTTTTTATGTTTAGAAATTAGCTGTAAATGTTAGTGTTCATTATGAAGCGTTAGTTATAAATTAGTAACTTAGATACTAAGCTTAAATAGTAATTTAACAATAGTTACTGATTTATTATTGCCAGGTCGTTTTAGCTTACACTATTGTGTATTTAGCGCTATTTTTTACTTAATATTTTATACATAAAATCACGCAATTTCGGTACGAATCTTTTGAAAATGTAAAGTCTTCACGGTTCGCAGCTCTTTCTAGTATATTTTTTAGTTTTAAGTTAATAGATACAATAGTGACAGGATGGCTCGCCTGAAGCATCACTATAACTACTTACACCTATTTATCCTTCGCCTCTCACGACATCCACGGAAGAAGTAGCCATGGTTTTGACCATGTTACGTTTCTTATGCTCTGCCTACTCCATTCGGGAATACAGGCGTGATGAATGGCAGTGTGAGTATTATGTGTATAGAGGTCATTTTTAAGTCTACTATACTTAAAACAAACTTTATGTCAGATTTGACAGGTTAGTTAGGTTTTTTTTTACTACCCACATTTTATCGGATGTTCAAATAGTTTAGCAAAGGAATATTACCTAATATTTATTGATCTGATGAACGACAGTGTTCTAATTCCGATTGTTTCTGGTATATCTAAACTTAGGCACCAACAGAACATTTTTTATTGTTTCACTCATGTTGAAAATTATCGGATAACTCACGTTAAATAAATCGAGTTTAGCTCGACATGTTTCGGACTAATTCATGAGCCAGTGTTAGTTTCGTCGGGCACGAGCAGTCGCGCGAAGAGAGCCGAGGCGCGCAGTTCGCGTTTGGCAGCAGCAGCTGCCGCGGCTCCTAGATGAAGGGCTACGAATTAGTCCGAAACATGTCGAGCTAAACTCAATTTATTTAACGTGAGTTATCCGATCATTTTCAACATGAGTGAGTCTCACGGGAGTTTAATGTATAATATTGTTTCATTCCTTTGCTTAACTATTTGAACATCCGATAAAATGTGGGTAGTGAAATAAAAACCTTCTTAACCTGTCAAATCTGACATAAAGTTTGTTTACTTTTAGTTTAGTACCTAAACCGACAGAGTATACCTAAGCTGGGTTGAAGTACAGTCACGAACCGGGATTGTTGAGCCACTTGCCACTGTTCACAATTTAGACGTGTAATCAATGACCGATGTGACCGACTAGATGTCAGCTATTGGATTAGTATTACACGACCAAGTTACAAACATAGGTAAGTGGCTCAACAATCCCTGTTCGCGATGGTACATAGTCCCTGTGGTATAAACTATTGTAATAGGAAAGATAAGTGCAGCTCCATACCCGCTGTTGTTTCGTTTCTGTGTTCCGCCAATAAATCCAAGACATTCAATATTGCTACCATGTATCACCACATTGGAGTACGCTTTATTCAAATCAAGTTTTATTTGTTTGCAGATACGAGCACACAAAGCTGATTGTTCGAGTAAGTACACACAGTTCGCAAACTCAAACTGGACCAATAAAAACATATGACCGTCCAAAATGGGCCGTAATAACAAGCCTTAAGTCCCAATATTGCCGATCAACAAACTGGTTCAGCCAATTTTAATGGTCACTGATAGTATTTAGTTTTATTTGTGCCGTCATAACGTCAAATTGATGTAGAACTTGTTTGTTTTAAATGACACACTTCTCGAAAATATTTTCAAGTTTTTTGCACCATTGAAAACAAAAGTTGAACCGTTTATGCCGCTCGTTTTGCCTCTTTTGTTTCAGTCACTGGTTTGAAGTTATTTCTTTCGTTTTAAACTTTTACAAACTTAGCTCATTCTTAAAAGCCGAAAGATTTTAACTATGTCTGAATTCCGGACTAGCGACGGAGTTATCTAAAGTTATTTATTTTATTTACGTTCAAAGTTTAGTAGGATTGACACTATAAATCAAAATGTACTACCTAAATGGACAATACACGTTACCGGGGATTAATAATATTATTCATAATTTAAATCTGTCGATCAAACAATTTACCCATCTCTCCTTACTATTTAACTCAATTACTAGGTTAGATGGAATATCTAATGGAACTACCTAAAATAACTAAGACAGTAAAGTACAAACGACCAAAATATTCATTAATCAAATAAACTTTATGTAAAGAGAATGTTACCGAGGTCTGAATGTCAATATTGTACCTACTCTTGTTCCACGACGCTTTTCATATGTGAATGTGCATGAACATTGTGAATGTTCAGGACAAACTATGAATACGTTTACGAGAAGCGCCTTTGGAACCCTATGGCTTGCTGCGGGTTGCTCACCCTGTAATGCGATTCGGGATTATGCAAACATTCTGCACCTTAGAGCTTTATGGTCGCCTGGTACTTGCAGCTCCTGAGCGTGTGTTTGTGGATCTTGTTAAGCTTTTAACTCTGAATATCAACTTAAAATATACAGGGTAAATAGAGAAACTTAAGAGGTGGTCAAGCCACCCACCAAATATGAAAAACAAGCTTAAAAAAGTGCCACCATTTATGAGGAAGATTTTTTCAAATACATGATCTCGCAGTCAGTTTTCGGGTTGAGGAATATGCGCTCGAAGTTTTTGTAAGAACATACCATATATCACGCCTGCATTCTCAAACGGGGTAGGCAGAGCACACGAAGCACTACATAGACAAAACCATGACTATTTCACGTGCCGTGGCCACTTCTAGATTTTTTTTTGTTTTTGAGTTGGTAAATATAATAGTGACAGGTTGTTAGCCTGTCGCGTAATATATACTTTACCTATTTCCATAGTCGCTTCTTACTACATCCACGAAAGAAATGGAAAGGTGCTATTCTTAATCCGAAACCCCACGCAAAGTACAGGCGGTGTGAATTGTCTCTTGATATTTTACTTCTTATTTCATGACTTTCGCTTTTACTACACGTTAGCATTTTTGTGGAAGGAATAAAAGGCCGTGTATAGACTGAAGCCTTAGTATAATAGAGACAATTGATATTCTGCCCACGAAAATGATAACGTTATAACGTCGCCATTGTGACAAAATCAAACAGTGCTCGATATTTTTGTGGGACGCACTAAAACTTGCCATTCAATATGTAAGGTACCTAGGTAGATATAGTAGATAGTGAAGATGTTTGTTTTCAGAAGATATCAGTAATTTACTACACGTATACCTAATCACACATAAACATCTCGGTTGTTTTCCCAAATATGGTAAATACAACACATGAATCTTTTCATAGACAAAAACCGTGTCTATTTTGTGTTTTGTGGGCATTTTAAGCACAATTTTAGATTTAAAGTCAGACAAGAGGGGTAATTTAGGGAAAGGTTGCTAACATATCGCCTAAGGGCCTACGATATCTTTCGCGTACTATCCGCGACGTACACCCTAATAAGAAATTGTATGAACACCGCTAGCTGGCGCAGGCGCGCGTTAGGCGGGCGTCCGCTTCTTGCGCACGCGGCGTTCACACTCACGGACTATTCCAAAACATACTCCAAATCCTTTTCCGTGCACAGTGCCAGGCTGTGGAATCGGTTGCCAACTTCTGTCCGGCAATAAACCTTGATTTACTCGTTCAGGGAGCGCCTGAAGAAGATGTGGCGTTAAACTATTTCTTAATTGTATATGTTTATGTTTAACCAATCTATTTGTTATTGTATTAATATATTGTTATGTATTTTACTTGTATTATGTACTAGCTTCTGCCCGCGGCTTCGCACGCGTTAAATTCGGGCTAACACAGAAGAGATTTCGGAATTATTATTAGGAAGCGCCCGCCAGAATAGCCAGCAGACATTCGATTTTTTCCTACTTTCTCGACACTTATCGTCATATTTTGGAAAATTCAAACAAAATCTTTAGAAATTGTAGCCTATGTGCTATTCTGATGTATAAGCTACATTACTGTAAAGTTTCATGAAAATCCATTCAGTAGTTTTTGCGTGAAGGAGTAACAAACATCCATCCATCCATCCATACATCCATCCATCCATACTCACAAACTTTCACGTTTATAATATTAGTAAGATTTCCATAGTATAAATTGATAGTATTCGTTGTACAGTTACTTCACCATGTTTATTGTATCCTCTCTTTTTGTCGGTCTCAATAATTTCGTTTCTTCTCTGCCTCTCAAAGGTTGGCTGTAAGAGATCCCTTAAGGGATAAGTCCGCCTTTGTACTTCGCCATTTCATTTGTATTTAATTTTTGTTTTTTGTATTTTGTGTTTTTTCCTTTTGTACAATTAAGTGTTTACTTACTTACTTACTTACTTACTTACTATTCATAATACTGGTAGCGCTAACGCCTAGTTCGGACTAGGCTAGTATTTTAGTCGAGTTGTGGGTATTTTAGTAAGGGTCTCACCAAACCAGTCGACGCCTTTTCGGCAAAATGCGTGTAGAAAAAAAAAAATAAGTCAACGCAATAAGGGCGAACAAGACGTGAATTGGCTCGGCTTCAAATTCAATTCACGTCTTGTTCGCCCTTATTGCGTTGACATAACGCTTTTTCTACCCGAATTTTGCCGAAAAGGCGTCGACTAATGTGGGGAGACCCTAACTGAACGTGCTTGAAAAATGAAAATCGCCCGTCGCGGTGTCGCTCATTCGAACAATATGAAACAATTAAATTTATTCTACCAAATTCTAAACAAACTGTGGAAGTAACGAGATAAATCATACTCTACGTGTGTGTCAAATAAATATTTGATTTCACTCTTTCAAAACATGCTTAATGCTTCGTTATGTTCTTAAATATTTAATCAAGTTATGTTGGTAGTCCAAAAATCATATTTCAGCCGTTCATAGGGAGTTTGCTCTCAAATAATTAACTAGGAAAATTTAGCTCTGTTCTCCGTGGAAATATTAAACCGCAGTACGACATGAAGAGTGTTAATTAGGTTTACTATGTTCAGAAACAGCAAACTGGGTTGGGATATTGTATTACAATACATTATATGCGTATGTCTAGAATTATGTACACCTCTCCGTTTCTTGAATGTCATAGGTAAAGTATATTTTAGGCGACAGGCTAGCAAACTGTCACTCTCATTTCTTAATTTAGAATTTTTGCTGGAAGTGGCTACAAAACGTGAAGTAGTCTTGGTTTTGTCTATGTAGTAGCATTTGGGAAATAGGCGTTATGTATGTATTCGATCTCGAACAAATGCATTAGGTACTAACGTCAGTCCAGACACATTTTCTTAAGAACGTGTAAAGATACATAAAGTTTTATAGAGATGAAAAGTCAAATACCATATAAATACCATAAAGTAACCTTGTTCCGCGATCAAAACATAAAGCCGTTTATGTCGAGTTTCCTAAACATTCGCAACGAACCTTCTGTTTAATTCCCATTGAATTTGTAAATTTGCTATTGCATCCCAAATAAATACTTCTTTCATTTCAAATTTATTAATGCAGTTTGTACATACAGGGATATCTTTTCTTTTATAGCTCCTGGTATGTTCTTGATCAACATCGGCTACTGTTGTATATTGGTACGAAACCCTTCGTGCGCGAGGTCGATCTACAATTAGCAGACTTTTTAATTGTTACTAATACCCGCTGTACGATCAAAAACTTTTCGAATGTCACAGTTGATTAAGTTTCCATTATATCTGTTTTATTAACCAAAACACAAACTTAATAAAACCAACACTCTTTTAAAAAGCAGATTATCCCATCACGGCGATTCCAGAAGGAGGGTAATGCGTTTTATGATAGTTTTTCTAGCACGCCCCTTTATGCTCATATCGGTACAATGTAAACATTCAGTTTTATGTTTCCTCCTGGTTATAAATAATAAAGATTGAGGTTTCCTTATAGCGCTATTCGATATCGAAGCCGAGGTACTCATAGGTGCTGAGGGTAGATTTATGGGAATCACTAACGCGTGAAAGCCCCCGAGGTGTCTATTTTGATGGGTTAAGTCGTAAACTTATCGTCACGTCACAGCGAATGTTAAATTTAAATCCAAACAGGTGCGAATAAAACTCGCGAGGTGAAGAAATTCTAAGTCCGCGAGATGCGCTTTCGAATTGAATCTGTCTTAGTTCACAGAAGACTTCTTTTAGTTGGGATTCTTGGAAAAAACTGGCACAATCCGAATCAGATGCAAACGAATTTTATCTTAATGAAAGTTTTACATTAAGGTTCTTTTGTTACATCAAAAACTGTTTTTGTATTAGTTACGGGTAGTATAAATAATTTGTCTTCTATTTTTAAGGTGTTTGTATGGTTTTAAAACCTTACCGCTCATATTTAAATATGAATCCATTGAACAAATTATATCGATATAAGCAGTTCTGCAGTTCTCGCTGGCGTCTTTCCTACAAACAGCCTCGCACGAGATTGTCGGCTTAAAACACTTACCTACCATTGGAGCGGCGAGGAACAAAAGACCTTCCAAACTTTAAGATGGAAGGATACTAATACTAAAACTAGTAAAGAGGTCACCTTATTAAATAAGATACACCCATCAATTCTTTTAAAATCTTGACCCAGAAGCCGTATCCGAGCAGGCCACGCGACAATCAACCCGAGTGACGTAAACAAATCCCCCAGACAGATTGATACTTCCGTGGTAGCTTTTAAAACGCGTCAGCTATGAGAAAAGACGTCGTTACTCCACGAATATTTTGGCGAAGCCTTAAAGAAGACAAATGGGTGTCTCATTACCATCTTCCCTCGGTGGTTATATCAAATTCAGCGCGCGTGACGCCTGGGATGCCGTATTAGTGCTTTCAATCTGCATGGGGTGTTGTCTTCATTTTGATTATGATTGCGATTCGTAATAACCAACGCTCGTTAGTATTATCTTAGCAACAGTGATAGGCGAACGGTGTATCTTGTTAATTATTCACTATAGGTACGAGGATTGCAGAGATTAAAGTGGATGCTCGCTTTGGCGACAGAACGAACTAGGTTGTATTTTGGATTATTCGAATGTGTGCCTGTTTTTGTTTCCGTGCGAGAATGGAGTTGACTTGATGGCTTCGACAGCTTTTGTTTCCATTTAGCAACACTAAAAGTGTTTTGAACTCTGTTAGGTGTCGACTTATCCAATTTAATACCACAATTACATAGATAAAAGATAAAATGGCAAAAACAGAAGTCAGCGAAATAAAACGTACCTAGTGTTAAAATATCTCCTTGCCAACATTATCTTAGTAAGGTTTATTGTGTTCTCTATTTAAATTTAAATACAAATTTGTACGTACATACCAACAACATGTAAATTTTATCCAAACGGTCTTCTCTTGCAATTACTTTTATCCCAGACTATGATACTCAAACTAATTTGATACACACTGGTACAACTTTAAACATTTACTTTAACAACAAAACTAGCTTACCTACCATGTTTTTTCAGTGTTAAAACTACTTAAAAATCCAACGTCAGCTCTGTTGTCAGAGATATCCAGGTTTTAGGGATCTGCAGTCCATGAAATTAATGAAAAGACCCCTCACTGGATCATTAATTTATCCATTTGACTGCTTGTCTGCCTGTCAATTACAACCAAAAGCTGGGAAAAGACCTAGAATATTGTTGTAGCATAAATCCAGATTTATATAATGCATGACAGTATTATAATCCAAATTAAAGTAATTAACTCAATGAATCTAATGTGCATTTTGTAGACTATTCCATTCTTCACGACAGCAAATTTCTGAGACCAAATTAAGACTTGGGCGTTGGTATTTGTATCTGCATTTATAAGGTTAAAATAATATCATGATTCCATTTTTTTAGCCAGGCTAACTGTCCCAGTTTTGAACAAAGATATCTTCCTTTTGAGCTCCACAACTCCCAGTTTATGTAATAATATCCGGTCAGCATACGCGTCCAAGTCTGCTTGGAAAGGCGCGAGTGAAGTTGAGCGCGAAATAGACTGTAGGTACCTGTCACTGTCAGAAAATGGCAGGTAATCGAGACTAGTGCTAAGCCTACAGGTCGCCTAGATCTCCGCCGCCATGATGTTCCATTTTCAAAATCTTGGCATCTTAATGTTTTCTTTTTTCAAACTCAAACGAACGTAGTTTCTCATAAGTATTAGTTTTTTGTACGGAACCTTCGGTCCACGGTACACAAACTCGCATGATTTTTCTACATTGTTTAACCTGAGCAAACCTCACCACGAGAGAAAACTAAATAAACTTAGACTGTACGGTGCAACGCAAAATTTCGCTATGAATCGTGAGTGGAAAACTTGGGAACATGCGCGATGTAGACCACTTTATTGTTTGAAGTGTTTCAAAGCACACAAGTTTTAATAGTTTACGGCTTAGAGAACTACTAAGTAATATGACTAGATATACATACAGGCACAAATATCACGTCTGTCTTTGCAAATGATGTAGGCCGAACAAACGAAAAGTTATACGTAGAAAACTATCCCACGTTTCGTACTTTTAGGTCTAAAATTTCCTAAACCTATTTCCTTAGTCGCTTCTTGCGACATCGACGGAAGAAGTGGAGAGGTGTTACTCTAAATAGGTTAAAGATATATTTTAGGCGACAGGCTGGCAACCTATCTGTTTATCTTTAAACCTTTCAGCCTAAAATTAAGGTATAAGTCACCCTGTTTCGGCGTGATCTATCTATGGATGTTTAGGTGACTTTATAACTATAAAAAATCAGGTCAATCAATAAAACTTGTCTAATTTGAGACTACGCAATGTTTATTTTTTGTAGAGTTAAATTTCGTGGGCTTTTTAGCATTCATAATTTTACAATAAGGAGGTCATAGTTGTAAATAATGACACTGTAAAGCTTTTCGATTTGGCGTTTTTGTTTTCTCTAGTCTAAAAATACCGTATGGTGTCGAGAATAGAATAACAGCTCTCCATTTCTGCCGTGAATGTCGTAAGAGACGACTAAGGATATATTTTAGGCCACAAGCTATCAACCTGTCACTAGAAATGGCTGCAAAACATGAAATAGTCATGGATTTGACTATGTAGCGTTTCGTGTGCTCTGCCTACGCCATTTGAAAATACAGGCGTGATGAATACTGTATATGAAGGCAAATGGCACGTTAATGGGACACCTGTGAGCGATCCTGAATTTCAAGAAGTCACTTTGAATAGTGCCTTATAAATATTCCTTGACGTTCTCATAAAACGTCAATTTTCATTTCGTATGATGTATTAAATCCGTTAACGTTTTTGCTTTCTTAAAACGCAATTTTCTTCTTCCATAATGCTTATTGCCTCTTTTATCTGTAATGAAGTTTCATTATTATATTGCTACCTTGAAATTATTCTTTGAAGAGTCTCCATAAAGCAACTCTTCATTATTAAAAGCAATAAATATATTTTTGAATTATGCTTGTGTTCGCAGACCTGCGCGTTCGTCATAAAAATCCGTCAATAATTATGACTAAATAACGATTCGTGTGCTCTGTCTTCCCCATTTCGTCATGCCAACATAAATAAAAGATGTAAACAAAGAAAGACAACGTAAACAAACCATCGCACTAATTTTGTCACAAGAAGCACATTTTCCTTCAAACGCGCATACTTTCCTGGTTTTTCGGCCAACTTTTAGGGCGTTCTGTTAGAAACATTTCAAGGCTGCAAGCCTGTTTGTGCAAACATAAATTTGTCCTAATAGCCCCACCCCCGATGTTTGTTTCTGTTCCCAATTTACGACGTATCTGTCAGCCTTTGGAAGAATTGGAGCGCAGACGGCCAAACGTCTAGGATGTCGTAGTTTAACTATGGCATTGACCCATTTGGCAATAATTCAGCAACGAAAACATGTTCCGATTAGAAAAAATGCCGCTCGTCGATTAGGTTGGTTTATTTTTGTTTCTACGCGATCGAATTAGAAATGAGGAGATCCGTAGACGAACTAAAGTCATCGATGTAGCCTACCGGATTAGAAAATTGAAGTGGCAATGGGCAGGCCGCATTGCGCGAAGAGCGGATGGCCGATGGGGTCGAAATGTGCTTGAGTGGAGACCACGGTCCAGCAAGCTCAGCGTAGGAAGTCCGCCTACAAGATGGACAGACGACTTAGTAAAGGTCACCGGAAAACGCTTCCAGCGTTTGTATGCATTCCCACTGGTACTTATGGAAATCTAAAGGGAACCTATGTTCAGCAGTGAACGTCTTATGGCTGAAATGATGATGATTTTTGTAAAAGTATTATGTCGAATTGTATAAGAAGCCGGGTCAGGGATGGAATAATAATAATAACGGAATGCTTTTAACGGAATCTGGTAAAGGGGGATAACACAAAACGTTCATTATTGAAATGGAAATTGGCATGCCGCTCGCTACAGGACATTTATAAGTAGGTGAAGCAAGAAATTGTACTTTCTCGCTGCAATGTAAGAATTCAACACCTAAAATTTGTTTCGTCTTCTCTTAAAGTCCTAGAACTGACTTGTATCGCAAGTGTCTACTTTGAGTTAATGTGTTGTCTGCATTTCTTGCCTCCGTTTTATGCACTTTATGGACTGGGTAAGATTAGTGTGGGTCTTGTTATAGGGTGTGTGATAAGGGAACAAGCTGGTGTGAACGTAGATTATAGTAACTAGGATTGAAAAAAAATATGCTTAGCTGGTTGACTCATGTAGAGAGGATGGATGAAAGAAGATTTACTAAACAGATTTATAAGGGAAGTGTGAATGGGTGTGTTGGGAGGGGAAGACCTAGACGGACGTTCCGTGACCAAATCGCGGACGTTTTAGAAACAGGTCAGGTCAAGAGTACCCGAAATCGACGAGCATGTATGAAGAGACTAATGAATGTGGATGAAGCAAAAGAAGTATGTCAGGATCGTAGCAAGTGGAACAAAGTGGTCTCTGCCTACCCCTGTGGGAAAGAGGCGTGACTGTATGTGTGTATGTATGTTGTTATAGGGTATCTATTGTTTGTCATATAAACTTGTCATAATCGAAACGAAAAAAATATACTAGGTCATTTTAGAAAGTTATAACAAATATTCAACATAGACAACACATTTTTTTTTATTTGTTTTAGCTGCATTAAAAATGTGAGTATTATTTGATTACTTTACCAAGTTTACATTATGACGAATTTCTTTTTATGGAAAAGATAGCTCTCTTTGTTGTCGTTTGTCGTTACAGGTAACTGTTTCACCTTGGTTTAAATATTTGGTGTAGATTGCAGTAGAACGCATTTGCATGGAGATGACGTATTCGCATGTATCGTGGGACGGTTGACATGATATTATGTAGGCAGCTGCTTGTCCCAGATGTGTCATGCTTAGGGCGAATCAGGTTTGCTTTACCTTAGAATCTTTAAGGCTTAGGTTAAATTATGGTTGATGAATATTCCAACTCCTACTGATAGTATGTCTTTGTCTGAATTTAATTGACACGGTACACGTAATTTAGTCTTGTGTGTGAAGTTCCCAATCCGCACTAGACCTGAGTGGGAACCAAATCTCTCTCTTACTGAGAGAAAGCCTGTGCCCAACAGTGGGACGTATTTACATACCAGTATAATTCTAATTTCTTGTTTATTTGTCTCGCCAAAAATCAATATAGGGATTATTTATAAGGTAAGTACCTAAAGTTATATTTAAAATAAACAAAAACACTTATAAGGGCAGCTGGTACGTAATAAACTTAATGACAAAAGTCAACTCAAAGGAAACCCTATTGCACAAACAATTTAGCCCGGTAATTATAGCAAACGCTTACCAACGTGCTTCAAAATACAATCTCAGCTTGAGACGGTCCGAAGCTTTGTGAAATCTTTTTAATCTCGTCCAAGTAAAGAAGACGTCCACAGCACAGGCTGCCTTTGACCATTTAAATTAATCTGAAAATAGAGAAATGATTTTCGAGAAATTAAAACTGACAAAACTGGTTTTTGTATTTTTTAAGGCGAATCACACTCGGTTATAACAGATGTTGATAATGATAAACTATCACTGTGAAACATCGCAGAAGGAAACCTTACTGAGCTCAAAAAGAAAAAAAAAACTTGATTATCTTAATAAGTAGGTAACTAGTCCATTCATTTGGTAACACACACACATTATAGGTACACATACACACGAGGTATAAGTCCGCATTTGTGCATCACAATCTTGTTGATGAAAAAAATGTGTTTTTTTTTTACAATAATATGATTAGTTACTTACTTTCTTTGGTGTGGTGTTGCGTTTAGAAACACCTGTCCATTTCTTCCGTCGATGTCCAAAGAGGTGACTAGGGAAATTGGTTAAGATATGATTATTTAAGTCGACAGTAGTCTAGCAACCCGTCACTATTAAACCATCCAACATAAATCCTAAAAATGTGCTAGAAAAGGCCAGTTGTCTATTTGCCTAACCCATTTTGGGAACACAGACGTGATGTGTTTATGTTACCTACGTACACACAGAGAGAGAGAGAGACATTGGCATCAAACTAGTAACACCTCTCTTTGTATCAGACGTTTTAAAAAGGTTTTAATTGTACTAAAACTGATACATAGAAATCGCTGTGAGTTCGCCACTTGTATCAATTTCTGGTGGGCAAGCCATGTCGATAGGGAGCAGCTGCCGTCTATATCTCGTGTTCAAATGAGATCACGCCTGGATAATACTGTCGATAATACGAGCAAGCGATATCTAAATAAAATTGGAGCGGAGAAATACAAACGCTCGGATTCACCCGGGATTTCTAAATTAATGTTCAGCTTATTCAATTGGGCAATTTTATTCCGAAATGCAATCGAGTTTTAGAATAAGGGTGTCACTGATTAATCAAATATTTAGTAAACGAAATTTGATGTTAGCTGTCCTAATTAAATTATTAGTGATCTATTGGAAATTAATTTTATTATAAATGAAAATTTAATTTCAAAAATGATGAATGAAATTCTAAAACACGTATTAAATTTATGATAATCTCAATCTGATTTTAATGGCATTTTCGGGATACCAATTATCTCATATTAAAGCAATGGAAAATCACACTGAGCCGGTGACGGCTATGTAGACAAATGTTCTTTTCAGGCAATATAGACTTTGAATAAAAATTTCATTTATTTTTGCTGAAAGTGATCTTGATGCATTTGTTGTCTGTATATCGTTTCACGTACACTGTGGCCTCAAGAATGACATTCTGTGATTGTAAAGATTTAAGTAAGAGGCGACTAAGGAAATAGGTTTAGCTGTGCTTTAGGCTACAGACTAGAAACCCCTGTCACTATTATACTACCTCATCCAGATGGATGATAGCATAATTTTAGGTTTGAAATCAGATGATTACAAACCTAAAATTATGCTAGAAGTCTCCTTGAAGCATGAAATAGTCAAAATCATGGTTTTGTCAATGTCACGTTACGTGTGCTCTGCCTTCCCCCGTTGGGAACATAGGCGTGATGGTATGTATGTAAAATTAAGGTGAAAAGGAGTGAGATGTCCACGGAACTAAATAACTGTATTTTACGGCCTTGCGAAGCCGTGGTGCGTTGCCAAAAAGAGAAGGGAATCCTGATTGATTGGGCCATAAACTTAAATGTACCTTAGCACTCCGCACGCCAGAGCCACTCTTTTATTGATACCGGAACGATCCTTTAATTCCAGCATTTACCTTAACGAGGTGTCGTTATTTTTATCGACAACCTTCTTGAGTATGCGGATGCTTTTTCACAGGGGTAAAGAAACTTACGCCTATTAGTGGAGTCCTCTACATTTAAAGAAAGAAAGAGAAAGAAAGAAAGACATTTATTGACGGAAATTTGACACGGAAAGAAACGTTTTTTTTACTTATCTAAACCTTAAATTACTATCTTAACAATATAGTGACATGCAATGGAAATAAATATTTCCATGCCAAATAGCGCCAAAGGGCCGCACTCAGCGTGATATTGCGGCAAGCCACAATGCTTATTTTCAGTGCGACCCTGAAAACTTAAAACTAAAAGAGAGTTAACACTTAAACACCTACCAACAAGTTAACACTTAAACAGTTACCAAAATTGAAATTGTATGACATCACAAACGATCACAAAAAGATCATCATTTGTAATTGTAAATGTAAATGTCTGTTTGGTACAGGTCGCGCGGTGAGAGGTATGGGTGAGATGTATGGGTGAGATGTATGGGTGGGGTATCCAAGGCGCGAGTCGAGATACGCACAAGATAGATCGTGCATATGAAAATGACAGTCTAGTAGAGTGTCATTTTGGTGTTGCTGTAAGTCTACAGAAGCCATGACAAAGCCAAGACCATTTCCATTTGATTCATAACGATTTCTAGATTAATTCTTGTCTTTCTTGTATTTTTTTCTTGAGTATTATTGTCGGCTTAGAATAACCTCTCCATTGCTTCAGTGGATTTTGAAAGAAGCAACCTGTAACTATTATACTTCACTAGCTTTCCGCCCGCGGCTTCGCCCGCGTGGAACTCGGTTACATTGCGGTATAAATCACAACTATAAGAAAACTTCTCGTTTCAAACGACACACAGCGCCATCTATCTATCATCTATCGATCGGTCATCGATTTATATCGATCTATCATCGATCGATATCGATCTATCAAGCAAACTATATTTTTGTTTTCCCTCGGGAACATCAATTTTTTCCGGGATAAAAAGTAGCCTATGTCACTCTCCATGTCCTAAACTATCTCTACCTAAAAATCACGTCAATCCATCGCTCCGTTTAGCCGTGAAAGACGGACAAACAAACAAACAAACAAACAAACACACTTTCACATTTATATATTGGTACGGATTCATGTACTGTTAAACCTAAAATTATGCTTGCAAGGAAGCTATAGAATTAAATCGGAAGATAGTCTCACAAATGCAGGCCCTTGTCGCATTGTGTTTGGCACGCACGTTGTAACGAATACTGGAGACTTGAGCAAATTCAGTTGACATTTTCAACAACGAAGTTTTAATTGGAGATCATACCTAAGGGGAGCGTGCCTGTTCCCTAAACGGTGAGATAATTACACCCGTTCCCCGCAAAGTTTAATTTTCGGATGTTCATTACGGCTGTACAGATAAATTAATTGTTTTGTTTGTCTACTTAAGTTTAATGTTTAATTCCTGCACGATTAAAATTTATCATCCCTTTGCGTTACCGGAGTCTGGATATAATTTCGTAAATTAATTAGTATGCCTACCCGAAAAACGTTCGTTTGAATACATGCTCAAAAGAGCCGCGAAGTCTGCGTGGTAAGATTATGGCACCACTGTTCTGTAGCGCTTGGTCGTTATTTTTTACTTCGGTCTTTGGTACAGTTCACATTCTGATAAATCGTTCTGAACAACGTACTCTTAGTACCTATTGTAGCATTACAACCGCTACAGACGTCGTGGCCTCCTTCGTTTTTGTGATGTGAACCGGCGAGATTTAAATTTAAA
>BHDV01016355.1:19834-38841 GCA_005406045.1 Adoxophyes honmai | reverse complement strand
TAAATAGTTTAGGCCCTTTTGATATCAAAATTCCTTCGTTTCATTTTGTAGCTCAGGTTTCTATCCGACCCTGTTTGCTACACTATGTACTAAATGGTTCAAAAAGTGGCTATGGCTCATGAATTTCACTATGTAATATTTTGTGTGCACAGCTTACTCCATTTGGGAATACAGGCGCGATGTTTATGTAAGTATTTCATTCGCCTATACTCTTAATTATGATAAGCAAAGCCCACGAAACGCATAGAAAAAGCCATACCCATTTCGCGTTCCTTAACCACTCATTTCATAACTTTTAGATTTCAATTAAGAGGCATAATAATGGCTGGTTAGCCTGTTGCCTAAAGTAGGTACATTCCAAGGCTGCTCAACCCTAGGCCCGCGGGCCATAGTGTGGCTCGCGGAAGAATTTTAAGTGGCCCGCGCAAGCATGGCTTGGATGAATTTCCAGCAATAACTGACCTAGCGTTAGTTATAGTAGAAAATCTAATTGGCCCTTTGTTAACGACTGAATCTACCGTTTGGCCCGACTCTTCAAAAGGTTGAGCATCCTTGGTATATTCCTATCTTAACATTCTTAACCTATTTCCTTAGTCGTCGTTTACGACATCTCCGAAAAAGTTTGGATACGAAAAGGCTGTGAAATGACAGTTACGACGGATTGACTGGCATCAGACTAAACAATCAATTTAAAATATCCCTTTATCAGTATCTGTGCACGATTGAGCCATTTCGAATATGAAACTATTTTTCAAGATGAATGAGTCATTTTGTTTAAAATACAGTGCAATGCAAAACTATAGGTATTTGTAAACATACAGCATGTCTCAGTTTGTTGACGAAACAACGATCATACATAATATCCATTGGCGTGCCAGTCGCATTGTTAGTTCAGCACGCTATCGAAGACTGGCACGTGCTGGTTGTTGGCATAGCATTTGTTTACGTAGCCATCACCGCCGGACCAATCCGATTTCAATGTAAATTAACGTATTTTGATAACCAGGACGTTCATATCAATAATATGCGACGTTCCGATGATAGCGGATGAATAGAAATTTAATTCATTATGAGAATTGACACGATACGGTTATGTCATGTCATTAACATACGGCATTCACAATAAGGTTGCAAGACACAAAAATAAATTAAAAATAATTACAATATCAAAAAGGGCAAAATAAATAAAATGAAATAGAAAGACACCGTAATTACCTAAAAAAAGTAGCTAAATATAATGGCATTTAAAATTAAAAATAGAGGAAGCAAAACTCACTGAGTGTGAGATATATCCAACATCGAACGTAATAATGTTTATTTGTTATTTCTTTTTGTATTCGATTCTGACGTCATGTGATTTGAATTTTGGCAACTCCCTGCAAAATGTATTTAAATATAAATTTTCGTTTAGTTTTAATTTTCCAGAGTCGCACATCGAAAATCTTCTTTGCGTCTTGCCGCAATATCATGCTGAGTGCGGCCCTTTCAGCGCTGTTTGGGACGGAAGTGTTCTATCATAATATATATTCTGTGGCCCGTATCACATAGTACCTAGTTGATAGCTGCATTGAAAGTGTGATGTGCAATATAAAGAAATTTGAATGGGGTGCAGTGCTGAATCAGGAAATAAAGACCTCCTGAGGTGCGGTGAAAAAAATCGCCGTAAATCCTTCTATGTGAACGGTATGAGCAACCCAATCGTCGGAATTTCTCTTATTTTCCTCCTTTTTTGTCTACTTTCTCAATATCCCGAAGACATTGTATGGGATTACGTTCAATACAAAAATTGACACATCTGCGGACCAACTATTGGCATCGCATCAAGCATCAAGAATGCTCAGTCACGCAGTCGTAACAAAGATATAGGTACCTTATCGTATTTTCTTATGTTAGAATCGTATGTTAGTATTTTCCAGTTCTTTTGTTGGCCAACATAAAACTTTGAATGGAGACGTATAATAGAATTTACGTATTGCGTATTGCTTTGATAATACAAAACAATTTGAGAGGTTCCACGCGATTTTCTCTAAAAACGTTTCAGGGCTTGTTTTTTTTGTCATTCCCGTAAAACGGTTTGTATTCTTATTCATATCATTAAGTACGTATATTTTTTAGAATTGGAATAAGGGAAAGAAAATAATTGGTTCTTTTGTGCCCTTATTGTGGCTGGGAAATGAGTTTTTTGAGAGATATTTTAGATAGAGTATTTCATCCAAATTCGATCCTGCCGCAATAATTGATTCAGACATTTAGGAATAATTAAAAAAAAAGTACTAGCCTGCAGTCTCAACAGACAAGCAAAAATTACTTACAATGATAAAAATGTCATTGTTACTATTTACCTTAACGTTTAATTTTCCAAAACGTGTAATAGGCGTGTTGTTCTCTACGTTTCTTATTCTCTGCCTTTACGGAATGCAGACTATTAGACAAGTTATACTTTAATTTAATTTGTCATACTTCAGACTTTGGTTTAAAATGATGTAAGACAAATCTTAAACCATTAGTTGTTCAACTCCAAGAATGTTTAATATCTGTGATAAGTTGTGAGAAATAGTAGTTTGTTTACTTGGAGTTTACCAGCTTGTTGGTCAAACAGTTAGCTCGTGAGGCATGTTCACACGTTCAATACACAGCCCGCGCCCGTGTGGACAAAGCTTTACGTGTGCCACTTTGCATTCAAAATTTATTTGGTCCGGGAATCTAGTGTACGCTACTATAGGCTGCAGAGTTTATTGTCTGTAGGATATAGTGTTGTGAATTTGCCGATTTCTCGAACCTACTTTTTGTATAACAACAAATCACAGATTTCAACTGGCTTGGTGTACAGTTGGTTACTAAATAATGTCTGTTTTATGTGTTGTGATGGCAAAAAGGGGGTAGGCTGCATTGAGATCTGGTGCTGTGAGTTTGTCGTTGTCGTTGCTGTCGTTCAATTCATTTACGCCAGCTGTTGTGAATCAACCTGTAACTCAGTGGCTATAAAGTAACCGTAAATATTTAACTAGTGGTCGGGTATACGCGTTTGAAAACCCCTGTGAAGTTTATTTTCCGGAATTTTCATTAAAAAAAAACTAGTCTAGCTCTTAGTCAAATGGCTAACGGCTAAGCATTGCAATGTCAAACGACTGCAGGTGCGTATGCCCCGACGTACGGGACTTGCGTAGGAGGTAGGTAAAGCTAAGCGTCCACTTGTCGGTATCGTACGCATCGGACGTATCGCACGCAACGGATTGCAGTATTTGTAGAGAAACTCATACAAGTGCGTCCACCTGTCCGCATCGTACGCATCGCATTTCGCCATACATCTGATTGAATCCGATGCGTGCGATGCGGACCTGTGGACGCTTAGCTTAAAACACAGGGCGCAATGACCTGAAAAGTGACGAAAAATTACTCTCCTACAATGTCAATAGTAATAAAAAATCATGAAGTATTTTACAGGGTTTTTCAGACGCGTGTACCCGGCCACTGATAAAAAAATTACGATCAATTTCCGGCCACCCAATATAGGAAATGTCCCTTTCTATCCTCCAACTTACTTTGCCATGCGCTATATGCGCCTATAATCTGCAGCAGAAATATATCGCAGATTTTACTATGAAACTGTCCATAAAAAGCATTCAGTTAACTCCGCGCCCCAATGACTGAGTTCAAACCCTTAATATCTGAATAGCGTGCACAATGTATGCTACCTCCACTAATTAAACTTCTAATTAAGAGGCGACGTAGCGGTAATCCCTACAAGTGGGCAAACAAAGCGAGCATTCTTATTAGCAGTCTTTTGTGCAAGCAAATTGTTATGTTTTTGGTCGGGAATGGTCCGTTGTTCTGTTTTTTACAGCTGTGTTATTAGCTTGTGTTTCTGAGGTGGGGCGGTGATTATTGCACTAGAGTTTTAATTAGTAGTTTACAAAGGGAGATTACGTTTGTTGCTATATTCTCGTTCTTTGTTAACACGCTGATCTACTTATATCCTAATGAGAAGAACTAGTATCAGAACTTTGAGATACTTATGAAACTGTTGCTTGTACTCTTGACGAATCACTTTTGTTGACCTGGTTTGTTTGCCTATTTAAATCCATAGACTAATGAAACGGATCTAATCACGTCTTTATACCGAGATTAGCTCGACATGTTTCGAGCCAATTCGTGATCCATCATCAGGAACTACGCCCCACGGCAGCGGATAGACGCGCAATGCGCGCTGCCGCTCTTTCTGGATATAAAAACGTGAGTAGATTCGTTTTATTTCACTAAAAGTTAGTCTCACGGTAGTTATATGTCTATACCCGCTTACTTTCATATTTCGGGCACGATCAAGTTGATTAAGAAATGCCTGTGAAGCTCTTCATAACTATTAACCATCTAATCTGGTCGTGAAGTGACGGCATATTTTAGGCGATAGGCTAGCCATCTCTGTCTAGTGACAGATACCTCTTTCATCCAGCTTCAAACTTAAAATTTAGCTATTAGTGGCTATTAAACGTAGAATCGTTATAGATTTGTCTAAATAGCGTTTCATTGGCTCTCCTTGCCCCATTTGGGAATACAGGCGTAAAGATCTGAAATCAGGTTTATTTCGTGGTTACAAGATAACTATTAAATCGATTTTCCCTATTGTTATCAATACTTGATATCTGCTCATCGCCGCTTCAGTGGACTGATCCTCCGGGCTTTATCGGTCTTTCGCCTTGTGGTTCTAGGAAAATTCGTAATTCGTATCATTATCTGATATTAGAAATACCCGTGTGATATCAGGGTAAGAATAAAAGGAAAGGGAGAGGGAAGGGAAAAGAAAAAAAATGAAAAAAAAAATAAAAGGAAAAAAAAACACTAGTTGTAATTAATTTTAAGAGCACATTATTGTAAAACTGTTGTCTTTACGCGGAGCGCACAGTTAAGCTAAAATAAAATATAAATATGTATATCCTAAAATCATCATAGAATAACACCTTTCCTTTTATTCCGTGGGTGTCGTAAGAAACGACTAGGTATACCTATTTTAGGCGACGGGCTAGCAACGTGTCACTATTAGATAAATCTAACGCTAGTTATCTAACGTTAGTTGTGCTAGAATCGTTTGCGAAACGTGATAGGTATAGTTATGTTTTGACCGGATAGTTTTTCGAGTGCTCTGCCTACACCATTTAGGAATGCATACGTCATCTTATGTAGAATTTCATGCATCACAATTCAATCCACTCACTAACAGCTGTACACATATTTACGTACATCACGCCTGTATTTCAAACGAGGAAGACAGGCGCACTAAACGCTGCTATATTATTATAGTCACAAGTGATTGTTTCATGTCTCATACTTAGCCACCTCTAGCATATTTATTAGGTTATAATAGTGACAAGTTGCTAGCCTGTCGGCTAAAATATACCTTAACCTCCTGTCCTTAGTCGCCTCTTATAACATCTATGGAGAGATGTTATTCAAAATCCAACACCACGCGACAATATGCAGCAAATTTAATAAAAATAAAGCACAATAAGCGGTGCTTGATTTTTACGGCACTATTCTTATACATGTGTGCCCTTGGCGCCATCTTATAGGCCTACTGTCAAAATACTTTAGACACAGCATCGCCGACTTTCGCAGTCGTCTTTACACTTTATATCCGTGCGAACTACATTTGGCTTCCGTCCAATTGGCGTAATATTGAGATTTTTTAGGGCGCGAAGACTTACTATTCCTAGTAGGCTTTCCGTCGACGCCTAAATGTGATTCACACCACAACAGTGAATTCTATCCGACTTCCTTGTATGGGGAATGAGAATCTGTAATAGTTTTCTGCCATTCTTGTATCAAGTTGTAGAGATTACCTTTAGACAAATGCGCTATGAGCAAAGAACTGTCATTGTCATAAAACAGTTGCAAGCAATGTCGACTTGAAATTGACAAATCTTATCATAACCACTGAACTTGTATCAATTAACCTTGATTCCAATGAAATGTATATTTGAATTACCTTCTCAATAA
The DNA here is from genome assembly GCA_005406045.1 of Adoxophyes honmai. Taxonomy (NCBI): domain Eukaryota; kingdom Metazoa; phylum Arthropoda; class Insecta; order Lepidoptera; family Tortricidae; genus Adoxophyes; species Adoxophyes honmai. Next base: position 32,850 of record BHDV01016355.1, on the reverse strand, counting down.
TCACATGACAAAAAAAAATCGATTAACGTTATTAGAACTAGTCCTAATCTAGACAAACCTTATATTGAGACCACGGAATAGAAAATACAATGGAAGTGCCTTATGCGTCAATTACTTTCAGAACCAGTGTCGCCGTTGCGCACACCAACACAAAGTTAACTACATAGACATTTTGAATGTGATTGGTAGAAATGTTTTATTCAAAAGGAAACAAGAAGCAGCAGTCAGCTAATAATATATTAGACCTTATGTCTGAGTCACACTGTCCACAATTCATTACTCGCATTTGTTGCTTATTACGCCTGGACATGACATTTAACTATACATACAAACTACTGCCATCTTGCGTTGAGTAGCCGAACTATGAAGTAAGCACTAAGGACTAAGACTGACGTAAAACTAGACTAAGACTGTGATATAGAACTAGAGATGAACAGGCATGTATCTTGTACCTATCGATATTAGCTAACTATAGACCGCGTAACTGAGTCCTCGCCCGCGCGGTACAGAGACGCGGGGAGGACGAAGCAGTACGTCTAGTGTGTCTAAAACGATCATGCAGTCGAAAACGATTTTTTTTGCGAGTTATCACAAAAATTGTATGGAAACTGAGACAGCGCCGTCAGCGGAACGTTTGCACAACTGCCGCAGTCGACACGGTTTCATGTAATCTCCAGTACTAATCTATAAAAATGATAACGTAGTTAGTTAAAGTTAGTAATAAATATAAAAAAAAACTAAACTTACACTAGTATCTTTTTTTGGTTGAGAGGTTTCGGAGAAAACGGAGTGACAGACAGACAAACACATGGATGGTTTCGTTATTATACCTTTTGAGATATGGTACGGTAAAATATTTTCTAAAATAAAAAATGTATACATACATTCATTACCGTGACAATATTTCGAGTTGGAACAGCCGTGCTACTTAAATATCCGTAGCCTTTTGGAGTAATAACAACATCGTTCTCATTAAAATGTTCCGAACATATTGTACTATGTAGTTTTCGCTGGCATCCAATTTTGTCTCCCAGTCGCCTCAATCCATTTTTCCTTTTAAATAGGATGATGAGGAAATATAAAATAGTTGGTTTTACATAATTCATTCGAAACTAAAAAAACGATTATCGATAACTTTATCGACAATACATTCTCACTAATTTTGAAAGTTCAACGTACTTCTGAGTAGAGAACGTTCTAGAAAATTGACATTATTTGACACAAGCAAGAATGGAGCTAGTGACTGTCACATAAAGCTCAATTTTGAATATCAAATAGCTCAGAAATGTCACGCGGAATAAAAATGCAAAAAAAATCAGAAATAATATAAAATAGCTCTTACCGATGATACGAAATGCCGCCATGAGTAATATTTTTGTTGCGGCTATCGTTTTTACATTCTATAACTGCACAACAGGGCATATTTACATAGTATCAGAAAATTTTTCGCTCAACTGTCACGCATGAATGAAAGCTGCGGACTAAGGGGAGTTGTGCGGATATACGCGTAAAGTTGACACACGTGCCCCGCCCACTTAACATTTCTACTAGTTTTTTCTGTTCTGTGATTGAGACTTACTTATACAGTGGATAAACACTAATTGTATCGAGAAATCCGCACGCACTTACTTATAGGTATTATATTATTCGTTTTCATCACACTAATTATCTGCCCCGACTAGTAATTGACCCTCAAGCTTCGTAGTTAAGTTCCCCAACCACTTTCTGACCATCTAATCATAGTTTAAGAGCCGCTGTACAGAGAACTGTTATTGGAATTGAAGCCGCAGAGTTAATTGTCACTACAATGGCTTACCAAACTACGAAACTTCTCAGTTGCATTGGACAAACCCGAGTGTTGTTTGAAATGTTGATGGTTTAGCGGAGTATGACAGTAATTTGGTGATTTGGGTTTCGTGAAATGTTTAACAAGACTAACTGCTCGTGGCTGTCTCTAGGCATAGATTGTTTCTTGAATTATTGCATATAAATATTCAAATTTTACAGTTTGTTAAAAAACATTCAAGATTATTCGTCCTCCTTTGATTAAATTAGGCAATTACAACAATTAACGCTACCTATTTTCCTATGTTGCTTAATTGGGTGTAAAACTAAATCAGGTAGATATTGCAAACTTATTTAACAATGTTTAAAGTTATTTAACTTGTTTAAAGTTATTTAACTTTAAACATTGTTAAATAAGTTTGCAGTATCTACCTGACAGTAAAAGTATTTTATTATGCGCAAGTTTCTGTTTCACCAAAAATCCAATAAACCTCTTATCTGATTTATTGAATGCGTGAACAATATTAAAGTATCATTTCGCAAGAAACAAAGTCTCAGAGCAGAACATCAAAGTATTGGATTGCACTTTTAAACGACTTGAACATGTAGTTTGCTTCCCTCCAGCAAGTTTTGCAATATCATCGATCTTTGTTGGTCTCATATTAAATTACATGAATGTTCAGTTTTCTATTCATTCTTAAAACTGGGAAGGATTCACTTTGGCTCCTCAGTTGTCGGTGGGATCAAAAACGAATTAAACACTCACACAGCTAAATGATGTTTTGTTCTACAGACTTTTGGTCTTCACTTCGACCCATTGTCGAAAAGCCGGTGATAAAACATTTAATGAACCGTAATATTATTTCCTTTTTTCAGAGACAAAAGTGCTGTTACGACTCTCAATGCGCCTCAAAGGTGTTTTTATGCAAATTATTTGGTATTGTTTACGGGCGGCCCGTATCTTGATGACATGTCTTCATTATAATTCGTGCCTAAGGGATCAGAAGCACTTTGTCTCGCTCAAAACATGGTAATTGTGCTACGAATGGCTGCAAAGGGAGAATTGTGTGAAGTTTTAATGTATACTGTATGCATGAGCTTAAAGTTTATACCTTCTTTTCACTTTCACAAAGACATCCGACTCCGAATTCGTATTAAGTTACCGAATCCGGGCCTGGTGCTGTCAAAATATATCTCAGTGGCTTCTACCCTTTTGCGTGGGCGTTTTACGTATCAAAATAATGTTCGTTCCCATCCGTCTAGTGAAGTCATGTTCTCATAATATATCCCGTTCTCTCTGTTATTCTAAGATTTTTTTTCTAAAGATCGGTTTGTTAGACTTGAAAGCTTGGAACAATAGACTTTGCTTTGTTTCTCCTTGTGCAAATAATACTTACCTCCTTACCATACCCCGTTATCAGTGTTGCAGATTCATTGAAACTAAGCCATAGGGTTGTCGCACAACATTTATTTCACTGTCATGTCACGACATGTGACATATTGGAATGTACATGAAAATGTTAATGTTTTTACATGCAAACTTTCCAATTTATATTATATTTTTAGGTGTCTGAATAAATTATTAATATTTTTTCTAGGTTCCTTGGCGTTTAATTTTGTCGCCTATTACTGTATAAAATCCTTTTTAATTATGATATCGACCGCTCCACTTCTAAATAAATCAAAATTGACAAATAAATGACGTAACCACCTATTATGAAGTTTAAAAAAAATTGACAATTACGGGCTGAAAAGAGGTTTGGTTTTCTTTTAAATCTTAAAATTTATAAATAAAAAGGTATATAAAAATTATGTTTATTTAAAAGTAGGCACATATTAAAAAATAGATGGCAGTGCCATCCCTGGCTTTTTCAATGGATTTGCAACATTGATAACGGGGTATGCTCCTTACCCACCTACTTACCCACAATGTTCCCAGGGAAATCTTTTTATTAAAAAGAGTAGTATTAAAATTTCTGAAATTTGGCAAGCAGGCTGGTAAAACATTGTCCAACTGTAACTTTACCTCTTTTAAGTACAAATGAAAGTCCGACATGCCAATAATGTTGCACTGCCGCCTTATCGTGCTTGTAACTTGTGGAACAAGGGCCAGAATTAGGCCATTATTTACTTCTGTCAACAGCGAGATTTCACTGACCGTTTATTACGGTCCTTCCCTTTATTAAATGAGCCATTGTTAACCTCGTGACGGCCGCAAAATCATTTTCACCGCGTGGCTTCATGTTACGTGAACACGATACAGTTTTGCGGTCCGTTTGTGTATTAATGAGTGCATTTCCACGGATACGAAAGTATCACATACTCACAGTATTTGAGTACAATTGGAAAACCAGCAAATTCTAATTCGTTAGGTTAAGCGAGCCAGATTATAGGTAAATAATAAATACTCGTAATCTCCGTGATAATCGAGCGGTTTGGCTTGTGGTCAAAGGCTTGAATTCCAGACCTGTTGTTTTTTGGAAGTTATGTGCAAAATTGAATTTGACGTTTACCATGAGTTTTCGGGGTAGGTACCGATAAAGAGATCTCTCTCCAGGCACATGTAACGCTGGGGACCGAAGTTTACAGAGAGAATGTTGGAAGTTGTGTTTATGCAACCAATCTTCGAAACTCCATGAGTGCGATGCAGAATTTTAACAATTGACGACGTGATGACGTTTAAAGAAAAAAAAACTACTATTCGACGATAGCTGGCGCTAAAGGACGGTACAAGTTAATTCTGCGAAGGAAAATATCATAAGCAAACCTGCACACAGTAATGAAGTACCTAATTCAATGTTGTAAAGTTCGCAATCCGGAATGACCCGCAAGGGAACTTCATCTTAAACCCTCGCATACTGAGAGAAGACGTGTGATCAGCAGTGGGACGTATTTAGGCTGGAATATTATATTTGTACTAAATACTTGTATAGTGCTAATATCATTTAATGCCAATTAACTGTTAGTAGGCTATTGAGACTGGCAAACGGATCTGTATTTGGATCTCCGACGTTTTTTAACCTATTATTGCATTCCCTAACGTTTTATGTCCTAATGAATATATCTGCTAACACACATTAGTTTAAAAAAGAAAGTTTCTTAAACGATTTTTTTATGTAACGAATTATGGAAAATGAAATGATTGCTATTACAATTGATCTTTAGGTCTAATGCCGATTGGGCCAACCAGTTCAGGCAAACGATTTTAAGACAAACTATGTTAGGGACCTTGAGATCCTACCAAACACTGAAAGAAACCTAGAAACGTCCTCAAATGCACTAAAGCCTAAGCGCTGTTCGTTCTCAAAACTTCCCGTATCCAAGTTGCAAAGTGGCTGTTATATATTTTACGCCGTAAACTTGCTAGTTTTCGAGCTGGGTAAAAATCCCCAGATCTGAGTGTTGGGCTTTGCTCAGGGGACTAGAACCGGCAAAGGCCGCATCGGAAGGAGTTTGCCCCGATCCGGGTATAAAGAGGTTTTCTGCTTGCAATTCCGAGAGAGGACAGTCGGGTTTACTAACATCGGTACTGGCAACCGTTTGTAAATGTTCATGTTTAGATATTTATGAAGTTGTCAGTACGGATTGATGAACTTGACTGTATTAAGGAAGTTATAAGCACGAAAAAACAAAACACATATCTTTTCAGGGCATTCAATTCAGGACTTGCAGTACATAAGTTGATTTTTTGACGAGTAAGTAGCCTTGATGCATTCACTGCCACGTCTCAATGGCCAAAAGTCACGAAGATGATGTATGCCTCAGTGCCAAGGAATCTGCAAGAGATTTTGTCTTTTATTTCTATACATGCAAAGGAAATAGACAAAGAGACTTATTGTAGTAAAATCTACAACTACGATTTCTTAAAAAAAAACAACTGAGAATGTGAATCTCAATTTCATAAGCTCATAACACAAAAAATGCGTTTGAAGTACCATTAAGTATTATGCACTCTTAACAGTTCTGATTCGTATGTCAACATTCACGTGTAAGTGCGGAAAACAAAACAGTAAACGGTTCGTTTTAGCTAAAATTAGTCCTATAACAATGAACTGTTCAGTGGTTTTAACAGAATAACTAACATGTTGAATAATGAATTCAGTTTAAACTCAAAATAGCCAGATTGGAAATAACAATTAGATTTTTGTGTTACAATAACCAAAGCGAAAACAAAGGATAAGCAAAGTTATTGTTTTTAGTTCACAAAACATTATTTTATTCTATTTCCAACGTCAATTTAAAAATGATAACAATAGCCGATGCATTTCCGAGTAATCTCACCATCGCGCTAAAGCTTAAATCTGAACTGTTCCGAAATTGGTTTAAACTTAAGTTGCTTTTCCCGCGGCTTTTATTTATTTTTAAAGAATCGCCATGTGCCGTATTCTCACGCCGGATTATCCCTGAGTTGAAATTTCCCTCACGGAATTCCTGCGGATTCCTAATCGCTGTATAAGAGTTATATTTTTTACCGGCACTTAACACACTCGGTAAGCACGGTTGTCTGTCGGAATTTTTCGCATTTGAATTTACTCGCGAGGAAAATTTGCTAAGCAAATAGAGAAAATGAATTTTTGACAGAGGTCTTTATGCCGTTTTACTTTTAAGTTAATGGCGGTTTTCGCTGCCGCTTTGAGGTTTTTTTTATGGAATTATTTAAATTAAATGTTGGCTGATTTATTTTCCTTGCGACTCTTGCACGGTGTTATCTACCTACTGCTTTGCAAATTTTGCTCGGTTGTTGGGAAGCAATGGACAGGACTAAATGGAGGAAAATCATCCACCCCAGATGCAAGCCTTTCAACGACGACCACGATCCTCAGTCATGAGGGAACAACAAGAGAGAGATCTTACAATATGCAGATTGCTAACTGTTTGCTAAAATACTCCCATACATTATTTTTCTAGTGAAATTTTCATCATAACCTTTGGCGTCATGCAAATGTGACGGGAAAAACTTTATTTTGCTCTATATAAATAGTGTTGAGATTGATGTCTTCAAAATTCATAAACACATGCTTACAATCTTCCAGCATAATTTTAGGTTTAGAAACAGATGAAACGGGATAATAATGACTGATTGCTAGCTTTTTGCCTCAAGCATATCTACTAATTCCTTAGTCACTCATTACGTCAATTAACTAAGAAATGAAGGAGTTCTTCTAACCTGATACCACATGGAAAACTACATACATATTTCGTTATTTTTATAGATAAGCATTAGTGTAAAGTAAAAATTTGCATTCAATATTCTAAAAAATTCGAATGCTGCTCCCTAAACACAGACGGATGGTAAAAGGAATATTTTAAGAAAGTCCATAACACCCGCCCTGAATATTGAGAGGTTTTGCGCTTAAATTAAATTTATTCATTACTAGATACAGATGGAATATTATTACGGAGCCATTCAATTTGAAGTAGTACGAATTCAGTTCCCCGCATTTAAAATTACTCTTCCAAATGACTTGGTTTATGGAAGGCTTTGCGATACAACCATACATACATAAACATCACGCCTGTATTTTTGAGGAGCAGCGCAGACGACAGACTTTTGTGCGATCGAGTCTGCGGCGCAATAAAAACTCTGAATGGCGCGCAGAGAGTTTCCATTCAGAGTTTTTATTGCGCCGCAGACTCGATCGCACAAAAGTCTGTCGTCTGCGCTGCCCCTGAACGGGGTAGACGGGGCACACGAAACGTTACATAGTCAAAACTGTGAGTACTTATTTCACGTCTAGTGCCCATTTTAACGTCATTGCCAAAAGACGTATAATTGTGATATTTTTCGCCTAAAGCATACCTAAATCTATTTCCTTAGTACGACCATATATTTCGCGATGATTACCGGAAATGACATGTACCGTATGAAATTTTTGATCAACCAAAAAAGTTTATTTGTATACCTACTGTTGGTAGTGTTGGTATCCTATCTATCTCTTATGTATCGGTAAGACGTGCTTACCATGTACCAGCTTATTAGAATTTTGACTAATCCTTGGAGTATCTTAATAAGTACATACGGCTTTAGTTTAAGTAATTTAAGTTTTAATGGAGATGCATCGAAAGTTAATTAAACATCCCGACTGGCGCTGATATTGACACGAAACGCAAAAATTAACACACATTTTGTTTTATGTACTTACTTGTTTCATCATTTAGATACTTGAGTTCCATAGGTTCATAAATTGGGAATCCTACAATACAACCCACCACTCGCATTTACTATTCGTATAAGATCTGATGTCGAGTCTTTCTATAGAACTTTTCTATAATAATACCTCTTTTGATGAACAAAGTCTTCAATCGAAACTTTACGTAGAATACTAAAAACATTTCTGTCATCACGTCTCAAAAGGAGTCAAATTAACTTTTAAGCGTCGAACAATGCGTTAGGTTTAAAGGCTTAAACACTAAGCTTGTCTAGAATTCGCACTGTAACAAAAGAGCTTCGTATTTCTAATTACATTTTCATTACACACGTATTCGAAATTCAATATGCTAACTTTTCAATTGTTTTCACTGAACATCAACGAAAACTCACAAAGACAAGGCCAAAGTAATAGTGAAATTAGTTTTTGAGAGATCGAGTTCCACTGAATTTAGGTATGATTGATAATACGCTCTACTGGGATCGATCTGTTATCACGGACAGGACTATTGTTGCCAATAAGCCCAATTATCGTGGTAATAGACCGATTACAGTTCCGGGCACTGCTCATGGACATCATCGTCATTAAGCAGGATTTAAAAGAAACAAAAAATCTGAGTACCCTTAATCAGAGCTTCGACACCACAGACACAAACAACTGACACTTAAACCACCCTTTGTGAGGGTTAAAAAACATCCTTAAACGTTATGTATAAGTAATCTGATATTAATATCCCTAATGGACCGATCGCTATCAGTTTTCATTTTCAATCCGAATCCCGAACGGTGCGTATCGAGCAATTTATCTCATATCTCAGGCCTTCGCATTAGGAGCTTTGATCTGTAATGACCTGAGATATTTAGATTAGCATTTGGCACGGGCTTGGATTTGATTCGGTTTAGAATGTTTGCGAGACTGTACGTGTCGTTTGCTTGCTAACTTGTTTTGTTGTAACAAAACTGTGAATGACCCTAAACGAACCACGAGTCACCGTCAAGCGCGACTTCGCTTTGCTACTTTGCCACTTCTGCGCTTTGACACTTGAGTAATCGAAGATTAAGATTAGATCTTCTCTGAAAAGTGCAGGATTTGTTTTAAGGGAGAGGGTCTACCGAAGGTCTGGAGAGCAATTTTCGCAATGTTGCATCGAAGAACGAGTCGCATATAGAGGGAGGTTCATGTATGATCTGGGTCGGCATTTCTACGGAAGCAAATACAGAAATTATGTTCGTCACTGAGCCTAGTGCCGGGCCAAATTCAGGTGGATTGACAGCTCATCGGTACATTGAAAAGGTCCTCAGTGAACAAGTGATCCCGTTTGCTGGCTACATCGATGAGCACTCCATCTGATGCAAGATAACGCCAGACCACACACAGCTCAACCACTCTGTAGTACCTAAGAGAGATCAAAACGTCTGGAACGAGCTCAAGAAGCGAATTCGAGCTAGGCATCCCGCACCTAAGACCCTCAATAGCTCAAAACCACAATCGAGGGAGAAAGGGCAGGCATACCACAAGATTTTCATCAGAAACTCGTGCGTTCAATGAAAAATCGCTTGCGTGCATGTCGATAAGCCAGAGGAGGCAATACACCTTATTATAAACCGATAAAATGTTATATTTTTTATAAAACTTACACGACCCCCTGCATGTGAGGCCACAACTCAAACCGCTGCCTTGGCTTAAAAGTAACGTTCTCTTTTCCCAGTGCCTTTTAACTTCTTGATACGACACGACACCGCCTTCTCCCTTTTACCTTCGATCATTCCTAAAACATAGTACACGCCAAATGATCGAGTACTCAATGTGAGGGTTTAAATACTCCGTTAATTATTTTTCACTCGCTAGCTGAATCCAAGATCCATCATCCTGACGTTTCATTATTACTGGGGTAGCGTTTATAGTAAGTAGGTTAACATCAAGCCACTATATATAATAACGCATTATCGACGCAGCTTTGAAGTGTAAATCACAGTCTTAATACACATCCTGTGCAGACACTCGCAGCGAAGAGCAATTACTCACATTCTCCTAACTTAGAGAGCTCTCCCCGTCGCATGTCACGATTAGATTACATCATGTCAAATTGTACGTAAGTTGTGTATAATTTGTATACCTGTTGAGTATTGTTGGAATGAACTACCGTGAATGTGCGCTCCGATAATGGATATTTAACTTAGTGAAATAAACGTACCTACTAGTATACGTTTTTGATTTAATGCGTGTTTTCATATATTATTATATTTTTCAAGTTCGTTTTTAAATCCCGTTCCGCGTGGTGCCGGGTTTAGTATAACACCTTTCCATTTCACCCGTGGATGTCGTAGTTAGATAGACTAGTCAGAAAGTGTACAATAACTCAAAATTACAAAATCAATCGCAGGTAAGTGAGACAACAAGTCTGCTTAACAGTGACCAGTAGCTCTCACCAATTTTTTAACGACAATTTACCATTACCAAAAAACCTTGATTTTAAAGCCCACAAAATTACCCACTTAATATTTCAAGCTTAAGTTAACTTATAATAAAAACGTGGACTTAATTATAAGAGCTTCCTTTTTGACCTAGGCGTTATTTACTACCTAAGTTCAGATTAAATTACATCAAGCCGCGCTTAGTCCTGCCTTATTTTTGCGTCCCAAATTATTTTAATTGAAGCTAAGGTTTTTTGGCCCCCAATTATGACCAAATACGTGACCAGAATAGGGAACCCCGTGGACGCAGTGACGCTGGAAAAACTTTCCGGCCTGTAAATAAATAGAAAACTGTTGGGAGATAATCTGTCATCATCCATCGTCCGAAGTAGAGTTTTTATCAAATCGATTTGTCTTCAAGCTTCCTCGCTACGCAGAACCGGTGACCCAATGTTTATTGGTGTACTTAGAAAGAAAGAAAGAAAGAAAGAAAGAAAGAAAGAAAGAAAGAAAGACATTTATTGGTACAAAATTTGACACAGACTTTAGCCTAAATAAAACAAATAAACAACAACTTAACAATTATGCATGCAAAAAAAAAAAGGTTCACATTTCCGTGCCAAATAGCACCAAAGGGCCTTAGTAGGGACTTAGTAATACCTTTCTTTTGTTTTTGTACACTCCATTTCTTCCCTGTATGTTGTAAGAAGCTATTTCGGAAAATAGGTAAAGATATAATTTAGGCGACCGGTTAGCAATCTGTCACTACAGTACCAGTCCCCTTAGCACGATAGGGCGCGAGTAGAGATACGCGCTACATAGACTAAACCTCTCATTGTCTAACTAGAGACGTCAGAAAGTGACAGGTAGACTATCCCGCGCGCGACGCGACTAGAGCGTGTTGCTGTGCTAAGGGCGCTTGTGCACTGCCATGAATTTTCCGGTGCGGCCGTCCGGTTTTTTAAGGTCTGTCGCGCCGTCCCGCTCACGTCAATACAATTTAATGGAAGAGCAAGCGAGACGAGAACTCAATGAAAAAGCCGGACCGTAAAATTCATGGTAGTGCACAAACGCCCTAAACCTACAGTTGACTTAAAACTTAAAAAATATGCTAGGAGTGGCTACATAGCGTGATATAGTCATGGTTTTTGTCTATGCGTGATATAATTAATTGAGTTCATTACTTTAAACATAAAAACTGCCGTGAGACTCGCTCATCTATACTAATATTATAAAGCTGAAGAGTTTGTTTGTTTGTTTGTTTGTTTGTTTGTTTGTTTGAACGCGCTAATCTCAGGAACTACTGGTTCGAATTGAAAAATTCTTTTTGTGTTGGATAGACCATTTATTGAGGAAGGCCTTAGGCTATATAACATCACGCTTCAACTAATAGGAGCGAAGAAATATTGGAAAATGTGGAAAAAACGGGAGGAAAATTGACACTATTCCACGCGGACGGAGTCGCGGGCACAGCTAGTAGTAAAATAAAGAGGCTACACTCCCGTCTTTGCATCGTGATTACCTCGACATGGTACAGTCAAGGAAATTGATACCTGTGCTACTTTGAACCTTTTCATAATGATTGATTAGTGGCTAGTATGGCATGTCACAGTGACATTTCTTGTAAAAAGGCACAAAGTGGCACAGTTATCAAATTCTTTGACTTCTACACATCAGATCTAACCACTGCCGCAGTGACGCGCTGCTCCAAGATGATGGGTCACGAACTGTCCCGAAACACGTCTAGCTAACCTCGATAATAGTCAAGGTTTTTTTCACTAGTAAATTAGTAAGTAAACTTCTTGTTCTTGATGTGCCATCTTCTATCAGTAGGCGGTATGCTTGGAAATTTTAGAAACAGATCGTGTCTTGGTTATTTGAGGAGCTTAATGTCAAGGAAGAGTTATAATTGAAACTTTGCATTTCTGCTATTGATCTTTCTTACTCTCATCGAAGTTAGTTCACTAGTTACATAAATCATAGCTGCTATTTCTGCTCACAGCAATGGAACAGTTGATATTTTAACGGACATACATACATCGCGCCTGTATTCCGAAATGGGGTAGGTAGAGCGCACGAAACGCTTCCTAGGCAAAACCGTGGCCATACATGCATTTTTAAATACTGTTTTTCGTTTTGCAGCCAATTCTGAAAAAAAAAAATAGATTCTAAATTTATAACTACAATAGTGACAGATTGCTAAATAATACCTTAACCTATTTTCTTGGTCGCCTCTTACGTTCACGAAAGAAATGGAGAGGTGTAATAAATCGACACCACACGGCATGGAAAAATGACCGCTAATATTTCCTTTTCGACACGACTTTCCACCAAAACCAATTTCCGCAAGGATATCCTTGTAATAATTTCCTTTCTTACTTAAGCGCCATGTAACACGATACTTTGGGGAGAAAATGGCAACATAAGTAAGCCTTTCTGAGATCAAAATGCCAAAGGTACATATACGAAAATTTGCGGAAGCTACCTCTGATACTAGGGATGTTATGAATATTCGCATTCGCACAATGCTAATATTCGCATCATTTTTAACATTCGCATCGACTGTCGCATTCGCATCTAATGCGAACGTTCTGCGAATGTGAATGTGTGCAGATCGTGTCTAGTTTTTCTCGCTCGATGTTGATATTGTTGATTTTGTAACAATTAT
>BHDV01016355.1:0-16215 GCA_005406045.1 Adoxophyes honmai | reverse complement strand
CGACTACGCGCTTAGGACGAGACCGGTGATATACCGGCGGCGTGGTCTGCGCTGCCTGAGGCGGCGGCGACGGTTCATGAAGGTCGTCTTTGGGTGAGCTAAGCCCTTGTGTGCTAGTAGGAGTAGCCCATTGAGGACCATCCGTGTCTTCCTCGCCTGAAGGATTTGGTTGCTCCTTATCGCTATGTTGGTGCGTCGATCCTTCATCAACCGTTCCGTCCTCTCCCTGCGCCACGACATGCTCACCGCCTTCATTTATATCGTCTGATGGGGCCACCAAGCTACTGCACCTCTTGGATTTGCGCCGAATCTGATCCACATGCCTATGAACTAGTTGACCGTCGTCCCTTGCCACTACATATCTACGAGAACCTTCGCTTCCTATCACCCTACCCGGTACCCACTTATTATTATTCCCTGAATAATTCCTAGCCCATACTGAATCTCCTTCTACAAACGAACGAGACACGCCTCCAGCGGCCTTCACTTGTCGTTGCTGCGCCTCCGAAACGTGACGCTCCCGCGGGTCGTCGCTCCGCAATAAGTCCAACCGTGATCGCAAGTTGCGTTTCTGTAATAACATTGCGGGGCTTTCGCCCGTGGTAGCATGTTTACTATTTCTATACGCCAGTAAGTATGTTTGTAAGGCCGCGTCTAAATCTACTCTATCTCGTATAGCTTTCTTGAGAGCCCGCTTACACAACTTGACCGCATTTTCCGCAGCTCCATTTGATGCTGGGTGATAACTAGGTGAAAAACATTGGCGAATGCCGTTATTAGTCAGGAAACTTCCAAATTCAGCGCTCGTGAAAGGTGGTCCCTGGTCGGATACCACTTCCACTGGGAGTCCAAAACGTGCAAAAATGGCCCTTAAGACACTAATAACTGCTGTTGCATTAGTGCGCGCCATCTCTATTACCTCCAGCCATTTGGAACTCGAATCTACCAGAATAAAAAAAGTTTTACCATTGAAAGGTCCCAAAAAGTCTACATGCAATCTACTCCATGGTTGAGAAATATACGGCCAAGGCTGTGGAGGGGCCTTTGGTGGCGCTTGTGCTTCCGCCGCGCAAGTGTCGCAAGTCGTGCACACTTCTTCTACCGCGGCGTCAATACCGGGCCACCACACATAGCTACGAGCAATACTTTTAGTTTTTACTATTCCCATGTGACTAGCGTGTAACTGTCTAATAATACCTGGCCGCAGAATAGTAGGAATAATAATACGATATCCCCACATAAGGCAATCGCGATCTATATAAATCTCGTTACGTCTCGCGAAGTACGGTTTAAGTTCTTCACTAGGACAGGCTGCCGGCCAGCCCGAATAAGAGTAAGCAAGGACTTTGCTTAGCACAACGTCTTTTCCCGTCGCCCTTCTCACCTCACTATTCGTAATAGGCAAAAAATCCTCTACAAAATTTAAATACGTTACATCTTTGTTAACCTCATTTGTCAATCTGTTCCCTTTTTGTGGCAACCTAGACAAGGCGTCTGCACAATTTTTACTAGACGGTACGTATTCTATGTCATACTGGTAACCTGCCAAAATTATTGCCCAGCGCTGTATCCGTGACGCGGCCATTACCGGTATGCCAACCTTGGGTCCGAAAATGTAAGTTAAAGGCTTGTGGTCGGTTCTTAACGTAAACTTACGACCGTAAAGATATTGATGGAATTTTCGTATACCGAAAATAATGGCCAGTGCTTCCCGGTCTATTTGAGCATAGGCCCGCTCTGTTGCCGTCAGCGTGCGCGACGCGTAAGCCACAGGTCGCTCGCCTTCAGGTGTGAGCTGCGATATGACCGCGCCCAGCCCCACCCCGCTCGCGTCCGTCGTGAGCAGCAGCGGCAGCTCGGGCGCGTAGTGCATGAGGACCTGACGGGACCCCAACCTGCGCTTCACGGTCTCAAATGCCGTTTGACACTCGGGTCCCCAGGAAAACTGTACGCCAGTTTTAAGAAGCTTGTACAAAGGTGTAAGAATCGAACTTACATTTTGAATAAATTTTCCGTAGTACATGACCATACCGATAAAGGCCCGCAGCTCCGTCACCGTCGTAGGCTCCGGAGTGTTCACTATTGCCGCCACCTTATCTGGGCACGTATGTACTCCTTCTGCACTGATAACGTGTCCTAAATAATTTACCGTTTCAGCAAAGAACGTACATTTTTCTTTCTTTACTCGAAGACCATACAGCTTTAAGCGCGTAAATACTGTGTTCAAATTTTCAACGTGTTGTGCAGTATCGCGCCCCGAAATAATAATATCATCTAAAAATACACCCACGTAGGGTAGGTCAGCAAATAATTGTTCCAGACGTCTTTGGAAAATTCCCGGACTGGAAGAAAGTCCGTATACTAGCCGATTGTACCTAAACAGACCCTTGTGTGTATTTATAACGGTATATTGACTAGAATCATCCAGCTCAAACTGAGCGTAAGCTTGGGATAAACCCACTTTACTAAAACGTTTACCACCGTGCAAACGCGCTAACAAGTCCTCTACTTTTGGCAATGGATAACGGTCAACAACGATAGCTTTATTAAGTGTCAATTTGTAGTCAGCGCAAATCCGAATACTCCCATCTTTTTTAACTACCGGCACAATAGGGGTAGCCCAATCAGAGCGGTGAACGGGGGTGAGCACGCCGTCGCGCACCAGCTGGTCCAGCGCGCGCTCCACCGGCTCGCGCAACGCGTAAGCCAGCGGACGCGCCCGTAGGAACACCGGCCGGGCACCCGCGCGCAGCTCGAACCCGACCGCGCCGCCGGTAAAGCGCCCGAGTCCCTCCGCGAACACATCACAGAATCTGGAACTAAAATCAGCTAGGTTAAACTCTTCGTTAATATTATTAACTAAACTATTATGTCTATTCATTAGTAACTGTATTTTTAGCTCCATCAACCACTGCCGGCCGAGTAACACGGTTTTGCCATCCTTAATTACATACAAATCTAAACATTTTTCTATATTTTTGTATTTAACGAGCGGTCGTATGACGCCCACCGGCTTAACCAGTTCACCCGTGTAATATCTTAAGGTTAATTGACAAGGCTCGATATTTAAGTCACTAAACAATTGCTGTTGTAGTTTATAACTTATACACGACACTGCGCTGCCTGTATCACATTCCATGTTTACATCAATACCGTTAATATTTAAAACCAATTTCAGAGGTGGGCACTGACTCGCGCTGAGATTATTAATGTTTATTATTACCTCGTCACTGTCCTCGTCCTCCATTTCCGTTACTTCCTTGCCGCTGACCAAACGTACGTGATGATGGCCTAATAAATTTGGGCAAACTCGGCGTAAATGTCCCACTTCGTTGCACACCCTGCATACGTAACGCGTGAACTGACACCCTGCGTTACTGTGGTTGCCTCCACACGCGTGGCATTTCTCCCGCCGAGCCCACTCGCCAGCCGNCCCCGCGGGCCGCCGTGCGCCCGCCAGCTGCTCCGCGCTCCGCGCTCCACCGCATCGCTTGGCACTCGACTTCCACACTGTTGGTCTCCTGGACGTTGGTGCGGGTCCCTAATACCGCCGCCGAATCCTTCTCTGCCGCTTCCATACTGACCGCGATGTTATACGCTTTTTGGAAAGTGAGATCTTTTTCTGTGAATAATTTTTGTCGGATCGTCTCACAGTAGATACCGCACGTAAATTGATCTCGTAAGTTTTCTTCGAGCGTCGTTCCGAATTCACACGACGTGGACATTTTCTTTAAAACTGCTAGGTAATTTTTTATTGGTTCACCCGCACTTTGTTTTTTGTTTCGAAATTTGTAACGTTCGGCAAGAATGCTAGGTTTGGGCTGCAAATGGTCCGATAGTATTTTTACTAACTGCTGGAATGTTTTTGTTTTTGGTTTGTCCGGTGTACATAAATTCACTAATAGTTCATAACACTCCGCGCCGATTACCGTTATTAACGTCGATACCTCTAATGAACTATCGACCTTATTCGCAACGAAATACTGTTCCATTCGCTCCACATACAAATTCCAGTTGTCCGTACTAATATTAAATTCGCCGATTTTTCCGACCGACATTATTCACAAACACTTAATTACAGTCACTTAACACACGTGAAGTCCAGAACTCGTCGCCACTGAGAAATCTAGATGATCTTAGGCAGTCTAGAAGGAAACACGTCCGTTCGTTACCAACAATTTAATCTGACAGGAGAAATAGGAAAAGTACCCACATTTTACAATATACCTTAAAACTACCTACATTACAAATTCCATCCAATCAACTTTTGACGAAACTAATTATCAACGAGGCTCATACTGGTTGGAACT
The DNA here is from genome assembly GCA_005406045.1 of Adoxophyes honmai. Classification (NCBI taxonomy): domain Eukaryota; kingdom Metazoa; phylum Arthropoda; class Insecta; order Lepidoptera; family Tortricidae; genus Adoxophyes; species Adoxophyes honmai. The sequence goes on along the minus strand of BHDV01016355.1, from coordinate 11,905 downwards.
TGGAACCAGTTAATGATGACTTATGTGAAGACCAAATCTTGGGTTATTGGCTTAAAGTCATCTTGTTCGAAAATGCATTGCATGCAAAATTATCTTCCTGCATTGCGTGACTTTCAGTTGCATCTACTAGAATCGTGGATGTTAACTCAAGTATTTGTATTCATCGTGCTTAATGTACCTATCTATGCCTAATTGCTTACAAAGTTAGCAGCACATAAAGTTAAATGCGTTAAATGATTTGTATAATTTAATTTAAAACTGTCAGTTTTGGCGGCATGTTATGTCTAACATATCTATGCATGTATCGAGGATACGTTATAACTTTCAAAAAGTCAGTCGCAAATAAATCATAACTAAAACCACTTTTGTCTTCCCTTCACTCCGCTCCCGTATTCGAATATCAACTCTAAGCGAAGGAACAGTTATGATAAAATATGTGTTAGTTTAAATTCTTAACGTAAAGTGTCTCATAAGTTTTCTTTTTACTTGATAATATCGATCAGTGAGCGGCTTCTGTACATTTTGCTACTGACTCTTAGTCGTTCCGCGGATATTAGGTAAAAATGTACATTATTGTGTTACTTAATGTTTAATTACATTGTGATAGGGTTAGTACATTAATGAAAAATTCTTTTTTTTATTGATTTTGGCGAAAAGTCAAACTGCGATACTATAACCATATTATCAAATATTATAAATCGACTCCTTAAAATGGGCCGTTTAACCCCCTTTCGGTTTAACCCGCATTTTTTAAACATCCTGTATATACAAATTATATAAATTATTTAGTAATATGTACTAACTTAGTCTAAGTTTAATAGAGGTATAAAGTGCCTCCATCGTCAATTAAGATGAAAGGAGATGTAAAAAGTCTCCTTTTGTATAAAGGGTAAAAATAATCATGAAATATACATTTCATATCTAAGAACATGAAGTCATCAAACACAAACCCGTCATTGAAAACCGCATCAAAATTGGATCATTAGTTTGGTAGATAGGTGGTTACGAGTACATTACTTTGCACAAATGGACAAACGGACAAACGCACAAACAAACATCTCTCACCCTAAACGCATATACCTACTCCGTTCCGTCTTGGGTAAAAACGGCTAGACCGATTCGGCAATTTTTTTGTAGTTTTCTAACACTCTGTAAAAGGTTCTTACGGGAAAAATATTAAGAAAATCTCTCGGAAATATTGAAAAATACAAAATAAAGTAGTGCACCAAAACTGCGCTAAGGCGGTACGAAGGTCGCCGGGTCAGCTAGTACGTTATATTTTCGGCAATTGTTTTTAATTTATGCTCTTCAAAGCAACTGCAGAAAACTAATGGAAATGTCAAAAAAGAAATGTTGCCAATTGATTTACCTAATTGGCCCTTGGTGGCCATTGCGGCCTAATTGGCCTTGGTGTGCTCGGGATGGGTATGAGAAAAATACTTTTTCCAAAATGAAAAAAAAAGGTAAATAAGATGATTTTGGAGGGACATAATTGCTGTTGAAAGCGAAAACCACGAGCGTAGCAACATGAAGCGACGACATGACGTCTGTTGCTGCCGCTTTGGATCGGGTTTCAAATTTGACCTAAAAACGTTTGAAACAGCCACTGGGCGTGTCCCCGTCCCGACACGCCCACTCGTCGAGCAACAAGTGGCTTCTGCCTGACAGCGATACCTATGCGCTGAGTAAGACAAAATGTAGGTAAACAGGTCAAGGTCAACAAAAAAATTTTCAAATTTTTTTGCTACTCCGCGACCACACGTTTTATTGTGGTCACGGAGTAGCTAAAGCGTTATATTATTACCTATAGTACAGCATTTTCATAGAATTTTGTTGAGGATTTTTTTTTGCCATTAGGCTACGGAACCCTAAAAACAACATGCAAAATGAAATAGCACATTTAAATTGGTAGTCAATATTTCAAAATCGATTTGCTACTTCGCGATTAGGGCCCGTTCTGACGGACAGCATTTCAACTGCAACCCAGCTGCAAAGTGGCAGTTCCGGGGCAGTTCTGATGCAGTTTATCCAACTGCATCAGAACTACTAACCCATTGTGCAGTCCGCTTGCAGCTGTCATGCAGTTCTGTCAACCGCACACCAACTGCAATCTGGCTGCACTTTTGTAATGCAGTCGTGTTGCAGTTATGTTGCAGTTGGTACGACTGCAATATAACTGCAATTCCGCTTCTTGCAACACATTGGTTATCTACTATTCAGCTCTTCATACATTGTTATAAATAAAAAAATCACTTGCCTTTTCGACGGTTAAAAGGCGAATTGATTCAAGCGCCATTTTGAGAACTTTACAGGAGGCCGTTTTAAAGATTATTATTCGAGAAAAAAAATCACTGTTCCATAAGTACGTAATAAAAGTTTACATGTCTCCCCAATCATGAAGCGGAATATTTTGTGCTAATTTTTTTATACATATAAAAACAAATAAAATGTGTTTTAAACGGAGTTAAATGTAACTTAAGCCATTTTGCACCACTCTGATCAGGGCAGAAAGATCTAAGTACACGAAAAAAAAAAAATCTGTTCAAATCAAAATAGCTCAAGTGTGCATGACTTCTTTATCGAATCAAGGATAAAATGATTTAAATCGCTCACCAAGATGTAAACTGTTCATGGATAAATGATTTAAATTGCTGACCAAGTTGTGAACTATTCAAGGAGGAATGACTCAAATTACACATTATAAAAATAAAATTGAAAGCAAATTGGTTTAATGGCAAGATTTATTAAAATCTGTTTTGGGTAAAATAACTCAAAGGTAATAAAATAAATTTGACGATGTAGGAAAAAAGAATGAAAGGGCATATCAATTCAAAGAAAAGTATCTTAAATTGATAAAAGTGACACTTTTAAGAAATTATACTCTTAACCAATTTTATTAAACGGAAATATCACTTGGCGTTGGTTAAAATTAAACAATGTCTAATGAAAATCAACTTTTATTCATTTATGTCAAATTATTTGTAAATGTAGGTAACATTTTTTATAATCAGTCCATAAATATTAAAGTTTTGATTGTTCATTGATGACAAATTATCTGTAATGTAGGTACGATATTAGCATAAATAATGAACTAATATAAAGGAATTAAGTGTGCAGATATTTATTTTATGTATAAAGAAAAAGGTTGCAAAGACTAAAAACTGGGCAAGGAAAATTAGCATAGGTCATATTGTTCCAATTACTAGTTCAGGTAAAATTGGCACAAGTCATATTGTTCCCAAAACTAGTTCAAGTAAGATTGATTCAAGCGACAGAGGTAATGTTCGCATGTTCAAGGCAGAATGGTTTAAGTTACACACACCATTAAATCTGGTTGAAGCAAAATTAATTCACATCCTATGTTCAATTATTTAAGATCAAGGTAAATTAATTCAAACACCGAGACCATTTTATTTCATCCAAGGAGAAATGACCTAAATTACAGATAATAAGAAAAACACAGTTTTTCGATGGGTCTATGTACATGCTTTGAAAAAATCAACCATTTTGGTTACACTTGATACCGCGTAAGCAGAAATGATACCCAAATTGGCCATGGAGCCAAGTGCCAAAAAAGTGCTCAGATTGACCTCAAACCCGGCTCAAACGACGCGGAAAAATTTGCTGATTCCAACGATGTATAAAACTCAATATCGCCCAGGATGGCGCTTGAATCAAATAGCCTTTTAACCGTCAATATTACTTTTCTCCTTCTTACTTTTTTTGTTCAAAATTCGGGGATTTCGGGGTAAACATTTCAGAGATTTATTTATTAGTGCAAAAATAACAAAACAATCGCATCATGGCCCTGAGTCCTGAGCTAGGAAACCCTGTGTTACAGGACCCAGTTTCACATTCACAAGATAAATATATTCACATGTTGTACAGTTAAACAGAGAGAGGCATGCCTATGAATATACCATATGACTAAATGAATAGGCTGTGTGTGTGTGTGTGTGTGTGTGCGATTGTATTGTTTTTCTCAGTTTTATTACTATACGATTCCATCTTGTAATTCCAAATGCATGGAAAGGATTTAATAGTGCTTATAAATTCATCTGTATCGAAGGTACTTTCCTCCGTATGATCCTCAATCTCACTAGCCATTTTTAGCAACAAAAGACACGTACGTGTTTTACACGATCGAACTGGAAACTGAACTGAATATAATATAGTAGATAACCAATGTGTTGCAGTCGTACCAACTGCAATATAACTGCAATATGACTGCATTACAAAAGTGGAGCCAGATTGCAGTTGGTGTGCGGTTGACAGAACTGCATGACAGCTGCAAGCGGACTGCATAATGGGTTTGCAGTTCTAAACAACAGCCGCGGTCGAAACAGTTTTTAGGTATACAATTTTTCGCGTTGGTACGCAAATGAAATCGACCAACTCTTGATCGAAATCATTGCGTACACTAGACGCTCTGAAATTCGGTGCAATAGGTACGACATTAAATGATCTATGGCCAGACCCCAGCCGAACGTCAAGGAGAGCAAAAAATTGACGGCGTTCAAAGCAGCGTGCGAAACAATCCCTGCCAGTCCGTGCATTTAAAGTGCGTCAAGTTAGCAGCTGCCAAATAGCACGGCACCTACACCGTATTAGATTGGATATAAAATTTTGGTCCATTTTGAATTTACGATGACAATGAATATACATTTTTGTATTGTCACCAAAACTAAAAGCGCATACCAAATCTCAGATCAATCAGCTGACTGAAAGAGGATGAAATTTCAATTTCTAAATTTGAGCCAAGAACAAACGAATAGAGAAAACAAACGGGGTAACCTAAGTAAAACCGTTTAAAAAAAGATGCTTAATTGGGTCAGTCACATAGAGAGCATGGATGAAAGAAGATTTACTGAATAAATTAATTTATACGGGGAGTGTGGACTGTGTGGATGGGTGCATTCGGAGGGGAAGACTTTGACAAACCGACCAGCATGTAAGTACGAGGAGATTAATGTATTTGTAAAAAAAATAAAAAGTTGTCTCTGCTTGACCCTGTGTGAAAGAGATATTTTTAATGGACAGCACTGGGAAAAATGTAAGAAATGTCCCGTAAGTTTGTGGCTAATAACCGAGTGCTCGTTGATAAAACAAAGACGTTTTACTTAAAAGAAAAGACATTATTATAACGTCTAATTTTGTGCCCTGACTCAAATAAGCAGGCAATACAAGCGTGATGTATATGCACGAATTTTAACTAAAGCCCGCAACACATTAAGCAGATACGGTAAGATATCTGTTACAGAACATATATTCGCACCTTGAAAATCAAAACGTCACTATACGAAATTTGTACATTTTGAGTTATCAATGCCATCTAGCTATGGAAGTCGAAAACTATGCAATGCAAAGACACCTGTAGCTCTATCTCTTTTAGATGTTCCAGAGGGCACTAGTGTCGCTATGACTTTTGGAAGGGATATGCGCATGTGTGATCGGAAGAACGTCATTTTTTCATTTGTGACGGGGACGCTGAGCGTTTTGCGTTTGACTGTATGGAGAAGAACGTATTTTTTTGTTTATGAACAGTTTTCTATGAATGTAATAGGTATACTAGTTTAAATTTTCATGGAATAATGTATCTAAGTATTAATAACATGTCACTCTTGATTTTCAATTTAGTTAGAAATATGAAGTTTTAACATAACGCTATAGTGTTTCATTTCGTTTAGTGTCGATTTTCCTTTCAAATTTACGTTAATTTTAGTGAAATCATGTTTTTATGATTAATGTGCCACTTTTCGTTTAAAATGTAATACTATCATGAAATTTCAATTAAAAGCAACAGTGTGTTATCTTTGTTTAGTGTCGTTTTTCCGTAAGGTTTGGTCAACTGTCTAAAAAGTGAAGCAAGGGCAGATAATAAGACCAACAATGTTAAAGTTTGTTTTAAAACTTCATAGTCAAAACAGCAGTTTAAAGAAATGAAGTAGCAGAAAAATGCACGAGCTGGCCCCGGCTAAAAAGGCTTTATTCCTAAAAATTATATTTTAAATAGCAAGTTACACGAATTAAAGAGATTAGACGTGTGATAATCCGTATTTCCTGGTAGTTCTATGTGGCAAACAAAAGCATTAATTTTCTAAAAACAAACGAAAGAAAAAAAGCTTAGAGGCCTCTTTGATTTAAAACCCTACCACAAAAATATTGTTATCAGTTTTATCTTAGGGATACATCGTCGTATCCTACGAAAAGGGGCGTAACTACAAAAAGTTGATTTTACAGGAGACGCTTTAAACTGTTTAAAAAAATCAGCGTAAAACCTAGTAATCTAAAATTAAAAAGTAAGAATACTTGACACCCTACAATTTGTATGGTTAAATATATTTTTTATTTTGTATGTAATTTATGTAAAATATGTCAGTTAATTCTTTTTACCACGATAGTTTAAAAAAAACTTTTTTTTTTCACGAGGAAAAAAGGCGTAAAGTAGTTAATGCCTTAAAAAATGGTGTCGTAAACACGTTATCTCCATGGAAAAGGGGCGTAAAGGTTATAACGACACCGTCCTAGGCCAGTACATGCGCCAACGCTCCGCGTGTAAAAGGGCGTAATGGCGAACGCGGCCGGCGGTTTCCCCTCCCGCAGACTCCCCGCGCTTCACTTTTCCGCGAAAATAGCTTCTTACAGCTATAGTGGCGTTATTCGACGGAAAAAATAGAGCTATTGCAATTGTGGCTCATCAGAAAAACTTGAATAACTTTTCGAAATGAAATGACTTTGTTATATTTTTAAGACTAGTTGATGTAGAAAAAAATACAGAATTCGATTATCAAAGAAGAGGAAAAAGGCATTAATGGTAATTACGCCCCTATTCGTAGGATACGACGACATGTTATTCTCTCATACTATGCTTCGTCTTTCTATAATTTAATCCTTGAGTTTTATGATCTAAACTAATATTCTCAATTTCTAATCTATTTGAATTTTATTACGTTTTTGTTATATTCACATCATGTTAGGTTTCTAAAAAGCTTGTGATTTTAAAATAAGATAAATTAAAGCTAAATACTTGAATCTGTTACAATTTGTTGAAAGTAATAAGTACAATTTTGCATTTCATTTAAAAATGTTACCAAAACCTGTACATTGTGAATTAAGACGAAAAGCTGCTATTACATATTGCTATTTGTGAATTTTACTTATGCAAATGTTATTCTTTTTGTGTTTAGCTACTTTTAATTATGATTAGGAGTCGTTTACGTTTCCGACTTTTTGGTAAAAATTGTATACTATAACTTTTTAGTATGTTTTACAAAGACTATTATAAAATTTAGAAGCTGTAAACTTAGCACAACTGCACGCGCGAGACAACACGCGCGCCGAATAGAACACCTGTCATTTTCTTAGTTAAACGGTGCCAGTGACAGGTATGACCATATAGCACATATCTTTTACTCAAACTTATCTGTGCTATACTGGCTCTTTTTACAGTTATTATTTGTGAACTTTACTAAAAATACAAAAATTGTTTAAGGCAAATGTACACTATAAGTTTATTGCCTGTTTAAAATAGTTATTTCAGTAATCTGTTCCGAAAAATATTAATTTTAACAAGTTTTTAATTTTCTGCTTACGTTTAAAATTCCATGACTTGTTTTATACTCTGGCACGAAAAATTATGCTTATTATAAGCAAGACTGAAAATAATGTTCTTTGTATTTGAAATGATGAATTTCGTTCTAGTTTTTTCACTCAAATAACAATGATTTATTAACAATTTATCTAAAATTGGATACTGTACTCTCACTTTTCCATAAAATATACCTACAATAAGTGTAGATTGAAAGTGGAAAAGTGGCGTTAAAAGAAAATAAACGGAAAAATGACACCATATTTTTTTTAATACGAAATTATACAGTAATTAAGACAAAGAAACAATATAATTCATATTAGATAGACAGTTGGCATGAATAAAAAGCAAATCCAGTTGAAATATTTATCTTAATTAGTAAAATTTACCGTTTTTGAACACAAATTAGTTTTCAGATTTTTAAACCTTCCTAGCCATAAACTGTGTTTTTCGCATAATATAATGACGTTTTGATTTTCAAGGTGCGATTATCTGTCAATATCGCTCCCTATACAATTCAATGAGCTACCACACACTGCGCAGATTTACCGTCAGGTATCTTTTGACACCGACATATGGAAATACAGGCCAAGTGCGAGTCGGACTTCCACACTGAGGGTTCCGTACAAACCTATTACAACGCCATCTAGTGACAGATTTTCGAACTAATGATAAATTTTAACTTTATTTAATAAAAAAAAACTACTTGGTAGATTTTGTTAAAACCAATTTTCGTTGATAGTTTTTATGGTAATGTATATCATATATTTTTTTTAGATTTATCACTTTTTTATTTTAGAAGTTAGGGGGGNNNGGACACAACTTTTTCAACTTTGGAAGCGTCTGTCGCGCAAACTATTACTTTAGAAAAGTATGATGTTAAAAACTTCATCATTCTTGAAGAGCTATCCATAGATACCCCACACGTATGTGTTTGATGAAAAAAAATTTTTTGAGTTTCAGTTCCATGTATGGGGAACCCTAAAAAAATATTGCTTTTTTTTTTAATTTTGTGTCACAATCTTAATGCGGTTCACAGAACACATCTACTCACCAAGTTTTATTAGTATAGTTCTCATAGTTTCGGAAAAAAGTGGCTGTGACATACGGACGGACGGACGGACAGACGGACGGACGGACGGACAGACAGACAGACAGACAGACAGACAGACAGACAGACATGACGAATCTATATGGGTTCAGTTTTTTTGCCATTTGGCTACGGAACCCTAAAAATGGCATTTATACGCAGATAAAATATTATCGTATATGCGTAGTCTGTGACGGGCTTAAACCATGGGGCGGGTTGCAACGCCACGCGGTATGACAATATGGCAAATACATGGTGACTTTTAATACGTGATCAGGTAGGGGAATTCCGGGTAAGGAGCATAACTCGGGTAAGAAGAATAATCGTTTTTACCAAAATCTATAATAGATGGCGATACGAGACTTAAACCCGTCGGTAAAGCAGCAACCCTGTGACGCCATAACAGTGCGACCAAAACCAAACTCGTGCGAACCTGTTGTCTAAACAAAAATAAAAGTTTTTTGCTTGTTTGTTAAGATTGTTCAGAATAACGTGTCAAGTGATTGTAGATAAGTTTCATTCTTTGATTACGTATTTACTTATGTTTAATTTAGGATTGTTATTTTTTATTTACCAGTTTCATTTTGCATAGGTTAATTCAAATATTGGCCTTTTGGGCAAGATAAATATGGGTAAAACGGATAAGTATTTCTTTTGCCCATTTTACTAAAATCAAAAGCAATAAGCAGCTAGTAGCCAGAAAGAAAAGGACCAGCCAAACAAAGCCAATAAATTAAGATCTGCTGCAAAAACTAAAACCAGTACAATGAAGATAGCTGTTTTCGATTAGTGTGTATGAATGAATACACAGACCCACCCTCTAAAGAATGGATACAGTGCAGCCAATGTAAATGATGGGCAAACGACAACTGCACATCGTATTCAGGCGTTGGCAGCTACTTCTGTGACGATTGTGATGATTAGTTAAATTTTTTATAACTTTGTCCTTTTTGCCCTTGTGGTATACCTATCTGTTTTACCCAGGGGGGTCGGGCAAAACGGATAATTTGACCTTTTCTTAAAAAAACAAAAATGTTGACACACAAACATGTAGGGCTAAACTCGATTTAATAAAGGTGAGTTTTCCGAAAAATTTTCAACATGAGTGAGTCTCACGGTAGTTTAATGTAAAATATTTTAATATTGTTTCCGGAAGATTGTTAAATGTAGAACAAATTAAAAGTATAAGGAGTTTTCTCGATTATTAGTTACTGTGTTTTTTTTATTATTTCCTTAGCAAATGCGTATTGCCCGGACTTCCCCTATCATTTTTTCTAACTCAGTAATTGATGGCGATCACGCTGAAGTCGTAATTACATGGAAACAAACTTGTTTTTTTTATATCCTTATTTTACTTTTGAATTAAAATTTATCCTAAAATTCTTGTCATTCTACTAGTTGAGATCTAAGAGTTTATAACCTCTATGCCTATTGATAATTTATGAGTAATAACTTGTCACTTGCTACTGTCATTGTCATATTGCAACGCAATATTAAGATAAGGTATTAAGGTAAGGTCGCAACTTTAAGATAAGTCAAATTTCCCGCCTCAGCGACGCGATGGCAAGTGACGTCGTCATGTTGCTTAGGGTTCATTAAAACAAAATTCCATAATGCCTTAATAACTAATTTGACTAAATTTCAAATGGCCATGGTCCCATAATGCCTAAATATCAAATTGACGCATTATTAAAAAGAACGAAAGTCATAATGACTTTGACGGAAAACGTCCAATTCCCAAAACGACTTAATATTGATATATGTACACTTCCTTCAAACACCGAAATGGCAAAATGACGCAGTCTCATAATACCTATTTTTTTACAAGCTTTCATTCAGTTTAACTATAACTACTATGAATAGGTAGCTACAAAATGATGTTTGCCTGATGTCATTTAATTTTTATAATAGTACCTACTATAGTTACAAGTGGCCAGCGATAAACAAGAAACCATAATATTATGAAGGTATAACCTTTAATTTAGGTATTTTCGGATTTGGTTGTTTTGCGATTCAGGTGTTTTGATATTTAGTTATTTTAAAATTAACTCATATTAAAAATCCAGTGTTTTGAGAAAAAAATATAGGTATTTTGGGATTTAGCCAATTTGACATCAAGTTATTTTGAGATCTAGGTATGTTGGTAATAGGGTATAACAAAATCAAGGTGATTTGAGACCTAAACGTCATGTTACCCTAAAACTAAACTCTACAATTAATCCAGTAGTAAAAGATGCTCTTCTATAAAATCATAACTTTAGAGATAACAGAGTTTTGGCGCGAAGGTGCGATAACATCTAATAATTAGTGGCTTTAAATAATTATAATATGTAGTATTGTCGCCCCCGTGCTAAACTAACAGAAGTGTATTTTTCTCAAAATTGAGTTTTTGATGCAAATGTATTTCGAATAACGGAAATTTTTACGTCTCCAATTTCTAGCCTTCTAGCTTTTTTAAACTGACAAAGTTACATTTTTCCAAATCTGAATTGACAATTTTTTATCCCACAGTAAACTTGCGAATTGCAGATAAGGCATTTTTGATTTAGCGATAAAGTTATAACGGTTGTTGGTAATTAACGAATGTGCCATTTTCGTTACTTTACTGTGGTTCAACTATTTACTCAACTACATTAGTAGACTGCAGCAAATTAGCGAATCTGCAAAATTCGTTCATTTACTATGGTAGCAACTATTACCCATCCGCGTATGTAGACTAAAGCAAATATGCAAATCTGGTACATACGTTTGTTTACCATAGTGGTAATTAGTACTTATCCACATTCAAACCCTTAACATAATTCAAAACTGCCCATTTGTTACTTTACAATGGTGGCTATTTTGGCCAGATATATTGTTAGTCTATCAAACTTTGCGAATATTGCATTTCTGAGAGTTTGTAATAGTAAAAACTGGTTTGCACTTTTAGAATAACTTGTACCAAATATGCGAATCAGGTATTTTCACAATTTTATAATAGAATTATATTAACACTAGGTTTTGCCCGCGGCTACGCTCGATTTAAATTCGGGGTAACACAGAAGAGATCTTGTTAGTCACACCCCGCATGCCAATTTATAGCTTTTTACGTTGAAAATTGCAGAATTCTACTATTTTTCCTATCGTCATATTTTGGAAAATTCAAAAAAAATATTTATAAATTGTAGCCTATGTGCTATTCTGGTGTATAAGCTACATTACTGTAAAGTTTCATCAAAATCCATTCA
>BHDV01016343.1:390677-439480 GCA_005406045.1 Adoxophyes honmai | reverse complement strand
GACACCTGCGACTGTTCGAGACACTAAAAAAAACGGTGTTACACGCTCCTGTCGGCGGCGCAGTGTAACCGTCACTGTAGTCTACAGTGTCTACACTAATGACTCCCAAAGTGGTCCAAGTGGACCTCCAGAGTTCCACGGGAAACTTGAAAGAATAAAACTTTGAAAGTCGTCTATGTGTAAAAAAAGTTTGGAAACCTCTGGTCTACACGGTCTTCAGCTGTTTTAGGCGACAGGCTGGCAACCTGCCACTAATATTAACTTATTTCTATCTAACTTCTACTCTACGTAATGCAAAATGGTCATGTTCTTGTCTATGTAACGTTTTATGTGCTCTGCTTACCACATTTGGGATTACAGGCGTGATGTAAGTACGAAGGGTCGAAGCTCTACAAAAATGACAGTTTGCAGCAACGTTTACGTAAATTGTAATCCAGTCTCACTTGCAAAGCGAGTGAGTGCAAATAAGGCACGTTGTTCGCATGTTAGCGAAGTGATAGGCTTCCGACGCGAGGCGTAGCTCGCCTATTTGCCTAGTGTGGTTCGGGGCAGTGCGCTGCACTCTCACGCACTCGGCGGCGTAAACACCGCCGCGCCGGTGAATCACTAAACAAGTTCGTTAATGCTTTCTATGCGGGCCATAACCAGTTACGAGAGCAAGGAATGAAATCTTGTCTTATAAAAAATGCGTATATGTATTTAAACTTAAGAATAGGCAACTAAATCCATTTAGCTCTTGTTATTAATACTGTATGCAAATCGAATATGCATTTATCGCTTAAAAGCATTAAAATTCAAGGTCAATATCGTGTTACAGACTTCCTTGCAAATATACTGTGTCGACATTTGAGAAGACAAACTCTAGACGGCATAAAAAACAAACACTCTTGTACCTACTTAAAACACGACATAACATCGCGCGTCAGCGTATAAATAAATTTTGAGTAGCGTAATTTATGGATACTAAAACCCGTCTCGTCTATCTAGATAAAGTAAATAAAAGTCAGCAGGCATAGAACAAACATACATACATAGGTACGTACATAAATATGACGCCTGTATTCCCAAATGGGATATACAGAGCTAACGAAATGTTACTTAGTTAAATAAAACTATAGCTATTTGACAGTTCCTAGCTACTTTAACTTAAGGTTTGACGTTATTTCTTTAGATAACAGAGGTTTAATAGTTATAGGCTGCTAGCCTGTCGCCTGCATAACTAATCTACTCGTATTCCCTTAGTCTCTTCTTATGACATCCACGGAATTTCTTAGAGCACGGGTATAATTGTAAACACGACACAACACGCACAGAATATACAGCGTGCCTTATAATTATAATGCATTCCGTAATCACAGGGACCACAGGGTACAATTATACTAGAGATGCAACGGATAGTTGTTTGGCCGGATACCGGATACCGGATATTCGGCCTCATCATCGGCCGGATATCCGGTATCCGGCCGCCGGATATTCGGCCGGCCAAACGCTACCTACATTTTAGTTTGGCGGCAGGCGCGTCGTGCAGGTTTTAACCTGTTACGGATTGTAGGTTTGTGCGGACCGTTTTCTAGCCAAGAAACGAGTTTTATTAGGTCAGTAAGTATGAAACTATTTCGTATGCAGTACCCAATAATTTGAAACAAAAAAACCGACTTCAAATTAGCATTATTTTGAAAGTGCCTATTCTGTTTACTGGATGTAAATTATTGACTTCATCAACAAATTACCGAAAATGCCGTACATGTCCATATAACATTTGCAGAGTTCCCTCGATTTCCCCAAGATTCCATCATCAGATCCTGATTTCGTGCCAATGGGAACAATTTCGAGTTGTACCCTTTCGATATAAAAAAAAATTAATGTTAAATAAAAAAAATTGAAAATCGGTTCACGGGTCTTCGAGATATCGAGTAACATACACACAAAAAAAAATTAGATCGAATTGAGAACCTCCTCCTTTTTTTGAATGCAGAAAATCGCGATTTTAGTCACCACAATTTTCCGTTACTTAATTATGAATATTTTATTTGATTAAGAAATATCATAAGGTACGCTACAATTGGTTGAATGCTAATACTGATCATAGAATTTCTGAACTACTTACTTCAAATGAGGCTTTTTGATAAGTTTAAATTGTACGTTAAAGGTAATACTTAGGTATAAACAAATATTGATAATTTGTTGTTGTTTTCTCGTGTACAAATTAACCTTTTTCAAAGTTAAATACTAAACAGAATCACTATCCGGTATCCGGCCGGATAGTGCGCAACTATCCGGTATTCGGCCGGATAGTAAAATAATGGCCGGATAGGCCGGATACCGGATAGCAACCGGATATCCGTTGCATCTCTAAATTATACTGTTTTCAGGATTGCGTATTCGGCCTTTAACCTTATGACAATGCTATAGTCTTGTGCAAGGCATTGTCTACAATCATTACAGTCTACGAAAACTTATTTGCAAGACCTTAGGTTACTAAGGTCACAGGTTACTGTGTTGTGAATCATGCTATAATGCGCAGATATATATTATAAACCGACAAGTGCGCGCCGGACATGAAAAAAAAGGGTTCTATGTCAACGTAGTTTTATTTTTACATACATCATGTCTGTATTCCCAAATGGCGTAGGCAGTGCACTCGAAACGCTACATAACCAAAACCATGACTATTTCACGCTTTATATTTTAAGTTAAGAGGTATAATAGTCACAGATTGCAAGCCTGTCGCCTAAAATTTACCATAACCTATCTTATCTTATCTTTGTTTTATCTATCATTTATTATTTTACTTTTCACAGTATTATATAAAGTTTTAAGTTGCAATTATAAAGATCCGATGCAAAATGTTCCGCGGAAAAATGGACAACACGGAGGCTTTGCAATACGGATATTTCCGGTTTTTGGATTCTTGAAAAGTCTTAAAGTCGCACGCATTGACACCAGCTGCATAAATTACGACAGTTTATATTTTCTAAGCTAATGAAAATGCTATAAAATATGAATGACGCCTAATCTACATTTGGTCACGACTTGACGATAAAGTCCCCTCGTGGCCACGGCTCTGACCGTGTCGATTACGATTCTGTTACCGCACGATTTAGTTTGGCTATTAAATATTGTTTTACTATTTACCTGCGTGTAAATATCACGATTGTTTGAACAATTTTATTATACCTATGATGTTGTATCGGGTTTAGAATAACACCTCTCTAATTATATGTACGCGGGACTTAATCGCGATTTTATTTGTTTACCTTCTCGACGTTTCGCCCGCGTTACAGCGACCGTGGTCACGATTAAGTCCCGCGTACATATAATTATGAGTGAGAATCGCGAAAGTTTAAAACATTAAACACCTCTCTAGTTCTTCACAGTTGGCAGAGGCGTCTGAGGATCTAGCCAGGTCAAAATATATTTTATAGTCCAGTCATAATTGACATCCGAAATCGAAAATTTAACAATAATTCCAAAAGTTTTCAAACTTCGGTCTAGTGAATGGTACATTGAGACAACAATAAATCTCATTTTGCAACCTTGTCCGCAGTCCGGAACATTGTTAAAATTGCAATTTAATTAATTTTTGCTGTATGGTCGTGAAAAAAATTCCAAAAGTTCTGCAAAGTTGGAGTTGTGTTAAATATACTATTTTACATCACGTGTCAAATTTGCAACCAATTCAAGTGTACGGAACATTTTTTGTTATTAAAAATTAATGTTTTTCTTTATTAAATTGAAGGAAAACGTTCCAAAAGTTCTGCAAACTTGACACATACATCGGAAAAATATACCGAACGGTTGTATAAATTTGCAACCTTTTTGGTCGACCGGAACATGTTTATTTATAATTCGTTTTAAATTCGTGGTCATTTTTTGAGCAAGGCTGTCTCGGAAAAATTACAAAAGTTTTGAAACTTGGTTGCAAATTTCGAAAACATCTATTCTGATGCAATACTGGTATAATAAGGATATTGTAAAAAAAAATTTTTGCAAATTTGTAAATGCATCAGAATAGATGTTTTCGAAGTTTGCAACCAAGTTTCAAAACTTTTGTAATTTTTCCGAGACAGCCTTGCTCAAAAAATGACCACGAATTTAAAACGAATTATAAATAAACATGTTCCGGTCGACCAAAAAGGTTGCAAATTTATACAACCGTTCGGTATATTTTTCCGATATATGTGTCAAGTTTGCAGAACTTTTGGAACGTTTTCCTTCAATTTAATAAAGAAAAACATTAATTTTTAATAACAAAAAATGTTCCGTACACTTGAATTGGTTGCAAATTTGACACGTGATGTAAAATAGTATATTTAACACAACTCCAACTTTGCAGAACTTTTGGAATTTTTTTCACGACCATACAGCAAAAATTAATTAAATTGCAATTTTAACAATGTTCCGGACTGCGGACAAGGTTGCAAAATGAGATTTATTGTTGTCTCAATGTACCATTCACTAGACCGAAGTTTGAAAACTTTTGGAATTATAGTGAATTGATTGTCTTGACTGACTGGACTATTACGCGAGAGGCTAGCAACCTGGCATTATTGTACCTTAACTTAAAACCTGAAAAATATGCTAGGAGTGGCTACGAAACGTGAAATAAATAGCGTTTTGGAGCGTTTAATCAGGCGTGATGTACATTCCTATGATGCGCTTACGTAGGTATGTACCTAATCCGTTTATAGTAGATTGTTCAACAAGGGACTAAAACAAGCCATAATGTCACGAGATATTTAGACACCCGAGCATAGCGAGGGTGGCTATAGTTCGAGTGTCATTATGGTTGTTTAGTCTCGCGTTAAACACTCTACTTTTCACTTTGAATGCAAGGAAAAAAACGACGTTCTTTCTGTTATATAAAAAATTACAATACTGATTACAACAAAGCTTTCCATGTACAAATATGTTTTAATCTAACCTAAGAAAAATTAAAAAAAAAACGCGGTTTTTCTTTTCTTTTACTTTTTTTTGTAAAGTGACGCTTTGAATGCTTGCATATTCAGCCAACAGATTTTAACTTTAAACTATTTTTAAGCTTATTATTATTACACTATGCATAATAAAATGTGTTAATAATTATTACAATGAAATAAATTATTATTCGTAATCAATAATCGTGTTTTGCGAAATTAAATCACTTTTAAAAGTTTTTTTGGCAGAGTAACAATTACCGCCATTTTTAAAGACGTAGAAATAGCCTCATTGACATTTTGAGGTTATTTTTACGTCTATAAAAATGGCGATAATCCTACGTTTACAAACACGGTGACTGGCTGTTTAAGAGGTTTCTAAGGCCAATTAAAAAAATATTACTTTAGCCCCTAGAGCTTAAAAAGGAGTTTTAGGCCCGCTATATAGGGACTAAAGAATCACTTTAAGAGCATGAGAAGTGAAAAATGTTAGTATTATTTTAGCTGTGCCCTTTTTATTGGAATGATGGTGGATCAGTTCCTAAATACGTTGTGAAAGGCTTAAGCTGATATTTGAATAAATGCGTTTTGAATGGCCGTGTCGGGGCCGTCTCAAAAGCAATCTGTAGGCTTTTAGATGAAATCATATTCGTAATCTAAGCTCCATTAGCTTTTGCCAGACATCTAGACTAGAGGTTTAACAGAATATTTATGATACTACAATCTGGCCTCGAGTATAACTAGCTTTGTGTTGTCTAGCTAGCTAAGTGAGTACGAGTACATAATGTATGAAGACATGTTGTATATCCGCGTTTTTATGCGTGATCGCCGCGACCTCGGGCACGCGACCTTCGCGCTGGCAGTCTGACCTGAACCTGGTGAAATCTCTTGTTATTAGACACCCATTATAATGTTGCCATGCCTCGTGCCTCATACCCGTATTGCATACAAATGTAATAAAAAAATTATACGCGCGGATTATATTAAGAGGAAATATGCCGGTCGAGGGAATTGAAAAATAGGTATTTGCTAAATCTATTGCTGTCGCGCCGTGACCTGCCCAGACGACGTCGAGTGCGATAAGAACAACTACAGCTCGGACCAAAAATACCTATTAAAATTATTCAAAAACAACGTTTCGTAGTCCCCTGATTTCTTCTCCAAAACTTAACCGATTAAATATGTTCTTTCATTAAATATTTCAAAAATGTCATAACTGTGTTTCTATGTTCTTATATTTTGATATAATTGTGTTAAAATTGGTTTCTAGGGGTTTGAACACAACGGAAAAAACTTACCAATTTTTCATGTTTTTGAAGGTTAATATCTCCTTTAATAATTCAATAAAGGAAAAAAGGAAAACATAGGAACATGCTAATATATCATTAGATTGGTGATGTAAAAAATCATTGTTCTACGGGTAATATCCAGCGAGGAATCAGGGGACTACGTTTCCATACAAAATATGACCGCTCCATTTCCTCTTAAAACCTTATAGTGCAACTGACGTTACTGGGACGCGGCGTTATTTGTGCTGGGCTAGGGTGTGGCCTATCTGTTGGGCCGTTTCCGCACATGGACCTACTTAAAAAGAACTAGTTACAAATTGAAATTAATCACCGCCCATACATTCACATTAAAGTTCGCACATGAAGCTACTAGTCAGCAACTAGTTACTAAATTGATCACGAGAGTCGCGGCTTGCCGGTCGCCAGGCTACTGGTAAACCGAGTTTCTGAGTTTGTAAGTAAGTAAAAAAGTTAAAAACTCTTTATTGTACAAAAAATTAATAAAAAACTACAAATAGCCCATTTGTATTGCCAATTTAGCGACTTCGAAGGAAGATTGAGGGAAACTGAGTTACATTCCGTCGCGTTTGATTAGCGCCGTGTTAAAGGTACAGTTACTAACTTATTAATAATTGTAACTACTAATTAGTTCCGTCACTTAACTGGCTCCGTGCGAGAAAGGCCTTACGCACCCTGAACGCAGTCCGATATTTTGCGGCATGTTTACACGAGCCACTGGTTCCCGCCACCGCTAATCGGTGAGATCAGTGCAGCCGGTGACCGATTACCGCGAACAATAGGAGATGATTACAAACACTGCCCGTTTACTTTACCCGCTCGTATAATAGCGTGTTTGCTTCGGGCCTTTGCGTCATGACACCTCTTTTAAGTGGCTTTTGACGTTGCCGTCGGGGCTGCCGCGGCCGCTGTTAACATGTTAATAATGTACGTCAGATAAGCAAAAATGGCGTAGCTAATTTTTATCGCAGTAAGAAGGAATTACCTATAGTTTGTCAACATCAACAGGCAATTATTTTATCGTAAGTTACATACATAGGATAAATACATATACCAAGTAAAGCGTAGGTTATACGTACACTACGTTCAGACTAGCTAATTATTTTTTCCCTGCAGTTTCATATTAAAAATAGCCGTGGCACACCGGTCGGATTTATGTTAAACTCTGTCGCGGTCGGCTACAGTTTTATTTACATCTCAATCAAATTTTTTTTTTTTTTTTTTTTAGTGATCTTGTGTTCTTTGTGAGACACGTTGGATATCTCTTTTTCAGTCGATCGTTTTGTTAGTGATTGTGATGGAACTATTTATTGACAAAATTGGTGGTCTTGCCGTTGTTGCAATAAACCTCAGGGTATACAAAAAACATTGTATCCACAAACATTTTGTATAATTGAGTCGTGTTTTTTTGTTACCAGGCAGGAGCTACATATCACCGGAACCGATGTATCCCGACAAAGGCGACGTCTCTTCGTCGTCGCTTGACGATTCGAAGAGAGAGCGGAACGACGGAACTCCCCTGCTGCGGCTGCAAAATGGCGAACTACAGTCCGGCCTCATGGAACACTTGAGGAAAATTGCGGCCAAGAAAAAGGTGAGTTGTGGAAAATTTAACTAAACTCAAAAAATACTTGCATTTATTAAAAAATATATTTTAAGTTTTTTTTTGCCCTGCTTTCTTTGGCAAACCTTAATTTAGACTACTGGATCTCGTTTGAGGACAAAATACTTAGGACGGACAGAGTATATGTACTTACGACGAGTGTCAGCTTAATTGACAGTGGAAGATTGTCCTACAATAGCGCCTTCACCAGAAGTTCTTCCAGGCATTTTCTATGCCTTTTTCTACTCCTCTGTCCTGCCTATTGTGTAAGAGTTTATCAGAATCTGTGTGGTGTCAGGTTAGAATATCACCTCTACATTTCTACCGTGGATGTCGTAAGATACGCTTTAACTGAGAACCTATAATAAATGTTCTAGATGTGTATATGAAACGTGAAGTACTCACTGTTTCGTCTATGTAGCTCTTCGCATGCTCAGCCTACCACATTTGGGAATGCAGACATGATGTATGTCTGTATGTTTTAGGCGACAGGCTAGCAACCTACCACTATTATACCTCTTTCATCTGTTTTTCAACCTAAAACTATGCCAGAAGTGGCTGCGAAGCGTGAAATAATCGTGGTTTTGTCTGTATCACGTTGGGGACATGTTGTTGTATGTATTTTAACACAACCTATTTTTCTAAATAAAGAGCATAGATGAACACCTAGAGAAACTAATATTAGCGTGCTATAAACATTGTCCGCCCGCGCACATCCAATTGATCGAGGGGTCATTTAGTTAGTTACGCGATCATGTAGGTAGTTACGCGACAACCCATCACGTGTTGTCTATTAAGAATTAGGTCGGCGTCGTCCACTGGCATTGCCCTTGCACGCTTGTTTTGGTCACTGCTTAATTCTTTTACAAACACAACATAACATCGACGTCACGTCTGTTTTCCCAATGTGACTAGAAATGGTACAAATAGGTACAGGTTGCCATTTACACACACACCCATAGTTTACACTTATTTTTATGTTTACCTTGCATGAAATGAGAGGTGTATTTCTAAGCGGGCCGCACACCAGCGCCACATGCTACACGTATCGAACATTTACGTCGCCACAATGTGTGACACAAAAAACGAACAGGTTCGATCTTGAATTATTGTAGCGCGGATGACGTCTCGCCACAAAGTGTGTCCGCTACAAATGTATCCTCGGTGTGCGTGCTCACGTAAGAATGTATGGGGGCGTTAAATGTGTCGCATTTAAAATGTGACGCTACAGTTGTGGAGAGACAATTGTATGCCTGGTGTGCGGCCTGGTTAAGTCAACTACACTTACTTCGAGATAGTGATAGCCCTGTGTGGTGTCGTGCTTAGAATAACACCTCTCTCTCCTTCCATGGATGTTGTAGAAGGCGACTAAGGAAATAGGTATGCTTTAGGCGACACACTAGCAAGCTGACACATTTATACCTCTTTCATCAATGTTTCAACCTAAAATTCAACCCAAAATGGCTACGGAACGTGAAACGTTTTGTGTGCTCTGTCTACCCATTTAGGAACACAAGCGTGGTGTACTTATGTGTATGTAGAGATAGTGAATTGAAGCCACTAGCCACTGTTCACAATTCGGTCGTGTAATGAATGGCCGATGTTTATAAACACAGTTCGAGGAATGATTTCCATTAATTGCTAAGTTATGAATGGTAGCAAGTGACCCAACAATCATCAACATACAAGAGACATATCAACTGGAAAAGTTGGGCCTATAGAATTAATGACTACATTTTACTGGAAACTATTAATGTTTCCGATCGGAGTACTTACGAGTATTATAGATAGCTTAAGGTAAACGTTTTTGTTATTACGACTTATCTATTTAGAACTTAATTAACATTAGGTACCTAAAAGTAAACAAAGTGTATTATTTAATTGTTATGAACATTCTTAGGATCTCGGTAAGGCAAGGAACAATAATATTTTGGAAAAAAAATGAAGTACTCGGCTTCAATTTAAAAAATATGTATCATAAAAAAGATATTATACTAACTCAACAGAAGAACACAATATATTAAAAGGCACTACAGTTTCGTCTCTCAAATTAGTAAAATAGTAACGGTTATCAGTAGATGCCAACGCTCTACTCTGACCATTACAAATTACGCGATAACCACGTCTCTAAACACGAACACCGTGTACCGCGTAAAATATAACAGTTGGGCTATGTAAATGATTATCGTCTTGCTCTCATTGGATATGCTAACTCGCTTGTTCCATCTTCGAACTCTTAGAAAAGTACGCCTTGTAATGATGGAATAACTCTGTGGTACTTTTAATGTTTTAATTGTAGTTACCTTAATCAGACGCATACCGATTGACTTGCAGAATAGTGGAAGGTTATATTGAACTGTATTAAGGCATTCCCTTTACTAACAAGGGGGAGAAGAATAAAACAACTAAAAATACGTAGTCGGTTAACCGCATTGCCGTTACGGGTACGCAATGGGGTCGTGGGCATTCTACCACGGAATAGGCTAGATGACTAATGGCTGGGCCCAATATTTAATCTGTCGACAGTTTAGCTTACTAGAGATAGGAAAAGGACAGATAATATGTGGTATATCATGTCAATTTTGTATCTCTGGGAAGCTAAACCGTCGGTAAACGTAAAAAGACTAGTTCGTCAGTTATATTATTAAAAATATTGTTGTATCTTCACGTATTTTTTTTAAAACCCAGATACAGTGCTGAGTAGTTACGACTGAGTCACCCACTCCGAAAGTTTGATAAATGACGGTCTAATACTTAATTTGAAAATCAAAATACTTGTCGCATATTATTTAACCTTATATCGTCATTCCTATTTCAAACGTGCCTATACACGTCTTGTAGGAGGTGGAGAACAAACGCAAGACCTCGTCGCTGCAGCGCAACGTGGTGTACCCGCTGGCGATGCTGGTGCTGCTGGCGCTGACCGCCATTACCGTGCTCGTGGTCATCCAGAACACGCTCGAGCTGCTCATCGGCGTCAAGGACCTGCCCCTCAGCACCACGGTATGTAGCCCTCTAAACATGTTCCTTATACCCTTAGCAAAGAATACGTAACACAAGGCATAGCCAAGGCCAGAGGACAGGCGTCGGTCTGGGATTCGGACGAGGCGGACTGTACCCGGTGAACATATACCCCCAAATATCTGTTACCGAAATGGGGCTAAAGTTAAGGCAGCCCCGATTACTGCTTCACATCTCACAGAAGGTTCACTCCCGCTCTTGTTTAGGTGTAAAAGTGTTGCCGTATCTTTCTACCGTCAACTGTGCTCGCCGGCGGAGCGTACTTAAGCTGCGGAGTGGACCTCCCCTGCCCTTAGTGACAATGTTCGTCCGCGTTCAAATGGAATGTTCGACTGGCTTCATATGACCATGACTACGTCCGTGTGTGTCACGGTGAAGTCGGAAATTTACTTGCAAACACTGTTTATGCCGGTTTAGCACAGCAAGGTGCGATTGTCTAACTAGAGACGTCACGACAGTAACATGAAGTCTATCCAGCGCGTGTTGCTGTGCTAAGCCTGCTGAACTTTGAATTAATAAGATTGCTGGATAGTAAAATTTCTTATGGTGCGCCATCGCAATGGAAAATTGGTTTATTCTTGTGTAAAACTTGTTGTAGGGCACTATCACCCATCGGCATTTGTGTTCTGTACTTATTGATGTAGTATATGGAAATGTATTTACGATAACTCTTAAATGTAAGGGAAGTTCCACTAAAAAAGTGGTATTTTGACCAGACATTCAAGGCCAGTCCAATCAATTAATTGGACGCCAGAAATAGCGGCTTGGCGGATAAGCCGATGGGCAATCCAAATCCTATCTTGATAGCCTGCCCGCAGCTATGTTAAGCAAATAGGCTACCTGTTTTCTTAAGCAGTAATGAAATGAACTGAAATTAAATAAAAAATGAAATGATGTGAGTCACGATAAAGACACTTGATTTACCTACTCCGTTACTATCGAATTAGTTTTTAAATCGATTTAGTGACATAATTTGAAATACTTCTGATTTTCTATATATTTATATTTATAGATTTGTTTCTAAGTGGATATGGACAAGATTTAGTGCAGCATTTAAAAAACATTTGAAAAAGTTAATGAAAATTAAAAGGAGTGAATAAAACCCTCGCAAATCAAAAACCATGTCGTGTTTTTTCTTTGATCGTGTTTGTTTTGATATGAGATATACCAATCTTCAGATTTTGTTTTTGACTTTTTGTTAGAGTTTCTGTTTCTCTAATAGATGAATACAAACGACTATGTACGACGGCATCAGAATTCCGTCTTTCGTTCTTCCGCTTATATAGAAAAGTGCCCTCATTAATAAAACGGTGGGAACGCACGAATAAATGTTCTGTTAGACAAGAGAAAAAGTAAAAAAATATACGAATACTGTAATACTAATAAAAGCCGTTCGCGGAGCAAAGCTAAATTCAAGCATTGACCCGCTGCTATCTATCTCTGTCGCTCGCGTGCAGTAATATTGCCCTCACGCTCGCTTAACGCGCCGCATGTGCTCAAGTGCTCTGCGACCGGCCTTTAGAATGTAAAATGTAGTGAACGCGTTCAGTTTCAGCAATTCACGCTGGGCATAGCGTCCCTGTCGAAGCTGGGCTGGGCGGGCGCGACGCTGCAGACGCTGCTCATCGTGTACCTGTACGTGGCCTCGGTGTCCGGGCTCAGTACGGGAGTGCGGGCGCTCGGGCTGCCCCCGCGCGCGCGCCGCACGCCGCTGCCGCGCCTCGTCGCGCTCTGCGCCGTGTCGCTGGCGCACTCCACCGCGCAGCCGCTGCTGGCCAAGATACTCGGTGCGTGGCTCTGTCCAATGGGAAGGAGTAACTTCTTCATCGCCCCAGCCGTCTAGTTGTATTGTATTATACACGCCACGGTCACCAATGGATGATCTAAAATTCAACTCGAAACAAACTCTTCTGCTATAGATTTTAAGCAGAAGATTGACTTGTTATGGTATGTGGTGTTACGTAATGGATGCGTCCCTCCATTTGTTTGGTGGCGATAGAGAGATTAAGCAACGGCTGTTCCACACGCTTCCATTCGCTATGATACTTATGTTGGTCGTATGCCATCGCCTCTTGAAAAGTGCCAGAAAAGTGCTTTTCACAAAAATCACAAATATGGTGAAGCTCCCTTTATTATAGCTTCGAGTGACAAAGCAACTCTGCGTTACGAATTCAAATGTCGATGACGAGTATTCAAATTCAATCCAAGAAACTAGCCTATAAAACTTCATCAATATGTTGCAGGTATAACCAACTTCGACTTGCTCGGCGAGTTCGGCCGCATCGAGTGGCTGGGCAACTTCAAGATAGTGATGTTCTACAACGCGGTGTTCGCGAGCATCGCGACGCTCTGCCTCGTCAGCAAGTTCACGGCCTCCGTGCGCCGCGAGCTCTACAACAGGTTGGTGGAGAATGTCAACACGGTCGCCCATTGCGTGTCTTTTCTCAACAACTGATACACTGGCGTTACACTACGGTTCGTTTGGCAGTTTGACGGACCGCAGCCCTTGTCCAAGTTATACCAAATCGCTAAAGCTAAGTTCGGTTCGAAAGCCCTTTAGAATATTGCTTGTAAACGGACACCTTCTAATGTAACAAGCCAGTTTGGAAGATGTCAAACTGCCAAATTATTCAAGCGGTAGTTATACACGATCCGAGAAACTGGTGTCTTGTTAACTACCTCTCGGTTGTAAGTACGTAGTTAATAAGATTGGACGGCCATACACCAACGTTCCTTGCGTTAAACGTTTTTTTTAAGTCGCATTGTAGTACAGAATCTATTTAAAGCTGATTGACTGTAAGCAGATACCTTCCAAACGGAAGAGCTGTTGTAGGAAAGTGGTTATTGCTGGTTCTGTGACGGTTAAAGAACCTGTTGGACAGACAGCTTCAAACGCAATCACATCTATAAGTGATGCTGATGATGGCTAAATTAGTAATAACCTTGTCTTGCTGTCCTTTGAAGCTGTAAGTCCAAAATATAGAGCCATAAGAGGCCTTTGCCAATGAGGACCCATCGTGATATTGTAGCTGTGTCGCTCGCCGTAAACTCGAGTGTTGGTTGTAATCGTAAGACTGGGAAGCGTATCAATAAGTTAAGAACAATGAAACTATGAACTGACAGGACTTTTGGAAGGCCTATGTGTGCGCGGTGGTGAATGGAAATTGAACCAACAGTGGCGTTTTTATTCTGTTCTGTAATCGCGCAGCCAATGTTATAGAGAGTTAAAGTTTCGTCCATTTATTTTCAGTTTTACAAAATGAAACACATTTGAACAACTCAAATGTGCAAAAAAACTGCAAACTATAAAATGTTAACTATATGTGGCCTCTATTAATTTGAATTCAAGCATTTATAATGAATTTTTAAAAGTTTTGATTCCTATTATAACATTATTTATTGAATGTAATTTTATGGACTAACTCTTTACTAATTAAAATTTTAAGTTTTTGAGAAAAGACACATTAGGTAATAAATTTGTTTTATGACCAATGAGACTGAATTTTGTTAAATAGGTGTGATTCACTATGTGGAGATTATTTATTTTGTTATTTGAATATTATATTAGTGAAGATATGGTTGGCTTTAGAATGTAATTTAGTTTTGATTGTTTAGTAATCTGTGTCACTCTTATTGCCATGACAATTGTATGTATTTTGTGGCGTTTAATGAAATTATTTATGAATAAAATTGTATATTTTGACACAAAACGATGCCACAAATTAACTTGTACTTTATATTTAGAGCTTGCATCAAGCGACATCTATATCGCAAAACAACTTATAAAAGACACTATAAGACTGTTCTCATTCAATATGCTCAATTATTTTGTTTTGAGGCTACAAAAATATTCTCTAGTCGAGCTGAATCTCTTGTTGTCGCGAAGGAGCTTCCCGTGGCAGCAATAAACATGTTTAATATGATGCTGTGTATTAACAAGCTTATCATCTGCCATCATTACTAACTCATGTGTACGAACTTTTTATGATAAGTCTTTGTAGTTTAAATATGTAGAGTTGTAAAACATCTAGGCTTTGTACTTTGTTCTAGATTGCCTGAGGGAATGTATTTTGTAAACTGAGCAATAATAATTTCATAATAAAATAAGATATTGTAATAATCTATATCACAATGAAGTAATTTTATGTAACTATTTAGAATAACCAGATAAAGTTATAAACAAAGACCCTATTCTATTGATAGCACAGGTGTGAGCAAACAGACTGATTTAGTTTGTGACACGGCAGTCCCTGTAGCCTAAAACACGTCGCACACAAAAATACAACACAGAATCGTTCACTTCAATTCCTGCGAGTGAATTTTTAGCGTTTCCAACGTATTACGAATAAGCGTTCGGAATGGTTCATGCGACGTGATATTCGGACTAAGGGTCCCCTTTTGGATTGTAAATGTTTGCACCTGTTTATTACTCTGATTAGTGACTATACATAGTCTTAGTCTACAAAGAAAGCCACTGGTGCTACCGACTATTTCATGAAAATAAAATAGATAACCTATCACAAATTATATTCTACACTTAAGATCAGTAATCATTAAAAAGTAGGATGTTGCTTATGTAAGTTTTGTGTGTCAGTCAACATTGTGTTGTGAATATTATTTTTTAAATTTTAATGTGTGCGTATTTTATACATTTTGTATTAACCTGTACCAAACGTTGAGATTGCATTTGAAGATAATACATTAATAAAAATTGAAGAACTGCTTTCATTTTACCTGTCCTATCTTCTAATTTTAGGGTAGGTAACCATGTGCTTCTACATTCCATCAAAGCTATTAATTTAATGTCATCACAATACTAAAATAATTATGTCTCCAATTAAATTGTTAGGTGTCAGGTATCCAAAACATTCAGTCTCATTAGGTTCCTGTGGTTGGTACATTGTTCAAAATGTCTATTTTTTGTTGTTCAGATTCAAGTGGGTTGCAGATCTTTTTACAATACCAGAAGACACTCCTTCATTAGAATTGTCAGCACTCAATCCTCGGACATCAGCAGATTTGACCATGACTGAGAAGATAGATCAAGACAAATCGCAATGATCAGGCCATAGTCACTATAACAGTTGTTTCTTAAACTTGAGAGTTGCACTCTTGCACTCCTTTTGATGGAGTAACCACTACTTTGTGTCAGTTGATGACTTTCTATGGATGGACTTTATAGCCTGACAACTTACTATTTGGCCCTAGCCATGTTGCATATTTTATATTATAAAGCTCTGATTCTATTGCACACGTCAGCATGGTGTGTATTGGATTTGTGTTGATATTTGAATAATCATCAATAATCACTGCTGGACATAGGCCTCCCCCAAGGATCTCCACAATGACCGGTCCTGCGCTGTCCACCTTGCGGGCCTTGCCTACCCACGCTGCGACTGCCCGTACGTGGACGCCACTCTAGAACCTTTCCGCCCCAACGGCCGTCAGTTCTACGAGCTATGTGCCCTAATATATATAATACCAAAACATTATTTACAGAGAATCAAAGCTTTATAATATAAAATATGCAACATGGCCAGGGCCAAATAGTAAGTTGTCAGGCTATAGCTATACAATCATCATAGACAATACCTACATGTCACACTCACTGTAGTCCACTTGAGCATATACTCAGTAGCAAAAAAATTGGCCCAGGCTCCTTTGTATAAGCACCTCTGATTTTTTTAGGGTTCAAATTTTTTGCTGCTAAGTTGTTTGTATATTCATGATAATTGTATAAAAAAATTCTTTACAAATTATACATTACATTTATTTGGATTACTTACATATAAAAATTACAAATAATGAAACAAAATATTGCATGTTATCTTTGCCAAAAAAACTTAATATGGGAGTTAGAGGAATGAGGAGAGGTCCATACTTGGTAGCTTGACAGTATCAATTTTAATTATACAATCCTAAGGCCTGATCGCCTAAATTTGTTTCCGGTTCGTTAGGACCTAAACTCAAATTACCCTATTACACAATACAACCTAATGTCAAAAACACATATATTCATATAACCATTAATTTAAAACAACCTGATGTCTAAATACCAGAATCCAAAAATACCTTAATTTCGTACAGGCAAAATTTTTATGTGGGACTTGGGAGGATATTTTATTAACTAATTGAATTGTTTTAAGTTGAATATGCAAAGGAAAAGATTGCTCATGTTGATGGATAAATTTGAGCTATTCTGAGAGTCATTCTGCAGTATTAACTGTTTTAGCACTTAGTTGTTTATTAATGTGATAGTTTAAAAACAAGTATGATTATTGAAAATAAAGTTTAATAATTATTTCACCTAAAACAATCAAAGTTTGATAGGTAACATTTTAGACTTAAAAAAGCTATGAAGTATAATTAATTATTCAATGGATTGTATATCATCATCACATAAGTGAGCAAGGAACATGTTTGGGCATTTGGAGTTTTCATTGCATGGCAAGATATTGGGGAGCCTTGTGTGACACAAGTTGTGTCAACATAAGCAGAAAAATTAAATTTGTATTCATGCTCTTCATTTATTTTGAAAAAGCAATGAAGTGATTGTAATTAAATTACAATATGCGGCTAGGAAATTGAGATTACTTTGTGATTAAACCTTGAGTGCCGTAAATTATTGAACCGCAACAAATATTTAATCAGAGACAAAACTAAAGGATTGTTACGAGTGTTTAAAGGAGTGTTAAGTTAACTAAGAAACAAGAGAACAAGTTAACTCCAAGACCAGCTAACAATGTCCTGTGCAATCAAAGTTTCTATGCCAAGTCATGTAATATGAGAGCTCAGCTAGAATAGGATATCTTAAAAAAGTGCTAATGTTTTGCAACAATAAGGAACGGAAAGGATGATAATTACTGATATTAACAAATTTGTACAAATTTTTCCAATCTGTGATGCTTATTTGTATTTGTAGAAGTTAAGTTTTTTTTAAGTTTTTAAAGGCTATGAAATTTCAATATTTGAACATATAAATTTGTAAACACATTATTAAGAGGCAGGTGTTTTATTATCATCTTTATCAGTAACAGTAGCAATGGCCATATACAACTTCCCGAATTTCCTTCCATCTGCTTTTATAATGAGCCTTCTCGCATTACTTCTAATGACCTCAAGGCTCTGGCTGCTATTGAGGCCAAGAATAAATCCCAAATTAATAATGTCATTTACATCTCGAACTTGCATGGAGTCTTCAGCACTGCTGGTGACAACTATGTTCTTTGATTTACCAATAGCATGGTAATTATGTGCAGTACTTATAATGTTTTTCCTTGCTGTTGAATCCCTTATAGCTGGTGAGTACATAAGTTCGAAAAAAATACCACGCTCCACAGCCTGCCGATACAACTTGCGGCTAACTTTGAATGGTATTCTGTTTGAAGGATCAAAAGTTATTATATCTATGTCTAAGGTTCCACAAGCATATTGGAATGCCTGCAATGTTTTAGGGATGACAGCTATGATATCATATTTTTTTATGTTTTCGGAACGATTGATCTTGTGTGCGATACTGGAATCGCTGAACTCAATTGTTACTCGTTGTAAAATATTTAGATTGGTTCTTTCAGAGACATCCTTAGGAATCTCTGTTGGAGGAGGAATATAATCTTGACTTTCTCTAACTTCACCTTTCTTTTTCTTCTTCTTCGGTTCTTCATCAGGTTCCTCTACTAGCGTATTGACAGCCACGGTGTTATAACCAAGTCGTTGTAAGAAATGCAACTTGCTCATATCGTACGACTTACTAAGCGACAAGTCACAAAATCCCCAATTTTTAGTCGATGCCATATCGTAGAAGTTTCGTAACAACTTCTTCTAAAGTTATTGAATAATTTAAAACGTAAACAAACAAGTACAAAACGACATCAAAACAACTTAGAGGTTAGAATTAGAACCAGAAACTCCGACTGACAGACAACTGGTGTGTCAATTGTGTCATTCGTTTGGTGACTGTCACTCGCTGCTGTCATTAAAAACGTTTCATTCCATGCAAAATTACTCAGCCATTTTGTAAATGCCAAAAGGAACAAAAAATTTTTGCTGCTAGAAAATACAAAAAATCCTCGTATAAAAATCCAGAAAAAATATTGAACTAAATTATTGGTAAAAAGCAATGCAGATTTATGTTATCGTTTGTAAGCGGTGCCGTTTTAATCATAATTTAATACGGAACGTTACGATGGTCGAAAAGTAATTCAAAATGTCAGCTGCTTGTTACGTTCAGAAGTGAACATAGAATCCGTAATCGACTGCTGGAATCGATTTTTGTTACAATGTTTCCCAAGAAACTAAAATACGCAAAAAAAGTTGACCAAAACTTCAAATGGAATTAATAAACTCAACCTTTTTGTCATTATAGAAGTAAATGTTTGTCACTTGTCACCACTTGTCACCAAATGAAATACATCATTGAACAATTTAATTTGGTATTGAAATATTGGCGATATTGGTAGTTTCCGAATTTTGATACGTATTTAAAGATAATGGGTGTGCGTATAGTAATCGCAGGAGAATCACGTTGTGAAAAATTTGCCCAAATAATTTTGGTGGCAGATCATCTCTCACAAACTCTACCAAATTTTTGCTATGAACGTATTGAAAAGCCAGTGATAGAATGGGAAGTACGTAAATTTTACTATAAAAAACCACCTACCAATGCTTTTTATACTTTTCAAACTCGGAGGAATTATCTGAGTTTCAAATGTTGCTCAATTATTCTAGAGAAAAGTTTAATTGACCTAATATTTTTTTGTTTAGGGTTGGCTTTCCAAAATAAATCAAAAATACAAGTGGCACCACATTGGATCTCCTTTGGTTTGGAAAGAACTTTTAATGAAAGGTAGTAAACCCTACTACATTGGAGGAACATCAGAGTTTCTGGATTATTGTCATTCGTATTACCAATTCGATTATTTCTTAGCTAATTCGAAATTTGAGGGGTTGCTCGAGAATTACTCTCAATATCACAATAAAATGAAGGGGGATCAGCGGTCACATGAAATGAGACGCACTAGTCGGGATAAAATTGAGGACAGCTTGCCAAAAACTGGATATGTTGTGTGTATTTCTGGTGCAGGAAATCCAATGACAATGCATTTAATTTCTGAATTACTGGAATTATCTGTTTCTGGCCAAACTATTTCAAAGATATATATCTTTGATAAGGAATGCTCCAGTGTTTGCATGGAAAATATAGAACGAGAATGTAGTTACATCAGCACTAACTATCCTGGAAAAGTGGTAAAATATATAGAAAAAATTGGCGTGGCGCTTACCCACTCTGATTTGTTTATAATTATGGATCATGTTCCTTTGGAGTAAGTTTTTCGAACTATAAGACCTAATTTTATTTTTTAACATTGCTAAGACCGTACTTTATTTGCTTAAAATAGGAATATTTTTCAGTATGGATCTACCTATTGGAGATTGGTTACGTGCAAACAAAAAACTTATGAAAGATTTGGCTCTCATGATTAATGCGTCTGCTAAACGTGACGTATACATTTTACTACCGAATCTTGGTCCAGCTTGTTACAATGCAACAATATTAACTCATTCAGTGAACAATATTGACAAAAACAATATAGTTGTTGCGACCTCTGATTTAGGTTTAGAAGTGGCTCCAGTTATAGCAGAAATAGCTGAAGTACCGATGAGAAACATGTTCTGTCCGCCAGTATGGGGATTTGTAGGAATCAATCATTTAGTTGACATAAGAACCACAGTACATAAGTACAATAAATTTGAACCATACAGAAGGTATACAAAAGTTAACAATTCCACACTCAATATCGGTAACCTTAAACCTGAAATGCGAACCATGGAATATCTATTATTTTTTGATGAAACTTTATGGACTAAAGTTTTAGAGAAGAGGGTAAGTAGATATTCTTTACATTAGGAATTAAATAGACCGAAGTTAGTTCTACGAGTAGGTGCTCGTATACAGAATTTATTGATATTTTAAGGAATTGGTTGTTTACAGAAACAAATACCCGAGAGACAACTTCCTTTACATAAAGCTGTTAGCCTTGTGAACATTGTGAAGCTGTGGCTTTTTGGACCTCAACCTGATGCGATTGTGAGTCTTGGAGTCAGATGCAATGGTAATTATGT
Source organism: Adoxophyes honmai (assembly GCA_005406045.1). Taxonomy (NCBI): domain Eukaryota; kingdom Metazoa; phylum Arthropoda; class Insecta; order Lepidoptera; family Tortricidae; genus Adoxophyes; species Adoxophyes honmai. The sequence continues at coordinate 418,511 of BHDV01016343.1, read as the reverse complement.
AAAATTTGTCTACATTTGGGTCAGATAAGATAGGATAAGTAATTACTAATTAGGTATAGTCAGAGTCTTCGTATATTGAGTGCCCAGCAAAGGGATGTCTGGTTAGCTGCAGAAGTAAGGTTCCCTCCTATTATGAATCATTACATAACAGGCAGGGGGATTTCTTGTCTCAGCAGCTAACTGTACAGGCTAGTTTATCGTGAATATAATTATGATGATGTATGATGTGATATTTATTTCAATTCAGTAAGTAACGTTAAGAGTAACTTTGATTACAGGTACGTTTGGATTAAAGTTTGATGGTGTTTTTTCACAACCATGCAACTTCGTAAATGGACACTGGACACCGACAGCAAGTTATTTATTGCCACGAGATTCTCAAATAAAATTACCGTATTTAGAACAAATGGCTAAATTATGTATGGAGTTGAAAATAAGTGAACTGCCAAAAATAGTTCCTTTTTACCCATGTACATGTAAACAGAAATTAATTCAAAAGAAAGGCGTGTGGGGTTTCTTGAACACAAAAAAATGATCTATACCTAATTTGCGTAGACACATTTATTTTGAGTTTTATTTATAACAGTGTGTAAAATAACCAAATTAATCATAAAACGATGAATAATCGATTGATTAAACGATTCTAAGTGAATCGGTTTGTGTTTCTGAACGTTATCATAAACGAGTCGTTTCGTTTTGTTTCGCATTCGCAGCACGGTACGTACATCCAGTTCCAGTACACTAGACTAGTTAGTGCAAAACGAAACGTTGCGGGGATTCGACGGGTTTCGCGTTCCGTAGAGATGTTATGACGTGCAGCAACTGTCTTTGTTTCAACAACATTCGTATAGTTTTACAGAAGATCATTAGTTAAAATGATGTGATAGATGTTATTTAGTATGATGTGATATGCTGTGGTATTGCGACATGAATTTTTCCAAAGCATGACCGTGCCAATAGGAGTTATTAGCATAGTTAGGGTTTCGTATTGGTTAAGTTGTGTGAATGTTGTGCCAATAATGAGATAGTGGAGTGTTGTGATGTGGTTTGGGGACATGCGGGGGGTGGTTTGGGCGGTATGGGTCGCGGCGGCCGTGGTGGCGACGACGGCGAGCCCGCTGGAGCCGGAGGTGCCCGTGGCGCGAGGTGAGAGGAAGAACCTTGCCACCTACGCTTGCCGCCTGCCCGCCTGCCTGCTCGTGCTCGCTCTTACTAACGCTGCATGCGCCACTGCACAACTCACACAATAACTTTTTCTGTCATTGACACTGATTTTATGAACACAGCTTTGAATGTTGGATACTTATTAGAAGTTTTGTTTTTGTTTAAATAAAATAAAATTTGATGCTACAGAAGTTGTGGTTTATTTATTAGACAATCATAGTATTTTTACAGAATTTCATACACAACAAAATCTTGGAAATTATTATAATATTTCCACAAATGCAGAACTATACGTTGTCGGTTTAGGTAGTTAAAACAATATAAACAATCTTGACATGTCTTTTTATTGAAATACACTGTCTAAAAATGAAAATCGTTACACTATACAATTCAATCATGAAAGTAAATGATTTTTTCATACCAAAATTGTAAAATGTAAAGATTTCGATTTATAAAGTGTATGTTTAAATAAAAAGACACGTCAAGATTGTTTACATTGATTTAACTACCTAAACCGACAACGTATAGCTACATCATAGCTAGGAAATGGCTTAAACCAAAACAAATAATCATCAATACAGAAACATGTTCAAAATGGGAATGTTTCCTTAATATTTATCTAAAACATCATTCTTTTTTTGTGACAATATTTCCTCAAGTAAACAAACAGCTTTTGCTTTAAATCCAAATCAAACCAAGCTACTACAAACAACTGACCTTTTAATGACAATATTATAATAATATTAAAATTATAAATAAGGATTCTGTGCTGGTCTCTTGCTTTATCTTCATTTTAATATGCTTCTATACCTTATCGGTTTAGGTAGTTAAAACAATGTAAACAATCTTGACATGTCTTTATCCAGTCATAATATTTTTTATCTGTAATTGTTAGGTACATTAATTCACTTTCAAGTGGAAAAAAACAATGTTATGCCACAGTGTAACATGAAATTCCAAGAAAAAGAGGAATCACTGTTGTTTGAATGATAAGGGCTGTAGGTTCATGGCTCAAGAAACTTCTTACGGAGATCTGTTTTCGTGGCATAATTCAAATAATATTCTGTCTAATTTACTAAAATCTTAATGTTCTATGATTAATGAATATTTTAAAAATTATTGTAACTTATTAAACCAACTTTATTACAATGTATAGTTTCTGAAGTTTTGACCAATTTACACATCACATTTCTTGATAGATACTATTTTATAGAGATTGTTCAGAAGCATGATATAATAATATTATGATCTTTTAAGCTGAAAATTACAATAGATAGTCATGGTTTGTTTATGTCACATTCCGTTTGATCTGTCTATCCCATTTGGGGACATAGGTGTGTTTATATTTGTTTAAAATTTATCATGAAGTATTAAGACACTTAACATCACAAGGAAACCTTCACACGGCTATAAAGTTATGTCATGTTTTGCATAAAATTGTAGATCTGAACTGGGCCTTTGTCGTAAATGTGGTCTGAGTCTTCTAATGAGTGGGGATCTGATCATCCGAGCAACAAGTATAGGAATTGTACTTTTACTGGAAATGTAAATGTACTGCTACTCTTTTGTTTTAATAATTACAAATTATGCTGATTACAACAAAAATATAAAAAGCCATTCATAAATGTAGGACTGATCTCTATTTTGCCTAGTGTCCGACCGAAGGTACAATTTTGGCCGAAGCCGAAGCCGATTAATCGGCTTTCATGAAAACCTTCGGCCGAAGCCGAAGCCGAAGCCGAAGGTGTGTTGACCTAAAGAAATGAGAGAATTTGCTAATAGTAAAAAAACGGCAGTATATTTTCTGCAGTTTTGGCTTAGAAATCAAGTGTGTTTATGTTGTTATGTTATGTGTTGTCAGTTATTTATAAGATTAACTGCAACCAATGCGATCGGGTTGGCGAAACGCTGTTCTGCTAAGCGCTGCGCACTATCCGTCTCGCTCTGGCATCGTTCGTTCAACTTCAAATCACAATTTGCAAACCTTCGGCTTCGGCCAAAGCTTCGGCCAAATTTTGGCCGAAGCCGAAGGTTTGGCCGAAGGTGGATTTTTTGGCCGAAGGTGGCCGAAGCCGAAGCCGAAGCCGAAGCTTCGGTCGGACACTAATTTTGCCACACATGTAGAGTGAAGTCCGGCAATGTCGCGCTACTTCACCCAATGTTGCTAGGGACACACATGTCGTGGGACATTTGTCCTTGGTTTAAAGCTATGGCTAGTCAGTTTCCAACTTTAAAATACTTACATAAAAAAGAGACAAAATATCTAATTCACAAGAAGGTAGAGATGATAAAATGATTTGAGTGTCATGATTGAGTTATTATATTTAAGGGATTTTATGCTTATTCTAGAAACATTTTAAATTAAAATTTGCACTGTTAAAATTAACAGAGACCTTGGAAAAATTTCTTTATTGGTAATCTTTTTTAACATAGTGGAGCAATAAGTTATGATAATGATAGTAGTATATGTATTGTACTTAATTTCAGCAAAATACTAAAAAAACTGATTTCAGCAAAATACCAAAAAAACTGTTTACTCTGTCTCAGTTAAATTATTAAATAGTAATGTACAACATACCTACACATACTTTTATTTGTCAGAAAAAAGATGAAGATACTGTTCTTAAGGTGAGGTATTCCAAGGGAGACGGAATTGAAGGTTGCAAGATCTAATGTTTTACATACTTTCTGCTAAATGACAGTCTTGAAAAAAATATATGTTATACGTAAAGATATTGCCTAAGGAACGTGCTAATTGGTTACACGATAGGATGTACTTTCCTCAATCATATAAATTCTCGAAAACAGGCAAAAATAAAAACTAAAACCCATTATTTGGTTTTATTCTTTTTAATTTCTACATAATTTTTATATGGAAATATTTATCTTTAAGTACTACAGAGAATCTGCTAAATTATAGTTTTCAATCGATGTTGTTTATTTTTTAAATTCGTATTTATTCTAAAACTTGACCGCGTGCCCAACGTATTGACAACCTGCCGCGTCGCCCGCTACCCCGCCTTCGCCTTCTTTTGCGCGAGAGGGACGCGGGGTACAAATCTAGTAGAACCTCGCCTTAAAAGTATCAAGTGACATCACTAAGGGATAAAAATTTTTTAGGACTTACATCAATGGTCTTACTTTGGAGATTTAAGGATATGTGTTACCTTTTAAATAATTTATTAGAAGAAAAAATATGTGTCCCATACCTTTCTGTAAAATCTGACAGACAAACTAAATAGCATTGTAGATTATATATTTATATTCCAGGTATAATCCCTATTGTACTTTTGCCTAGGTATACATATTTTAAGTTTTTGTATGAAATTCGTCCAAGTATTTGGAGGCAAAAAAAAAAAAAAATAGATTTCATGCTAGTTGCAAACATCGCGAGGAGACCTGCATGCAACAGCAATAAATTATTTTTTTGGCTTAATGTCCCAATCTGCTTTTGGCCTGCGTGGGAACTTCTGTAGGCATATACTGTGCCCCAAGTGGTGTTTGGTTTAGAATTACACCTCTCAATTTCTTGCGTGGATGTCGTAATAGGCGATTCGTTTAGTTAACACACTAGCAACCTGTCATTGTTATTCTTCTGTTATTAAACTTTAGACCTAAAATTGTGCTAATTGTGGCAATGAAACATGAAATAGTTATGGTTTTACCTATGTAAGGTTTCGTGTGCTCTGCATTCCCCATTTGGGGAGACAGGCGTGATAAATCGATGTATGTGTGAATTTGTCGAGCAATGCAATGTCACTATGACACTTATTGTCAATGGGTTCTATGGTGGGTCAGGAATCCACTGGTATGGATTGGATGGATTGCAGTCCAGACAGTCCAGGCAATCTACCTACATACCCCCTTGCTCGAGCAAATGGGTTGTCTTCTGTACCGACAAAATTTCAATCGAGCCTAACTTGTCATTTTTGAAAATCGAATCGTGGAAATTAGGTTGGTGTAACCAGTAGAACGTGTTGCAGTGATGAATGCGATGATGGCGGTTTATTCTCATAGCCATTCTAGCAGAACATCAAACAAGGACTGGTTATTCAGCACTCGGGTTTTGTTTACAGTGTATGGTCCAAGTTAGATCCAACAAAGAGAACGTGCACCTGGGTCCCATTTGCGTGAGCTCATGAGTCCGTTGTTCCTTTGAAATATCGTTACACGTTACAGTAATCGGCATGTTAGATGAAAGGATTTTGGAGAGACTAAGTTACTCTCGCAAACTTATTTTTCTCTCGAACTTACTCTATTTCTCTCTCAAATCCTTCCATCTAACGTGCCGGGGAATATACATATTGTTAAATAGGTATTAATTTTGTTAAAAACCAATTCTCTCATCAAGAAGTCTCGCAGTTTGTTCACTGACTTCCTTCCTCAGCAGCCTCAACCCTCGCGATGGCCGCCGCGACGCTACGCAAGCAAGTCGCTCTCGCTCCATATCCCCTCGCATACCTGCAACTAACTAGCCAGTAAGACGTCTCAAATTGGTCTAGCGGGAGTACACGACGGTCTAATGACGGACGATCGCTTTATTTGGCTTGGAGGTCGGCCGCAAATCCGCACAAATTGCTCCCAGAGACGATAATCTGGCAGCTATCGCTGGGCCGGTCGCACCCACCGGGAGCACCCGGCCTCTGCGCCACGATTTAACGCGCGCATTAGTTCCCGCTACGCTAAGGAATGTTCTCATTTTCTTCTAATCGGGCTACATTGAGTATTTTCGGATTTCAATTTGTTCTGGTGTCGTTAAGGAAATCGCTTAGTTATTGCGGCCGGATTTCGGCTCAATATAATTTGTTTGAGAATAAAAGCGCAGATGGTAAATCACTCGGGGTAACGATTGATGTCGAGCGCTTTCGCCGCACGCGCGGAATAGCTTTTAGGGAAACCCTAAAATACCACTCAAATTACTCGCTTTTCTTTCATTATGTTTATTTTGAATACTTATTGAGAAAACTTCTAGATTGCTTGCGGAATAAGTATGCCTTTAATAGGGTCTCATTCACTCCTTACGCCTAACGAAAAACGCTTTAGGCCCACGCAGCAAGAGCTAACAGCTCAGTGGGGCGCGTCAGTCTTTTTCTCTTGTTGCATGGATATAAAGGAGCCCCTTATTGTTCGTTTCTAAAAGAGGTTGAGCAACTTCATTCTCCTCGGTCGATTCTAATTTAGTGATTGTTGCCATCAGACTTTATAGAACCAGAGCCCACGACCAAAACCATGTCTCATAGCAATACGGCAAAAACCCTATAAAATCGTTAGATTTTAGGATTCTGAACCCGACTAGGTATGTAGTAACGGTCGAAAGTGTAGCAACTGCGTGGGAGGCCATTTCTGCTGTGTCAAAAAAAAAGGCAGTCGGTATTATAGCAATACGTCTGATAGTGGAAGTGTACATAGATTTTATAATTGTATTACGAAAAAGTTATCATAGCAATACGGATAATATTTTTTTTAGCTTTTCGTTTTGCTGCCAGGATTACCAAAAACCGGTTTTCAGACACTTTAAGTGTAGCATATACTCCCAAAAACGAAAATCCTTTTGTGCGATTTATTTCAGTCCTTCAACTTGAATTTTACGGTTTCGGGTAAATTCTTTGTTAATTATCATCTAATACATTTAGGGTCGCAACGTATTCATTGGTTTGTAACAGAGAATTCAAGATCCCTCAATACATTTTTTAAATGATATCTGAGTATCGAAAAGTTGTCTGATAGAGAAGGTGCTACACTTAATTTGTCTGATATAATTTTTTTGCACATGCGGACAACTTATTTTATCATATCCAACAATTTTCAGACATATTGCTATGATACCGATTGGTAAAAAATTTTTACATTTTCAAAACGGTCTCAAAATTTAATGCGTTCACATTTCCGTCTGAAAATTGTTTTGTTTGCATTAAATAACCAAAATTTACTAATAAAAAAAAATTTCAGACGTATTGCTATGAGACATTTTTTTTGTCTCATTTTTAATTTTTTAAAGTGATTTTACGGGTTTGCGCTACACCACTAACGTCTGAAAAATATGTTTCCGGCATCTCAGAACTATCATTCAACTACAGTCTGCAATTCAGACATATTGCTATGATGCAGTTCGGTAATTTTTTTTGACAATTTTGAAAATTCGGTCAGATCAAACGCTACGCGGAAAATGTCTGATATTGGTATTTTCGAGTTCAGGATAATCGTATCTATCGATTTCATGCGGTTTTAGCCGTATTGCTATGAGACAAAAATTTTGGTCGTGGGCTCTCTTACTATTAGCCTTCACCGAAAATATTGGTAGCATTTTTGTCACGCGTTGACATCGGATTCAAAGTTCATAAACTGTATTCTAAGTTGATGAAGTTTGTTTTTCTGGGCGGCCGATCCACGAACAATTTGTTGCGTGACTCAATTTTAGTCCCTGAGTTAGGCCCTGACGTCTGATCAGTATGCGTGACGTTGCAGGCAATAGCTCCGCAGCCGGGTTCCGTAAGTGATGGCCTGAACAAATTACTGTGCTTCGCGGTATCTTCACGTTTTCCCATAACCGCGTTGCTCTTTAAACTTGTTAGGTAACTTCAAATGCTGCGGAATAATACTTGAGAGCTACAACACATTTATTGACTCACTCAAATCAAGTCGCACGTATTTGCATCCTATGTAGACACTTCCATAACAACAATATCACCTCGGCGGGTACTCGCGCGGCGGTATTTTTAACGCAGAAAGCGTACGTGTGTCGAATTGGTTTCCTCATATAATTTTCATATTCTCATACATCGCGTGTCACGACCTGAAAGGGAAGCGTTCTGTGGTGAGATTTTACTAATGAATAAGGCAGGTCGCTTTCCGGGATAGACGGCGTGATGCGGGCGTAATTAATCTTTATGTCAGCCGGATCAAAGGGAATGGAGGTCATACATAATGTGATCGATACACTTGACCGTAGCACAGATATGTGCTCGCCGGAACACGCCCACAGGGATGGTCAACATGCAAACGCTAAGAATTTTAATAAAGAGCCGTGACAAGTTTTGTGTGTGTTCACTTTGCATATCAATGCGGTATCTCGGCTGCAGGATACTTGGCGCTGTCTGAGATCTACTGTTGACTAATATGGAACTTGTTTTACCTATTTAGGCGAGTAGCACCTGCTGCGACGCGAACCGGATACTTAGCAGCGAGTATTACTCCATTTGAAAGTATCTAGCAGACATAGGCTTTGACTAGATGTGCTTGTTTTTCTCCTGTGCTCTACTTTTTGTGTTTTATGAATTATGAATGTAAATGATTACATGTCATTAAGTTGACCGTAAGCAACTAAGTTTGCAGAAAATAAAAACTTGCGCTCTCTTGGAATTAGTTTACCCACTAATTTTTGTTTGAAACGAAGAATTCGCTAAACGTGTGATAGTAAATTTTATGTTTGGTCACGATATTTGAAGAAAAAAATCAGTAAATAATTTTTAAACATTGTTGTACCTACATTAAATTTAAAACTTGTTTCACATAAACTTTAATTAATCCTTTTAGAGTGTAGCGCTCCTAAAACGCCTTCAGAATTATACATAGTCAATACATGTAATATGTTGTAACGTTACGGCATAGCCATTGTGGACGGATGCAAAGCGGCGCGGGCGCAGACACATCGCTTGCATAACAAGCGGCATCCGGCTAACGGGACCACGGAGGAAGCCCGGCCAGTCTAACTGCTATAGTTTTTACTACGTTAGATATGTAAATACACAGCGTAGACTTTAATTATTGCAATCCCGAGTCTACCCTGCCTGTACCTAGACTATAAATCTTTACCTCCATTAAACCGATTAACCTTTTAACCGATCCTCCAAGGTTACTATGTGCCCGTCTGCCGCATTGTCGCTTCAATACTGAGACATAAGAGTGGTATAAAATGGGGGATTCATTTGCTACATTTAAAAAAATGATTTCGCAATGTATATTGAAACCCCCTTCCACTGGTAAAAGTTTCGTTTGTAAATCAAGGGTTCCCGCTAGGTAAATGCACACAGCCAATAACCCGAGTGGTACCATACAGTGTAATTCAATCTCGAAACGTTCAAACGTTACCATGGGAAACTTAGGGAACGGCTCAAGTAACTAACGATGTATTCGACACCGTGGGTAACACGCAATATAAATATCACGGAACTTCCTTATTTCATCACTTCGCATCACGAAACATGACTAAATCATGAAGTGAGGATCGTTCTCGTGCGGGCGCCCGTGACCGATCAGACAATACCCTTGACGGATGGCACGACACCAACTATCTAGAGTCTCTAGACGAACTGTTCATTGAGAAAGGTCGATTAGTATGCCGGCTGCTCGGACGGGTTCCGGTTCTGGCTAAATTGCAGATGATGTCATGAGTTCGGTCATACCAATGGTAGGTACTTCAAAATAAAGGATGTAAACTTACTTGGCCAGCTAAGCGGGGAGTCAACCTCCAACTTGTTAGCATTGATTTAACCAGACGAGAATTTAATTTAGTCTTGGAAAAGTTTATTTATTCGTGAGTAAAGACTTCAATATTGGCACAAACAATGCCTATTAATAAATTGTGTTAGTCAATTCATTCTCATCTCTAAAAAATCCTCATCCAACCTAATCAGTGTGACTGTATTTCTAGCGCATCAACTATAATACTCTAAATGAGTGTGCGGACTGTAATCCCCGTGTATTGGTTTTGCAGCACTTCATTACAACAATCAATCGACTTGCGTACGTTTGAAGACAATAAGCGACCTCGTTCCATTTTTTTGCCAATTGTGAACAGCATTCGCAATAGGTACGACCATACAAAAGAAAGCTTACATCGGAAATTACAGTTCCCTTGACTTTGCCATTAGCAGCAGTAATTGTAATTGTAACTGCGGATGACTTGAATTGTTTGGTTCTCAAGGTGACTGACTAGCTACGTCGTATCCTACATCGCATTATACCATTGCCAGCAGTGATAATAATGACGTCATAAAAAAAGCAACCGTCCCGCCTCGCCTACAACGCAAATCAGGGTGCCACTGTGTCCCGTGGAATGGCAATATGTCATTGTTACATGAAGGTCTGTAATTGATTCGTAATCGCCGAGTACGGAAAGCGCAGACCGCAATTCCTGTCGGTGTCCGCGTCCGGATAACTGGTTTCCAGCAGGGGGCAATCGCGAATCTCATTAAGCGCCGGTAAATGGTTGCAATGACTGCCCGACACCAGCTCGCCTTGTATTTATATTACATTAGAGCTGCGATGCTATCCCGAAAAGGTTTAAATTGCCGTTTGCATACGTAAATCGGTTGTCCGTTGCAGTAAGTACTCTTGAGGTATTTCGTGGAACTTTTAATGCAAAAAGCGTGTAATGTATTTAGTTCGTGAGCAAAGTTACTGCAAACTTCCAAATAATGAGGTGGAATTAATACAACGGTAGGCAGAGTTTACTAGACAAATAGAAAGGTGAAGATTAACTAGTAGAAATGGAGTCTTCGGGACTTCCTTAATTATGAGGTGTTAGAAATTGCTTTGAGGACGGTCAGCGAGTGGGTGTGCCGTTAGGCTAGTTTTTCCACATGGCCGGGCACGGACCTGCTTTGGACTGGTTGAACTCAATTTGGACAAGTATAAGTTGATGTCGTGTCTATTTTTGTAGGTCAGCTTGAACTGAAATGCACAATAATTAAGAGTTTGTTTACATTAAGGTTTATTTATGTACCAAAAGTTATCGTTACCTTATTTGATGTATTCCAATATCATACAAAATACTACCACTAATACAATTACTTTGTAAAATACGCATGTATCAAAGTAGTTATGACGATAATGACGGTCCCTGTCCATAATAAATATGTAACTGTGAATTTGTTTTGAAAGCAGCTAGCAGTTAAGAGGAAATGGAGCGGTCATATTTTGTATGGAAACGTAGTCCCCTGATTCCTCACTGGATATTACCCGTAGAACAATGATTTTTTACATCAACAATCTAATGATATATTAGCATGTTCCTATGTTTTCCTTTTTTTCTTTATTGAACTATTAAAGGAGATATTAACCTTCAAAAACATGAAAAATTGGCAAGTTTTTTCCGTTGTGTTCAAACCTCTAGAAACTAATTTTAACACAATTATATCAAAATATAAGAACATAGGAACACAGTTATGACATTTCTTAAACATTTAATGAAAAAACATATTTAATCGGTTAAGTTTTGGAGAAGAAATCAGGGGACTACGAAACGTTGTTTTTGAATAATTTTCATAGGTATTTTCGGTCCGAGCTGTAGTTGTTCTTATCGCACTCGACGTCGTCTGGGCAGGTCACGGCGCGACAGCAATAGATTTAGCAAATACCTATTTTTCAATTCCTTCGACCGGCATATTTCCTCTTAACGTAATGATGTACAAGTAATAGCCAGGCGCTGTGTATGAGTATGACCAGCCATTCGTTTCAGGTTGCGTCTGCTGCTAGCACTAGACTTCAATCATTCCGCTGCTATCGTCGGTTAATTAACGTGAGAGCTTGTTGCCAGGATGGTCGGATACTTAAACCAACTCAGACCTTTGAATAGCGCCATAGATTAAATAACAGCGCTCGTCTGACTTCACTCTGAATAAACTTTCCTGCGCGCCGGAGTTTCACAAAGAAGGTAGTCTATGAATAATAACAAAATTGTAGTTTAGACACCAACATTCTTAGGTAAAAGTTTGCCGTGAACAATAAGTCTATGCATTAGGGATGCTGTAAACGCTTCAAAGGAACCATTTGTCCTTACGTGAGAGTTTAAACTTCCACAAAGCCAGTTGTAGTTACTTTATTTATTATTCACGTACATTTTTAGGTAAAGACGTCGTTTGACACTTGGTTAACTCGAGCCACGGCGCTTTAGCGGCTCGTTAGTATGAACAAAGACCTGGAGACATCAAACGGCCAAATTATTACGCTCGCCTGCCACTCGTTGCGACGTCGTGTTGTCTCGTTTCATTTATGATCAACTTAAGACGAAATGGAGCGGTCACATTTTGTATGGAAACGTAGTCCCCTGATTCCTCGCTGGATATTATCCGTAGAACAATGTTTTTTTACATCAACAATCTAATGATATATTAGCATGTTCCTATGTTTTCCTTTTTTTCTTTATTGAATTATTAAAGGAGATATTAACCTTCAAAAACATGAAAAATTGGCAAGTTTTTTCCGTTGTGTTCAAACCTCTAGAAACCAATTTTAACACAATTATATCAAAATATAAGAACATAGAAACACAGTTATGACATTTCTTAAACATTTAATGAAAAAACATATTTAATCTGTTAAGTTTTGGAGAAGAAATCAGGGGACTACGAAACGTTGTTTTTGAATAATTTTCATAGGTATTTTCGGTCCGAGCTGTAGTTGTGCTTATCGCACTCGACGTCGTCTGGGCAGGTCACGGCGCAACAGCAATAGATTTAGCAAATACCTATTTTTCAATTGCTTCGACCGGCATATTTCCTCTTAACTGTACATTTATTTACTTGTACCTGTAGCAGACGTTCTGCTGCACTGAGGAGCTTACAGCAAAACGGATGACGATACGCGAACTTCCGCTGCAGCCTTTGGAAGCGGATCTCCTGTAACGATGCATTGCCTGGTTAGACGTATGTAACGTACGACCTCTTAATAATGCTCGTGTAGCTGATTTAACATAAGTAGATTGAGAATTAAAACAAAATATTTCATTAGGAACCACAAAATAAATTAAACTTAAAAGCACATGGCAAACTACAAACTATTTTAATAGCCGTAAAACCTGGTGATTTGAGTATGACCGTAGTCCAGTTTGTAACGTTGATTCTTAACGAGCCGTAATCGTAACACTTGTTAAAGTCGTTAACATTTAGTTAAATACACTAATGTTCTTTTTAAACATTTTGCATTCAACAAAGTTTGGAAAATATTTACCAAAGTATACGTATTAATGGAACATAGTTTGGACTAGTTGTAAGTTGTGGACTATAATGTGGAATATGATTTTCTGTGAGTATATAATTCGATAGATTTTTATCTATCTATCTTTAGAAACGGTGTGTTGGAGATCATGTAGACCAAGAGTGTAGAGTAGATGAAGAGAGTAGATGAAGTCGCCCATTAGATGTTTACTCACGACACGAAACACTATGCGTTCCATCAATGGCATATTTCTTCAAGTCTCTTAAATGAAAAAGCATAGTTTAGTACACACGCATGTAGTAAGTATTTTTCCTTTTATCAAATCAGAACTATATATTTGAAATATATATTTGTTTGTTTAAAGTAGGAAAATGCTGACTCACGGAAATATGTTGAACATTGTATTTTGCCTTGTCACGATCAATGGACTAATAGTCTCTAGCGACCGGTTGGGCATCCTTGATATAGACTATTACTATTAGAGTCACTTCAGCGAAGTTGCTAGCTTAACGCTGTCTTCACGCAGATGTCTACAGACAAACACCTGGGGGAGGCTTTAATCATCGTGTGAATAAAGTAGTTGTGCAAAACCACTAACTGCCATACAAATGCAGTAAAGAGCAATATATTATGTAAGGACAATTATGAATAGTGTGAACATTGCGACATTAGTGTGCTAGCCGGTGATTGTGGCGGCCTCGGGCGCAGAGACACTCGCCTCGCGAAGGCTTTGCAGCTCTGTGCTGTTATTCTGTAACGTTACTAACTAGACTCATCGATGAGCTTGATATTTACGAGTAGCTGTCAATTTTTCCATTAAATATGAGACCTTATTTTGACATCTCGACGTCGAGCTCGTTGGCGAGTTTAGTTTTTGTTAGAGAGTAATACCACTGCTGCGATGGCAACGACGAGCCAGTGGCTGCACACATGTAGATAGTTGTCTTATTTCCACTTCAATTAAATTATCGTACCCATTATCCTATGTGGTGTCGCGTAGAACATCACCTATCCATTTCTTCCTGAGTTTCGTAAGAGGCGACTAAGGAAATAAGTTTAGGTATGCTTTAAGCGACAGGCTAGCAACCAATCACTATTACACTTCTTCCATTGTATTTAAACCTAAAACTATTCTAAAAGTGGGTATGAAACGGGAAATAGTCACAGTTTCGTCTGTCATATTTCGTGTGCGCTGTGCTATTTGGGACCACAGGCGTCATTGTATGTCAGTGAAAAAAGTATAGTAAGCACCAGAATCGAGGCCCATGACATGGCCCTAGCGTGTAACATTATACTCATGCTATTTGTAATCGTTACTTATATTATAACTTTATTATTAGAGACTAGTGTTTCGCAATAATCTGTCTGTTTCACCCGTTTTTTTTGATACGACATATTGATTTACTCGCGAGCAAAGAGTGACTTATTCCAAGTAATAATTATTCTCATTTGGTTTGAATGAACTTTAAGTGTCATAAAGGCACAATGATCGTTTTAAGAAGAACCGATCACTGACAGTTTGTTTTAGTAATACCTACCATCGAAATTCGTTAAAACGCACTACTCGTTCCCTGCACTGGATGTGTTAACTTTTGCATACTTAAGTAACTTATTGTAAGAATCAGCCTCAAATATTCAGTGAAGTCCAAGTTAATGCCAGCTAATTCTAAGGCCGTATTGTAAATCCGCAGCTTACTCGGCCGCGCATTGTGAAAACCGACAATGCATATTCAAATGGAAATAATGCATTGTGATGAAAATTATACAATCTTAATAACCGCTTGCATAATTTGAAAACGCCGCCAATTCAGCTGCATTGTATTTTAATGATGTTTAAATAATGGTTAAACGCGTTGAATGAGACTAGTGATCTATTCTATGCTGCTACACTAACTACTGGCCCAAAATGAGTACACATATGCATTTTTGTAGAATATTGTAGATGATCCTTTGTACTCTGCTTTGTACTGAAGTTTGTTAAATGTTCAACTATTTCTGTCGATCAGACCTCTTGTTGCTCTTTCAAAACTCTAAACACCTTGACAGCGAAGGGTGAACCGTTTGAAAATTAATTTCACTGACTGACACCGAAATTCATTGTTTTGTTCCGAAATGTTCAACTCACCTAAGCTCATCTAAGATATGGTGAAAGTGCCAAAAATAAACGTCCTTAAATTCTGGCAATGCGCTTATACATATTTTTGGCACTTCAACAGTGTCGATATCTTTGTCGCTGACTGCATCTTTATTGACTACGTTTGGATAAATCAGATTAACCTACTTATTGTTTTCATTACAAAAATGCGAGTCATTGTAAAGCAGAAACTCATAGGTATTTGTTTACTATACCTTTGTTTCACATTTCGTCTCGTTCTAGATGTTATCAGAACAGGAATAAGTTTCTCGTACACTAAGTCAGGAGTTCAGACATAATGTTCATACTCTATCTAAAGTCCGCACTAACTACAATATGACTTGATAGAAGTTGCGCTTGTAGTTCTGAACCTCGCTTGCAGTAACCTGACACTAAAAGTACAGTTAGCAGAACGACCTGTCTGAACATTACATGTATTACGAATTAAACGCATGTTCACTGAACCTTGCGACGTAATGCTGGGATTAAAATGTGCACGTTGCAAGAAGTTACCTACGTGCATAATCTTGTTAAGTTCATTCCCGTCTACTGTGGAAGTTCATTCGTTACTTTAGTTAGTTGCTATTGCTTGCTGAAGAAAATTAAACTTATGATAAAATAGGGCAGTCCCCGTGCAGCTTGCACCGTAAATTAGGTACAAAATGAATCGCAAATTGATAAAGTCTACATTTGTTCTTATGTTATATGTATTTATTATATGGAGGATTAAAAAAAAATGCGCTTTGGGTTTGCGCTAATTGTCCTTAATTTCCCGTACAAAATTTTATTACTTAGTTAGTTATGACGGTCCATATAATTTTGCGTTACAGTATTACCAAACTAAGAATTCCTCTGGACATACCTGCGCAGTTGACGAGTTTTGTGACGCGGGAAACTTCGATCTACCAATGATAAAAAAGATTTTTAACACTCGAGTTTTGATTGGTTATTGATGATGTCACAGACAGATGACTCATGACATATGTCCAGGCTGGCGTAACTAGGAACAAAAAACCTTTTCTATGGACTTTGGGTGCAGATCATTACCATCATACTAAAACAAAACGTCAGTACAGTTTATTACATATTAAACGGTTTTACTTAGCTTACAGTATTACCAAAATAATAATAATGATAAAAGAGACTTTCGCGCGCTAAACTCTTGCGTTGTTTTTGGTTATTGATTGATAGATGTCACGTCAACATGACAGCCGCCCGTTTGGTTCGTCATGTTGGTAATGATCAGCCACGCAAACTGATTCCATTAGCTAGGATGGGAGTCGTGACTCTTAAAACGTTCGGCTACTCTCGGATATCGTTCTGTCCCTCTCGGCGCAGACGGTAACAGCCGATCGGAGTTATTTTCTTGGGAAAACTGTACAAAACTGACCATTAAAAGTCGGAAACTTTTATAGCTTAAGTAAATCGATAGTGCTCGTTATTCTGAATAGTTCAACCCAAAAAATTCTATGTTTAATAAAATGGTAAAGATATTTAATTTTTAATTTTACGTTTTACTGTTGTTCACCAATTGATGGTAGGTATCATGGCAGCTAATTAATCAAGGAGATAAAAAAAAACTATTACATCCAAGCGCCTCTTACGATCGGTCCTTATATTTCTATCTGTTGATAGTTGAACTCACTAGATATTATCCTTTCTCTTGTACGATAAACAGTCGATAGGTTGATTATTTGTTCCGTCCGTTAATGTTATACGTGTGTAAGAGACAACGAATTTTGCAACGGTACCCATCAATTTCAAAGTGAATCTATCCAAGTTAATGCCACGGCGGTCAGACAAGAGATTAACTTTTTGCTTCAATTTATCAGTGCAACAAAATTGTAATGAAGGCGAACTCGCTTCACACCATCAACGTGTTCGGAATGCCCGTAATTCGGGGGCGTAAAAAACAAGAATTCCGTTGTTTCGACCACATCTCCAAATTCTTCAACCAAGGCTTTTGTGCAGACTATTCAGTTATTAAAAAAATGAACAGCTATTAGAGTAGCAATTTACTTTTTGTAGACATCATGTTTGTCTCCTCGAGCTATTCTTTTTTGCGGTCTTCAAAATTACACCTCAAATTGAAATCCGGTTGTTAACTGCTTGGCTGTTTCCTGTTTTACGGCTATTATAGTGCTCGAAGAAGCCTTTGTCCGCTATTATCGCACTTGTGACGCTACTACAAATTAGCTGAGGAGTACCTTGACCGTAGCCAAGGATTCTCATCGATTAAAAGCAATCGCTTACAACCACCAAACATAAAAGGGTGATGGATGAGAACATGAGAAGCCTGATTTAGAGGCTGAAACTGAACCTGTTACAAATTGGTCTAAATTTAGATACACGGCTTATGTATCGTAGCCATGTACACGACTGCAGGATATTGAATGTCTTGAGATACAGACATCTCACAAATAGGGATTAATTTTGTCAGGATTAGTGGATTTGCCACTGGAGGTCGCGCTCAATGCCGCCCTGCGTCTAATTATTTCGACACGAGCCAATTAAAGCAGCTGGTTTAATTAAACGGCGATTGCTATCAGTGACTTCTCTATGGAGACGTGTGGGTTTCGTGGCCTTCCACTTGTTAGAGATCTTTACCTGTTTACTTCAATTTGCTTATAAGAAACTGCGGCTGTTCGGTGAGTTTTATTTTCTGAACAATTACTAGATGGTTATTTGTAAGTAAATGTCGTACGTTAGGTTATGTAAGGTAAACGTCCGGTGCACGACACTGACCCAATACATGGCACTTGCAACCTTATGTCATAGTGAGACAGGTGACAGATGGGTGTCATCTGTTGGGCGTTGAGGCGTCGAGCATTGGTACTTTTACCTTACTGTAAATGAAGATTTATTCTTTTGACAATATCAACCATTGTTGGACACATTTTAATGTATGACTCTTGTTGAAAGTCAGAGTAATACTTTTCGTGTCATGTGTTAATTATAAAGTCTAGGAATAGTTTCGGGGAAAATTCTATTGCTGGTTCGTGTATAATTTTCCCAGAAGGTAATAAATGTAGATAAATTGGTTTGAAATTGTGGTTTGGGCGATAATGTAA
Organism: Adoxophyes honmai; assembly: GCA_005406045.1. Taxonomy (NCBI): domain Eukaryota; kingdom Metazoa; phylum Arthropoda; class Insecta; order Lepidoptera; family Tortricidae; genus Adoxophyes; species Adoxophyes honmai. Next base: position 400,205 of record BHDV01016343.1, on the reverse strand, counting down.
TTAGTTGTCACGTGACAGGGATAGGTGCCTACACCTCGTATTTTAATAAATTGTTGTTCTGTCTGATGTTAGATACCGTCTTACCTTCATTTTGTAGATATTTTGCCAATATGACCGACCATTTTGACAAAGGCGATTTTTCTAAACCCTTCCCAAATTTGATTGCAGCTGCATTGTATTAAAAAATTCCTTAGAAAAACACAATGTTTCGTATTTCTACATCGCGACATTATTTCCTTTATGCTTTCCCTATTTTTGAACCAGTTTTACATACGACATTTTTTTTTCACCATGTAGTTTTATTTTGTAGGCGGGATCAATTTTGCTGCTGTGTTTATAATTCCTAATTATTAACAGGTTTACTGTAACATTTAATCGTCACTTTCATCTTAATATTACTACTTATTATTACTTATTTGATCTACCTATAACTTTCATAAATCGTGTAAATACACGCACCTAATCGTTTTTACATTATTATTTCGTCAGTTAGAAAGCGAAACAGTACTTAGTAAAATAAAAAAACAACCTCAAAACTTAACACGGGGAAGTTTCGAATGTTTTGTTGGTTGCTGAAGTTGAAACTGTAAGTAACGCACGACGGCGCACTTTTCGTTGTTTTAATGTACCTGCCTGTTTTATATTGTCTTAGTAATTAGAGATTTAGAGAGTTCAAACTTAAAGAGTAGAAAAACAGCTTTAACTAGTTTTCTAAGTAAGCATGACTATAATTTTCTGCGTAGTGTCGGGTTTAGAATGACACCTCTTTAATTCTTCCGTGGAAGTCGTAATAGGGATATTGGTTAAGTTAAAAACTTGCAATAACTAGCTATAGCTTTTAAGTTTGACTATTTAAAAAATTTTACTAACTAACAAAATTAAATGGCTACAAGCTTGAACAACATTTCGTATGGTTTCGTATGGATTTAGGGATATAAGCATAATGTGACAGGTCTATGTATTCAAAACCTAGACGACCCAGCGTCTAAATTTAGGTATTCATCAGAAATTCTATGATTTAGCTTTGAGCCGGTGATTGCGAAATGCGAACACGTATCTAAACACGCAGGTCGGAAGTCGCGCAGACGAATCACGTTCACGTCTTTATGAAAGTCGAACGTGGGCAGGACCGAAAATTTACATCCATAATTAGATATCCTTTCCGCAACTTCCAACCTCCGCAAATGAAAACGCTGATACCTCTAAAAGCGGAAAATACGCCTCTTGAGGCCTTTCAGAGACTAGTCAAATGGTCAGGCTTTTACAGGCTTCATTCGAATAAATGTTTACACGTCTTGTTGGTTATATTTGATTCACTTCAAATAGGTATTCCAATCGCCATGAAACTTTAAATTTTTACAGTCACTAAAGATATGGGTAACAACAATAATGTCAAGGGCTGTAGGTTTAATATTTTAAATATACATACATGCCGGCTCTTTTACCCTAGTATTTGTCTTCGAATATCACTCTTTATACATTAAGATCGCTCGGTGAACCTATTGGGGGTAATCGGCGCATCGTGGGCATCGCGGGGAGATGAAGAGCTAGTCTAACTTTAAAATTGATTACTGCACATACCTCTTCTACTTTTGTCGAGTGACGACCTGTACTCGCGAGTAAGTAAATATTCTGTCGAAGTCCAAGACAAATTTTTATTCTCGACCCTTAAGCAAGGCGCGAGAGTGGACTCGAGACTACCTGTACCTGTTCTGTCTTACTAGAGACGTCAGAAAGTGTCAGACCTCGTCGATCGTCAGAGTCTCTCTCGCGCGCGTGTTACCGTTCAAAGCCTACAAAAGAGTTTGTGCGAAAAAATAATTTTAATGGCAAACAATTTAATTAAGTACCTAATGTCGTTCATTTACTCGTAACACAAAATAAAAGCGTTTTTTCAATTAGATTCCATTTCGAATCTTACTTCATAATATTCTGTACTTAAATTATACATTCGTTCCTATTACATTGAGTACAAAATCCAATTTGGAAGAGTCATTTAACAACAACGCACATTAAAATATATTACGGTTTATTCGTACGGTGTTTACCTTTGCCTCATTTGCCTTTAATTCGTTAATGTATTAAAATAAAAGCCGTTGTTCAAACATTAACTTGGTCAATAACATTAAGCCTGTGTAAATGTTACTACAGCTGTTTATTGAACCAAAAAAATTACTCCATGTTTATTGAAAAAGTAGAGGCCATCGCGTAGGTAATTGTTTATATTACCTGCTTATTTTTGGATTTTGAATAATACCTTTCCAATTCTACCATGTCACAACCATTTCACAAGTTTTAAAAGTATGCTTTATTAACACATTTACATACATTTCGTGGCATACTTAGGTTCATTACATCGTGAAAAGAACGTCCGATTTTAAAGCTTTAATGTAGCTAGAATTTACAAACCAGGGCCAAACATGAGATCATTATTATTTAAGAATAAAATGCGTCATCTTATTAATATTTACAAAACCTCCAGAGAGCAGTTGGCCGGCACGATTACTAGATCCTCGTAGGTACCATCGAACCAATTGATTCCTGAGCCATTATAGAACCTATACACAGTAAACGTCATAGTGACGGCATTGCTCGACAGGCGAAATCTCAATAACGCTTATTGCGACAACGTTCTGCGATGGGTCAGAAATCAGTTGGTTCGATAGTACCTATTGGACTTAAGTAGAATATTCTCTCAAGGGGACTTTAATATACATGTGATAACCTCCTATATTCCGATTTGCCGTGTGTTTAGCATAACACCTCTCCATTTCTTCCGTGGATCTCGTAAGAGGCTATTTAGGAAATAGATTAAGGTATGTCAACAGGCTGGCTACCTGTCACTACTGGCTACTGTCACTTAAGAGGTATAACTTAAAAATATGTTACACAGCCTGAAATAGTACCTAATGGTTGAGGTTTTATCTATGTAATGTACCTTCTAGCGTTTGATTTGTTCTATGTATGTAACCTCCTTTATTTCAATGTCGTTCAAAAACAAGAACATGGTTCTAAGTACTTCTTTAAAATAAAATAACCTGAGAATAGCAACAAGTGTAGCTGCTCTAGTACGCAGTTAAGGTGTTTACGTCGTAAAATTTTAATTTTGTCTTCGAATAGAACGCGGTGTAAGAACTTTATAATTTAATACATGTTTTGTAAGTGAATGTAGTTGGAGTTATGTAACACGACTTTGTTTCGCGGGCCAAGTGCCTGCTATAAGCCGCTGCATTATTGGATACAAGCCTTTGTAAGGATTCCATAGCTCTGTCGGAATTTAATGTTACTAGAATAAAGGTCGAAGGAAACGGGACGCAACAGAAAGAAGTGGAATGAAACTGTATTCGAGAGCAGACATAACGTGTCCAAGTACATTTAGTTATAGATTTGTAATGATTGTTTTTATTCCAGGTATGTACGAGTGCTTTCCTTGTCAACATTCTACGATGTTTCTTCTCCGGTAGTAAGTGATTTAGATTTACATGTATTAAATTTAGACTTGCCTAATCTTGTCCACAAATTTAATCGAGATTTGTTCACACAATGTCAGTCTTCTGGAATGGACAAATCATTGAACCTGCTAGTGTGTGCGTTTGCATACAAATTCTAAGTTTTCTGTTCTAACGTCAAAAAGCGAATTGTTACAGACTCTGCCGTTTTAAATAATCTCCCGTTATCTATGTACCGTGTATTCAAATAGGCCACCAAAAGACATTTCATTTGAAGTATTACTAAAATTTACAAATTAAATAACTATTTAAAATCTCCAAACAAACTCTAATTCAAAATTTGCTCATTACGGAGCTCAAGAAAAAAACTGACTTCACAAAGCTCTGTTAACAATTACAAAGCGTCACGGGTTATTGAAGAACCTCTGGGATTCGTGATCCGTAATGGAATGACTCAATCAATCTGCGCACAGTGCGCCGGCTTGTTGCCAATTGCGCAACCGGTTGCATGCGATGCGCTCTTGTTCCCAGATTTCTCACAGCTTTACAGCCTTTGGGAGCCACAGAAATAATGAGAAAATCAGTTAAGTTATACGGCTTGACTTCAGCTAAAATAGTGTTTCTGTGAAAGTAAACTCGTAAATTTAAGCTTCGTTATTCGTCCGTTTGAGATTGGGAGGGACAACATTTAGAATATTTGGCTGTAATTGTCCAACTATTTGAAGACTGGACGCTCGCCAAATCACTGATATAATTACTATTTTTCTCAATATTCTTAGTAGAAATCAAGTCAGCTTTATTCCTCCTTTGTTTCTCAACTGATTCTCGCGTCATGTCAGTAACAGTTGTTACAAAGAAGGGGGAGACGAGATAATGAGCGACATGCAACGTTCGTAATGGACCTTAAAATATGAGCTCTCAAATAAATTAAGTCGCATGAAAACTGTATATTTTAACGTCATAAGTTGCCTGTGTTGAACTATGTACCTGCTATTCCCATAGACTCGTGTTACTACATGGAGAATTTTCTTAAGGATAGGTGAGGATTTTACCTGACTGACTTGCACTGGTTCTGGCGTAATTGGCGGATCTTGACTTTCTGGGTTCGTTCTTGAGTTGGTGGTGCAGCGCTGCACTGTTTTGCGGTTCTTTATGGTTCTTTAGTCACTTTCTTGAGGGTTTGTATTTAAAAATTGGGAGCGCGTACGCTCTTACGCGCGGTCAGTTCAAGCGGAGAGAGGCGAGAGAGGGGAGGGGGAGAGAGAAAGCGGAAGTAGGATTTTGTGTTGCAAGTTGAGAAAATAAGTTATGGGTGCGTTCAGGAATAAAGTTGGAAAAGTTAGTGTGAGGCAGGGTTTTATAGAATGAATTGAGGAAAGGGAAATGTATATTATAATAAATAGAATGGCCAAACCACTACATATTGCAGAAGTCCTAGTTTAAGTGGCAATAAATACCTGAGCGTGTTAAAACGTAGCGACCAGAGCTCGTGTCTACATCCGCTGTTAAAATGCATTATCTTCCTAGTTAGTTGATGTAGTACGAGTACGATATATGTATGTAAAAGTTAAAAAGCCATTCAGTGTTCCTAAAAAAGAACAAGAAAAAAGGTTTGTAAACACTTTTTGTGTCCCAATTTTGTACATTTGTAGTTACATACATTAAACAGCCTCTAATTATTTCGGCTCTAACAATTTAAATAATAGGTCGGCTTTGCCCATAGTCCGAAAAATGTAAATTGTTTGTATCTTAAACTACAAATTGGCATGCAGAAGCGCTCCAAAGGGACAAAATAAATGTCTGCCTGCGGTTCCGTCCTCTCTCCAGAATTCGGCCATTTTAATTGTCTCGTTAAAGTCCTATTAATTTGTCTTCCTGTAATTGTATTGTTTGGAACGGGTTGCGTGTCTTCATTTATAGACAAAGCCCATTTGGCTGTCATGTTCCTGCCGCAGACGGATGTATAGGTATTGCGAGACCGCATTTCGGAGCCGCTTTACATTCATCAGTAATTACGGAGTAATTCCTGAAATTTGGCAGCCTTTGAGACTTTGTAAATTATGCCGGTCGGCCGTGTTTTGTTTTATATTACACGGCGGCGGCGCGGCGTAATGAGCTGCAGCAGCTCCGCTGGAAATTAGCGCGCTCACTCGATGAAGCTTGCGTTACATCAGGACATGCCGTCTAGACCTTTAACCTGTTTACGATAAAAAAGCTCTTTTTAAATTTTTTATCTTTGTGTCATTTTCTCTTCGTATCCGTTCAAAGTCCATCGTAACTCCATAGCGAGCCATAAAGCCTTTTCAGTCACTTTGACGTGGCGGACGTGAGCAATAAATAGGCAAGTAACGGTGTACTTACTATATTCGGAATGAAACAAGAGTTCAACTCGCCTCGAGCTAATGTCCGTTCGCTCGACGGTGATGAACTTTTTAGAGCACAGTTCATTATCCTGCGGCGCTCATAACGGCGCGCGCTCCTTCACGTCGCTTAATTACTGCGAGACGACTCTGAGCCGACTGAATCATCGAACGTCGACCCACTTCCACCCACGTTAATGCAAATACACGTAGGTATTATTATGGTAATACCTTTATTATAAAAAGTAATCACGCGCTGGTCACAGATGCGTCGCTACGCCGTGTGCAGGACATCGGCCAGTGACCTTCGGGCGGATTTGACGACGCCAGTCGACTGTAAAAAGGGTACACCTACAATATTCTCAGCTTATAACAAAGGAACTATTATAGGAGCAAGGTGAAACTAAGACATACTAAGAAATACTAGTAGCGTTTCAGGTATCTGGCTCATATCAGAAAATTACGTTCCGCTCCCATGCTCAGCAAAACAAACGTGAGCAGAATGCTCAGCACAAATCTTTAAGTTAAACTTTTGAGCGCTTTCTTAGTCCGTTGGTTTTCTTCGTGGTATACACGAGTGAGTTTTAATAGCTTAAATTCCTACAAAACGTTCGCTCCCGCACCTCGCCGGGCGCCTGTTTATAAGCAGTACCTGCAGAGCGACACATTGTTTATTCAGCGAACTCGAGCGTCGCCCCCTGATCAATGTTGGACGCCGGCTTTATGTATTCCGAGTGTGAAACTTGGAAGATTGAAAAAGGTAGGATGTCCCATCAGTAACTTAAAGAAACCTTTTAAATTTTGAATTGAATAAAGCATTCACGATCCATAATAATTTAAGTGCCTGCACGCTCCGTCACGTTTGCACGCAGTAGGCCCGGCTCGTGCAGAAGTGCTATTGATGCACATACTTGCTAGGACATATTTTTAATACTATAACCAAGGAAAAGGAGTTAGTGGTAAGCTTCTTGTGGGAATGCTTAACGTACTTTTCATGCTAGAACACAACAGTGCGAGCACTGCGTTTAGCAGCAGCATTGGCGAGGAAGGCTGTGGTAGACATCCCGATGGATCCTTTACAAGGTCCTACCATCCGCAAAGCAGTAGTTGACAGAAAACAAATAAAATACTGCATTAATGACATCTAAAATCGTTATTATAATTGTATACCACTACAACTTTAATTGGTGCTTGAATACGTTTACAAATATGCTTAGGTATTAAACAAATCGGAAGAGAAAAAAAAAACATTATACTTGCTATATCTGCCACTCAAATCCGCATTTGAATTGTGAAAGTTCAACGCTCCAAACGCACTGACAGCGGAAGCTTACAAACGAAACGCTTATTTCCTGGCCGGTGCTTTCTGGCGTACTTTCGTATAATTTCAGATATTACAACCGATACTATGACGCTATCGCGCCATGCCGCCCCGCTTCCGCTCTCAGTGCGTTTGGAGCTTTAGGGTCAATTCCCACCAAAAGAGCAGCGCGGCGCGGCGCAGCGCGGCGCAGCGGAGCGACCTGCTCCGTGGAGAATGCGCGCGGATTCCCGCGACTGCTCGAGATGTCGCTGGAATGCGCGGGACATCGCTGGAATTTACATAATTATTGACATATTGTCATATGTATTGACAGCGGCCGTCGCGACTGCTCGAGCATCCTCGGGCATTCCAGCGAAGGCTCGCGCGGTCGCGCGGCTTCGTTTATGGAATGCGTTGTTATTACCATGGATACGCGGGCATGCGCCCGCATCGTTAGAGTTTCTCATGCGATAATAAGTCTTATTGTAATGAAAATAAAGTTGAAATTCTCATTCCACGGAGCGGGTCGCTGCGCTGCGCCGCGCTGCGCTGCTCTTTTGGTGGGAATTGACCCTTAGAAGTCACGTGCAACAAATGAAATACTCGACTTGGCGATTGTCAGACATTATTACGGTCGATGTCAGACGCCAGGGGAATGTTCCGGACAATGGCCGCTTGTAGGCCAGACGCCGGACCTGCCTGCAGGCGCCTCCTAGCGAGGATGGATTGTCTCCGACGTCCGGACATGTCAGAGAGGACAGAGGTCGTTTATTACGCGAGTAATCTATGAACACGTCTGGACTGCTCTCTGAAATGATACATGTTTTAGAGTAGTGCAGGACCCCTGCTAGTGCTGCTAAAATTAGTCCATGATTCATTACAAAATTGAGTACTACAGGTTTTCATTGATTTTTCTAACTCTGAAGTTTTCTTTTTCCCTGACGCTACAAGAAATATGCACCTAATTAACGATGGCAGAGTAAGATATGACGCAAAATTTAATTTAGTAAACTGATACATTTGGCAACTGTTTTTTTCTAAATTGTAGACCATTTAAGACTATTTGTAGAACCATGTAACATGGGTACATGGGGTTAGTTTTATAACAATTTTGAAGAAGATAATTTTAGTTTTCGAATAGAAATAAATGAAACAGTTGCTAATTGATTCAGTTTGCGATGGATGAATGGAGCTCAATTCAACAATTTACCCAAATCTCTGGTATGAAATTTATCTGACCCCGGCTACAAGATGTCATACTTAGTCATATTAGTCTGTTTTCAATGTTTTCATCTTTAAAGCTTTGAAATGCCTATTTATTAATAAAATGGAGTAGGTATGCGATTAAATAATTATTGGCCATGCATGAATACTCAACCATAAAGTAACCTCGATGTTATTCTCTAACGTCATAAACTCAACTCGTCCACGAGCTGTTAAATTTTCCTTACAGTATGACAGCTAATTTTGTCACCTCAACGTAGCTTGCTTCGTTAGAGAATAGCCCACTGGAAATGAACACAGCAGTAGACCACTGACCAACACTCACAGAGGACAGACCAACTAGAGAAACAATGATGGCCACCCAGTTCCGCAAACCGCTAGTCTATTTCAACTTACAAACTGTCACAGAAACTATAAAGAGCCAATAACCATAGAGGAAAAAGCCACTGCGTTACGCACGATCTTGAGCCGGCCAATAAGAGTACAGCGAACGCCGCCATACTTTGGCGGAATCGTCTTCGAACAAATTCAATGACATTAGTACTCTATAGGTTCTGTCCTCTATGTTAGAGAATAACCCACTGGATATGAACACAGCAGTAGAGCAACACTACGTGATTGACACGTCATTGTCCGGCTGTGCGGCATGTCCGGCGTGCTCGAATGTGCCGTGTCCGGACACGGCGAGTTGTCTCCGCCGCGCCGACCGGACGGGCCGTTTATCATCCGCTAGTACCCGCGGACACGTGTCGTGCATCACAGCTTCCGGGATACTGCGTTTTTATGGCATACACATATATCACGACTGTATACTCAAATGACATACGAAACGATACATAGCTCAATCAAAACATGACTGTTTCAAGTTTCGTAGTCACTTCTAGCATATTTTTAGGTTTTTACTTGAGAGGTGATAGTGACTGGCTTAGCAACCAGGCTAGCCTGTAGTTGCCTATTACGACATCCACGTAAGAAATGGAAAGGTATTATTCTAAACCCGACACCACGCGGCGTATTTTGTCTTATGTAGAAACTGGCACTATTATTGTCTTTCTGAAAGTTAAAGACTCGTATTTAATTACCGTAAGTGATAAATTAATCATAAATAATAAACCGGCCAAGTGCGAGTCGAACTCGCGCACGTAGGGTTCCGTACCAAAAACTGCAAAAAATCAGAATTTTTGTATGGGAG
>BHDV01016343.1:362389-378859 GCA_005406045.1 Adoxophyes honmai | reverse complement strand
GACGCGCGTCGTGGATTTTCACGGCAAAAATCGTGTCGGTTTACGACTACGACGTCGTGTCGTGGACATGTGGCCGGTCCCTAATGCTGGTTGGTGCCGGTGGCTTACAGAAAAAAGTGGGTAATTTGCTACAAAAGACATTAAATTATATTGGATTTTAATTAAACTGTATCACGATGTGTTTATAGGTAGGTAGTTATTGTTAAAAGACGTTTCTCAGTACGCAGAAGTTGATTTGAAATAAAGATAGGTTTGTTTATATTTAAAACTAGCTTATGCCCGCGGCTTCGCTCGCATTTAGTTCGGAATGACCCAGAAGAGATCTTGGAATTATTAAAATATGCTGCTGTAGACGATATGTATTATGTCTTTCAATTTGGGAATAGGATGAAAAGGTTCTAGGCAGATGTTACATAGAAAACATTGATAAATGCGGAATGCTCCATACATACTTACACCCTAAAGTCATTTTAGAGAAGTGATGGATTATAGAAAGACAAAAAGTAGACTATGTCACTCACTCTCCATCCGTTCGACTATTTCCATTTTAAAAATCACGCCAATTCGTCGCTCCGTTTAGCCATGAAAGATGGACAAACAAACAAAGACACTTTCCCATTTATAATATTAAAAAGTAATAAAAAGTATGGAAATATGGATGATTCGATTATGTGGAAAGTTCGTGTTGAATTAAAGTGCAATAAGAATGTTTACAATATAATTTTAGTTATAATAACCTACCGATGCAGCCGTGTAGGTATAAATACTCTTTTTTAAGTTGAAAATTTGGTTTTAGAGATTTTTTTATAGCCACTAAATTACTTTTGAATTAGTACCTACATATTCAATGTTTTTTGTGCCATAGAGACTCTTTTCCTACATGTCCAAATATTACTGGTGTTTTATGTGGGGTAACTAAATCTAGTTTATAGCTAATAAAATAATTTTGTATTCACTAAGGTATATGCATGTCAAATTTCAAGCGTCTAACTTAAGAGGTTTAGATTTTTCATACAAAGGGATTTTCCCGCTAACTCCCGTTCCCGTGGGAATTTCGCAATATCCTGTTGCAACTAAGCTTTTACTTTACTAATGTACCTGCATGCCAAATTTCAAGCGTCTAACTTAAGCGGTTTAGATTTTTCATACAAAGGGATTTTCCCGCTAATTCCCGTTCCCGTGGGAATTTCGGGAATTCCTTTCTTAGTGTATCTCTACGGTACCTAAGCTACGTCTTTTCCAAATTTCAAGTGCCTACGTTTAGCCGTTTAGGCTGTGCGTTGATCTGTCAGTCAGTCAGCCAGTTTCTCCTTATTTAACGTCACTGCTCGGCTCCTATGTGTCTTATCGTTATGTTATATAGCCTATAACCTGCCCAGGAGTATAGACTACAATCGTACCAAGTTTGGTTAAAATCCGTTCAGTAGTTTTTGACCCATGCGTGCACATACAGACAGACAGACAGACAGACAGACAGACAAAAAAAATACTGATTGCATTTTTGGCATCAGTATCGATCACCAATCATCCTCCAATATTAATTTTGGATATATATTTAATGTACAGAATTTACCTTTCTACAGTTTTATTATAAGTATAGATATAGATATAGAAGAAGAAGAAGATATTTTTATCCCAAATTCTGGGGTAGTGCTCAGGACAAAGGTATAACCGGGAGGCGATTTGAAAAGGCCTTCATGGCACGCCGATATTGACGTCTTGTAAATGAAATCTCGTCTTGATCAGGGCGAGGGTGTGGATGGCCCTCGAGAGGGTCGCGAGGCTAGACACCTTTTCACTCCACGCCGAGTAGTTGGCGAGGGGTCCTAAAAACACTTTACATAACCAAAGGGTTTTAAATTACTTTTGGATCTGGGATCTCGGACAGCTGTTTTTCTTCCGCAAAACTGATTGTTCTGCTGGTCTTATGTGAAAATTTTTCTTTTCATATTGCGTTCGTGATTGTGGGATTAACTTTGTTTATATTTCGCAAAATACATGTTGACACGAATTTTATATCTGCCTTATTTATTTTAAGTGGAAAGACTAAAAAAATGGCTCTCTCAATACTTGTTTTCCTGTGTCACGTGAAACGTCAAAGGAATGTTTTCAAAGAAAACAACAGTCGAAATGAAAATGAGGGGACTGAAAGCTCCAACAGAAGAGGTACATTTATTCCTCGGAGAGACAGGGTCAGTATAATTCAACCAACTCTTTGCTTCCGCCTTCAAACGCCACTATTGTTGTACAAACAATAACAGAGGGCAATTGTTCCAACTATTTTCTTGTTTAAAAGTAATTCTTTGTTGGCGAGTTGTAGCCGGAGCCGGGTCCGAGTCAACAAGCCAACCCGAACACCTACATTAAGGCTCCCGGGACAAACAAAAGGTTGGCGCAAATATTTGTCCATATGTCGCCATGCGCTAACTTCTTCGTACATCTTTTTTGGACGACGAATTAAGTTTTGGCCGCGACGTTTTTGCCCTCAGTCTGGACGCTCTTGGGATATTCACGACTTAATCTTGGCCACCCGGTCCGTATTAGATATTTCTTGCTTTGTAATATTTACTTGGATTTGTAATTGTATTTATTCAGAAAAGAATAAAAAGATAGTATGTTGAGGGACGCACGTTTCTCGTTCAATCTTTCTTACTAAGAAAAATAGACCACTAGACAAAGAGTCATTCAAAATATGTATTCGATATCTGCTATTTTTATGTTCCTTTGGAAAGTGGACATTTCTGTCATTAGTTCACCTCAGCTGTATGAAATTTTATGCCATTAAACATGGTTTCCAATCACATTTAAGAGGGCGCACACATTTTTTACGTACGTAATATAAGATCAGGTGGGGGAAGAGAAATTCAGGGGCAGGGCAGGGGTAAGAGGCACCACAGACCATAACTCGTCGAGTTATGAGTGATTATGGTCTGTAGAACCCTCTTATCTCTGCGTTTCTCTTCCCCCACCTGACCTTAGTGGTTTTGGACCAATGTTTAAAAAATCGTGAAATGTAAATTAACTCATATTTAGCCATGAAAAAAATATGGTTAGACTAATCATATTCTGTAAATTTACAATAAAATTGTTTCATTTGTAATTACATTAAAATCTATGAGAAAAAAAATAAAGTAATGGTTCAACTTTCAAATTATTTAAAATGATATTTGAATAATAAAAACCAATAATTTGATTCATGTTAATCCGTTAATCCCCAGTAGACTATATTGTCTATCAGATAATAACAAGTTGTGAGCCGTCAGGACATTTCTGAAAATGCTCGTTTGGCTATTCAGAACGGTGTGCTAGTACCTACTTTGATGTATGGCAGCGAGAGTTGGGTGTGGCAGAAGAGACATAAAAGTAGAGTGAATGCGGTTGAGATGCGTTCTTTGCGTAGCATGAGTGGTATAAAACTTACTGATAGGGTGCGTAATAGCGTGATTAGAGAGAAGTGTGGTCTGAAAGAGAGTATTATTACAAAGGTAGAGAAAGGTATGCTGCGTTGGTTTGGGCACGTGGAGAGAATGGATGAATCAAGGATATGTAAGCAAATCTACAAGGGAAGTGTGTTAGGGCAAGGCGGTCGAGGGCGTCCTCGAAAAACGTATATCGACCAGATCGGCGATGTACTAAACAAAGCCCAAATAAGGAGTACCCGAAACCGTCGAGCGTGTATGACAAGAGTGATGAATGTGAGTGAAGCGAGAGAAGTATGTCAGAATAGATGCGAATGGCGCTCTGTTGTCTCTGCCTACCCCGCAGGGAATAAGGCGTGACGGTTATGTATAATAACAAGTTTATATCGTTTATGGTAAATTTTAATGGAAAATTTTCAAGTGAAAGACAGCTCTGACGCGTATTTTTGTGAAAACCCTTCAACAAATTGGCTAAGTAAAAGAAATCTGTGTTGCTAATAAAATATTTCTTTCCGTTAATCCCTAGAAAAAGAGTTTATTTATATGTTACAGTAGTTTTTCTTTAAAAACTTAAGGATTTATAGCTTTCTAAAGCATTTGAAAAACATCAAAATCACCGAATTTTGTTTGCACGCTCTTAATGCTATGAGTCATTTCAGCTATGTTTTAATTTAAGCATATAGCAATATGCGATTGACATTAATTGCAACCTACTAGGATTTTTTTTGTAGTATACACACTCTTTTAAGCGTTGTTTGTGTACGCGCTAGCTAGCGTACATACATATGAGTGCCGCGGCGGCGTTTTTCATAACCGGGCTAAGCCGCGTCCCGTCCCACGTGCGATTTAATTCAAAACGTCACGGTTTACTTACGGCGGCATAAAAGTGCCGCAAAGCTTTGTCGTGCTTAAGCGCGGACTTAATGAAAGTCTCTGCTCTCGAGAGCGTTTCCCAAATCCCCCTTTAACTAAGATCCTCCGGGATTCCCGCCGTCGACTTCGTAACACTTTCATGCCGGGATTACGGCTGCCGTGTCTCCGTGAATTAAAAATATTTTTGTACCTGAAGACATGACCTAAATGCTCGTTTACGCTCTCACAGCCCACTTGCTTGTTCGCCGCTTCTGCGGGAGGCAGAAAGTTACGTCGTGAAGGGATCCGTAAAATGTTTGAGAAGTGACGAGTTTTAAAATGCGACATTGGGATGACTACTTCGCAGTTTCACTACTGTGTCGAAATAATCATCAACGAACGCTAATTTTTTTTTTTGTTTGTTTCAGGTAAGGATAGACAGATGCGTGGAGACTGGGTAGTATCAAACATTCTACTATTATCCTGAAGATTATGGTATAAGATGAGAACGGTTTGAACCGTGGGTATTTCAATAAGTGATCGAAGGGTTCCTAAGTTACCGACCTATACACGCGTGTAAAATTCGTTTGCTAAGAAAGAAAAAACAATTACATTAATAACCAATAAGTTGATGTGCAATTAGTGTATTCAAATACGCTATGTATTGTTGTATGTAGTTCTATGATTAACCTTAACTTCATAAAATAAATCATATTCGTAATAACATTTTTAATTCTTAATAGGCAATTTATGATGTGAAAACTTCTTGATATTTACCTACTTGAGAAGGTACTACAAAATATTAAGCGAAGAAAAAATAACGAAGTATTTTCTGCGAACTTCTACAATATCTATGTAAGTTATAAAAATTCCAACATTTATCATCCTATTCCAGTATTTGCCGTAATTTATATTACATCTGGCGCTGTAACAGACTCTTTTCCTTTTTATTAAACATTATTTTGCCTGAGAAAATTCATTTGTTACTGGATACCTTCTCGATTGGTTTGATTACGCAACGGCTCGTAAAAACGTAGCTCGGCTTTATTGCCACAGAATCACGACGTTCTCGCTAACTGCGTGGAGTTTTATCAATAACCGAAAATAGAACATAACATAATTGGAAAGTGTGAAGTATTCGCCGATATTCGCTTGTTAGGGACCCCTCACACCTCGCGACCCTCGCGAACAAAGCGTTCCGAGCGCGGCGAGGCGTCGGCCGCACTCCGTTATGAAGGTAATCAAAGGTTAAGCCGTTAAAGTTGAACCGATAAGTGAATTTAGCGTTCCCGACAGCTGGCGGATTAATCTGAATACACGAAATTTATGGACGCAGCCACGGCGCTGTGAGACTGGCTAGCGCAGGTTTTTGGCGTACAGCTCGCGTCAATGTTTAGGACCTGCCTAAGTAATGACCTGCCTAAATAACTACGGCCGAGAACGAGTTTCAGCTATTGCCACTTTACGATTCACTACACTCGGAATATGCTACTATCGCGTGAATCAGGCAGGCTGTAAAGATTGACGCGAACTGTACGAGAAAAGATCACAGTACGAAGAAACTTTCGTCAGGTAATGGGGATTTTTATACAAGTAACTTGTTTTAAAATGCATGTAGTCTTCGATTGGTGCAGTTAGTTTTAACCAGCGCAATATGCATGAACTGCAATTTACTCACGGGTCAGCCTATCAAATATTTTTATTATAGGCTGTGGATGGTAATTAAAAAAAAATGCGTTTTTTTTTCTTCCTTTATTGCTGATATCGAATTGAAAGAAGTAGAAAAACTAAGTAATTGAGTTAATCCGCCGCGCTGGGCGGTCGCGGCGGGCCGCGCGGCCGAGACGCAGACTTAAACACCATTTGTTAAGCTGCTAATAAAGTTAAAGACCGAGAAATATGACCTTTACGAGCTTTTTAGTTTAAGCTTTTGCCTTTTCATCAAAATTAATGCTCGCGCTATCAAAGCCAACAGCCGTTACTTATAATGACTTCGCTTAGGGAAATGCTCAAAAGAAGCTTTATTTGAAAATGTTAAAATAAATCCAAAAATATTTCAATATGTATACGTAAGCTAGGAAATAGAAAAGTTTTGGAAAGCGACCTATACATTCGATTTATCTAAAAACGTTGTATACTGAGCCATTAGTTAGGCCATTACTGTCATATTTGTCGGATTTGGGGTAGTTTGATTTAAATCACACTTGACAAGAGAAGGTTCCGCGAGTTCCTGCATTTGTATGAAAACCAAGCGTGACACTTTTTCTCTATCTACTGTAACGTCACATGAGCGCTTTAGTGATGGGAATTTACAATCAGAGTGAAACCGATTCAAAGGTGGGGAATTTACAATCCGAGTGAAACCGATTCAAGCCGCCTTATTCAAGTTGTCCGGTCTCTAGGCAGTTAAATCCAACCTAAGTGGTACAAAACTAAATGAAGCATTGCTCTCCCTATTGGGTCCTTTTTGGCACGCGAAGTACATTCACTTGAGTCATCTATTTCGATTTAAGTCTGTGGCTCATAGCAACAATGGCGTTTAATTGCGAAAAATTCCCTGTTAATCAGGCACTTGCTGGAATCACGCCGGATCAGTATTCCTGGGGCGCGCGTTAATCAGTTCGGCGGGACACTTTAATGAGATTTCTTTTAGAGATCAACTCGACGTCCCTTTTGTTTGGTTTCGGGAAGGACGAATTGGAGCTGGGGTGGGCAAAGTGTAAGTGCGTATAAAAGTGTGATTAACGATTCCAAGTTCACCACACACTTTTTCACATTTAAAAAATCAGAGCAAATTTCGACTGCTGTATTTTTCTTCACAATAATTTAATTTTCAATAGGTAATCCTCTGAAAAGATATATCTCTATATCAGTAACTCATACATGACACCACTTATGACACGCCTAATCCTGCGAGTAGAATTGATTTATGGAATCGATGGATTTTCGGATGGATTTCATCATACGTTGTGACTTCACAAGCTGATTATTTATGGCCTAGTGATGTGACACAACAGACAGACCACGGGTATATTGTTCACTATACACATCGCTTTCAAAATAGACTGGTAAGAATGAGACGCACTCATTTTACATACCCGTCCTGAAATTCGTAGCGTCTTGGCGTAGCGTCGCTACGAAGTCTCGTAGCGCTACGATTTGTGAAAGACATAAACGCGGCCTCTACGCCGTAGATATTTTCCTTGTAAACTTTCTAACAAAACTAAATATAAACTTGAAATGACCGTTAATTTGTTTTGATTTCCTCAACGAGACGGTGAGTCGGGCGAAGTTTAATTTCTCGAACTGTTAATCGTAATTACTTCATGTCTAAATCGAGGAATGCTCGATTCCGAGAATTGTTTACCGAAGTACCGGTGTATTTCGTGTTGAAATATTAAATTCCTTTTTCGTTGACCGAGATTAAGAATAGATTTTGAATGCTGGCCGCGTTACTTCGCTGATATTTCGCTTAAAAGCTTGCCAAGAAAACTCGGAATTATTTTCCAGAAGATAATCACTTCTCCTGTCAAATTACCTTACCTTCCAGAAGTTAGTGATTATTTGATGTCAAAACTTTAAATGCTAGAAATAGCACTAACTAAATCTTCCCAATTTCGTCCCTTCGCTTTTTTAATAGCATTAGCTACACGCACTTCCAAGTTGTCTACCTTCTAATTTTAATTGAAAACGACTTTAAGTTGCTCCCCACCCGCTTGGTATCGGGTTTAGAATTACACCTCTCCATTTTTTCCATAGATGTCGAAAGAGGCGACATAGGTTAAGCTATGCCTTAAGCCGCTTTTATTTAACTATGAACCTAAAATTGAGCTAAAATTGTCTCTACGTAACGTGAAATAGTGATGGTTTCGTCCATGTAACGTTTCGTGTACTCAGCCTATCCCATTAGGAGGTACAGGATGTGTACGCATGTGTATGAATTTGTGTCGTGCCACAACCTGTATCTTCCCCTTACACTGACATCGACAAATGTTCCTGCAGGGTCTGAATTAAGCTATAATCAAGCAGAAACGCAGTCAAAGTGACGTCTGGACTGCAATCTCGCATATGAACATAACAATAACACCGAACCCGGAATCGCACCGTCCACACCCCTTTGCGAAAGTGCAGTGCTTTGTCTATGCTCTGAATGCCTACAAAGCCGGCAACCATTGTCCGTCTGTACGGTTCAATTTATCGCATAGCTTCCAGTGGAAGGTCGGCTCTGGGACTCTTTACAGCTGGATTTATAAGCTTATGGAATGAAATAAATGCAAACTGTTGTCACAAACGTTTCGCATTTGTAAGAGGGGCTCTATTCTACGCCTTCATAAATATGCACTACGAAAAACTGTCTTTCGAATAGTTGCTGCCCATTAATAATTAAAAATATGTTATTATTTTGAAGATTTATTATGGCAAATTGACAAAATTTTACATTCATAATCTAATGAAAACGTATGTGGATATATCTCAGAACTGCATAAACCAGTTAGTCCCAATCCCAAAGCGGTCCAGGGCAGATTCATCTGGGCAGGTGTGAAAAAACTTGGAGGAAATGTACCAGTAAAGGGCTTAAGAGAAAAAAGTTCGGGAACCTGTGGCCTAAACGTTCACGCACTTTTCGAATGTCACTTTTTCTTAATTTGCCTCAATGACTACACAAATACATTTGAAAAGTTACCACGCAACGTTAGCAATATTCATCACTCCAAGCGCGACGTGTAGTCTTTTGTTGTTCTACTCGTAACAGAAATACAGAAAAATACAGTTTTGTGTTTGCTACTCGGATGGCTATCCAAGAGTTGCTATTGGAATAAAAGGGCAGACAAGAACACTATTTAACGTAACGTGTGAACTGCAATTAAAATCTTCCAGTTTCTGAAACTTCTTGTGTTGCGTAATACAAAACAAAACGACAGCCAAATCGTTTCTGAGACCAGTTTGCTGTGTACGCTTGAAAAACTGTAGTCTCAATTTTTTTGTCGAGTGGAAATGGTGGCGATCAATGTCACTATTTGTCATAATAATGGCTCCAACATTTTTTACGAAAGCTAAAGCAACTTTCTGGTCACGCGTCATGAGGAAGAATTATAGCGTGATTTGTCAAATCTCGACAGTAGAGAGCGAAGATGGGCCAACGTTTGGGCCCGCCGCAGACGGCAGGACAGATAGACGCTAAATTAGAAAAAAAAACACGTCTTTCTTTCTTATTCAAAAGTAATAAAAACACTATCGTAAGACAAATGGCGTTTACTTTCATTGAAGCCTTGTCATCATCATCATTATCAGCCATGAGACGTCCACTGCTGAACATAGGGCTCCCCTTTAGACTTCCATAGGTACCTGTTGGAAGCAACCTGCATCCAGCGTCTTCCGGTGATTTTTATAAGGTCGTCTGGCCATCTTGTAGGTGTCGTCTCAATCTAAGAGCAATTCAACTACATGTTAATAGAACAAGAGCTGATTGTAACATACTGCTTGTGGCGAGGTTATTGCCAGTTTTTACGTTTGATGCGGAATTGAAAGAAGCAAAAATATAAAAGATTAATCATAGTTAATAGTATTATTGGTCGAAAATGCAATGATGTTGAAATCAAAGCAGTCGGTCGTGCGTGAACAGTGGGAAATCCGACGATACCGCGCCTACAGATGTTTCACAATGAATACCATTTCGCTTAATACAAGTTGTTACTAATTGAGATAGCCTTTGCATTAGAGACTGTTTAGTGCACAAGAGACTCTGATAGTCACAAAACATTATGTGATGGGTTTAATTAAATTGGCTGTTCAGCTAACTCTTATAGGTAATTATGCGCAGTCGAGGTGCACTGAGATCACTGGACAATTTTTTACACCAATCACCTAGTCCCAAAGTAGGCAATTTAATGCCTGTGTTATGGGTACTAGACCACGGATAAACTTACTTATATACAGATAAACATCCAAGACTCGAAACCAAACATTCGTATTCATCATACAAACATCTGCCCCGACCGGGGATCGAACCCGGGACCTTAAGCTTCACAGTCAGGTTCTCTAACCGCTGGGCTATCCGGCCGTCTTATCAACAATTCGTATCTCATTACTTTCCTTTCTGATCTAAGTAAATGCGTTCTCTCAGTTGGAGGTACGTATTTCTTTAAATACTTATGTGTAAAGTAAAAGTAATCTTCGAGTTTGTGCATCTGCAACGAAATAAAATTATAAGTCCACGAACGACAAATTTCCGACATTTTGCCTTTAAAGCGAACGCAGTGTTAACTTATCAATGTTGACTTTTATTACCGGTGTTATCCCTTATAAAATAGAAGAATAGAATCAGATCAGACTTCCAAAGAATGTTTGGACTCGGAAGATTTAAAACACAACCTAACTTAAAGAGTTTAAAGTAAAATTTAAGTATTGACAGATTGAAAATGGACTGTTTTTCATATCTTTTGACGGCCTAGCTCCTCTTCGTATTATAGCTTACTCTCGGGTGGTACAAAATTTGACTTCACAATTTTATGACTCCCTGACGCGTCTCCAAGCGACCTGAAAGTTGTTTAGAAATTTTAGTACGTATCCAGCTTTAACAGTGGCACGCTTTTGTTGCTAAAAGCACTTGAATTTTTTCAATTTTTTCAAGAAAATTCTTCAGTGGAATAAAGTTTGGCGACATAATTTACATTTTTGTTTGCCTTTTCTCTTCTCTCGGTATAATTTATAGGTCGCGTCGAGGATTAATAAACGCTACATTTTTCTTTGGCGCTTGTTTTAATACGCAAACAGTGCAGCCGTTTGTGAGGATATTTTTGGAACGATATACGATTTTTTTTAAATTTGTGATTTGAACTAACTTGTTTGTTTATTTAGTGACATCGAACGCAGGAATACGAGTATACCCGTGAATTCGGTTTTAAATGGCGGTTAAATTGCAACATGTGCAAACAGGCTTGTTTTCAGGTTTCACTCAAATTCTACTAACTTCAGCGAACGCTACAGAACACACATACAAATTCAACGGCTTTATCTAAAGTTTTAGAACATGTAAGAAGAACATCAAAGATTTTGTGACAAGTAAACACTTCAACAAACGTGATTGTCCTCATACGAAGCTGCCTGTCGTTGCAGGCTCGCGAGTGTAAACGAAGCCTAGGGTGTGCTCCGTTCCCGGTTCGTTTCCTTGCCGGGAGCGGCCGGCGCACAATGGCGCGCGGAGGTGTTGGCTGCCAACTCGTTAGGCGCCGCACGCGCCGCTGCACTCGCCTCGTGTTTACACGACATTAAGTGCCTCCAACGATGGATTTATTTACCGAAACACTTACGCTCATAACTTTCCCTGTTCAGTATCAGTTACAGCTGTTTGCGATATTAATAAAAGTTGTTTCGAGGACGGTTCAAGCTCTCATTCGAGTTTGCCTGCGAAGTCGACATCGAAATGATATATTAAAAAATAATTATTGACGCTACCTTCTTTAAGTTTTCGGGCGTGAAATTACAATGCCGAAAACATGCCAATCTCGATTTATTTCAATTTCGTTTTCTTTGTTGTCGGTCAATGATTAGAAAATCCTGTTTCTGTTCGGGCGGGAAAATTACGGATGGCAGATATCTTTCTGTCTGACCGGGAATCATGTTTGACGGGTGGAATTCCAAACATTAGGCTCGGAGTTAAAAAGTTAGGGGCTATTTGCTGGTAATTTGTGAGGGGTTTCTCTAATTGAGGGAGTTAAGGTTCGCGTTCAAAAATAGCCGGTTGAACAACTAACCAAATTCGACGGATACGTTCGGAGGGAGCGGAGGCACTATCGGGTACTTAAGGCCCTCGTACAAATTGGGTTAGAGCCGAGGATGCTGGAGGCCCTCGAGGCGGCCGCGCGTTAGCATTGATTCGGCGCCTTTAAATAAGGGCCCGCTCCGAGATACATCGCTATTGCGACTATGTATTTTGGCTCTTGCAAATATTATCACAGCCGTGAGGATATTCTGCCTGCTTCGCGTACTTCAGTATATTAGAATGTCTATCTATTTTCATGTATTCAACGCCGTTAAGTGCAGTGTAAACTTTTTATGGACTAAATTTACTGACCCACAAAAAGCCCGGCCGTTGAAACAAGTATGTTAATGCAGACTTTATTGTAAAGGTTAGCGAAAGCGTAATTACGTACGTAAATAATTCATACTGCAGTACAATGTCATGTACGTAGTATCGGCCGATCTAGATCACTTTCGCGTGCCGGCTGCCAGGCCAAATTGGTCGTTAACAACGTGGTTAATTTGAGAAATTTTATATTATAATGCAAGTTAAATTGTACGTTTTGGAATTTATTGGCTTTGTTTCATGATAGCCTTCAATAACAAGCTGTGTAAAAAGAAACAACTGGCCGCCTATGTCGTCTACGAAAATATGAAATTTTGTAATCCCAGCTAGAATATGTAGGCTTAATTACAAATATACGTGATGTATGTGTGGCTTTAAACTGTTTATGCATTCGGTGCGGATTGCGCACCCAACTATTGGGGGCTGTAACCTCTTGCCCTTTCACCCTTCTTGCCACCCCTGTACAGTTGCACTCATCTCTAATGGAGCATTCAACTTCAACATTCAATTAGCTTAAACCTTCACAAAGGGGTGTAAGTCAATTTTTAACCGCTACGCAGAGTATGTCTAAAAATTTTACTGTACAAAAAATAAAAAAAAAGGAACTACAGATTTTTTTGTTAGGTGATCAAGTACAAAGTAGATTTGAGGTCGATAAAAGTTCTAAGTTTATAACAATAGTGACAGGATCCTAGTCCGTCGCCTAATCATATATCAATAATCGCCTAGCATACCTAATCCTGTTTATCCTTAGTCACCTCTTATGATATCCAAGGAAGATATAGAGAGATGTTACTCTAAAACCGGCACCATAGTGCGTAGAATATAGTCACAATGAACATATTGAAGAATTCCTTTGCCGAACAATGCAAAGTCTCTATGAAGTTAATTGTAAATAGGTTCGGTGGTGGATTAGGATTGGTTGTCAACATGTAATTTCCATCTGTTTTTTTTTTTAAATGCTCCTTACTTGTCTAATAACTTATTGTTTGAATAAAGCTTTTGCTCGGAAAACGTTCAATTTGAATAGGTCAAGGCTGGTTCGTCAGGTGACCCCGGTCTATATTTACCCCTTAGCCTCATGACACTGTCCCTTACTGTCTTGTTAGGAATGACGCCCGGCGGGCCATGATATTATCATAAACATAAACTTGTGTGGGAGTGAAGTTACTAAGAAGTCTCCCCCATCCCTTCAGTATAGTAATATCGATCTGTGTTTTAGCGAATATGTGTGGTAGAAAAACAAGTCGGGTCCTGGAGGAACACTACCCTATATATCCTTAAGTTGGCTCGTAATTACGTAAGGAGACAGTCGTTTAGTTTTAAGAAAAAACAAAACTGCATTCAAAGATTGTAATACTGGCTTGCCATCACCCGGGAATCGAACCAATTACAATAAAAAACTGTCGCTATTTCATTATAGTATTGGATAGGATTATTATTTATGATAAAAATGTTTCCAAGTGCAATGAGCCATGTTAAGGTTTTCAGATAGTTTCCACCTTGTTTTACTTTTCCACCCTGTAAATGTCTGACGATGTGTTTTTTTTTACTTAATATTACGATTGCTAAAGTTTTTGTAACGTGAAATTAATTATTGCCTCGAGTTGGCGCGGGCCCACGCAAAAATATCTATTATCAGATTTTTTTTTCACTTAAAGTTGTTAGATTTTCGTTTTATATTGTTTTAATTTACATTACATTAGTTTTTACACTGTTCTAATTTTGAGACGTAAATTAGCTTATGCTTTCTTTTCTGACTGCTATTCCTCGTCATTATTTATTTACAGCCCGATATAAAACCATACGAATGCCTAACATTACAATACATACCTATTCAAATTGTTTCAAAAACGCCTAGTTGCTTTCGATTTAGACGACCATACCTTTTAGAAAATCTTCAGTCATTAGACCTGCCCATAATTGATTTAAGTCTGACTAATTCAAACGTTAAATAAGCCAGTTGTTTAGAAAACGAAACCTAATTTACGTGCGTTCCCGTGGTGACGTCGTGTTTACAATTCGGACTTTCTCCCGTTCACGGCGCAGCGAGCAGCGCGGCCGGCCGGTCCGAGTCAACGACTCGGCCAACATGCTAATTGGTTGGCAATCATGTTAACTGGGGAGCTGTGGAGTCCTTGCAACGGGTTAGAATGTATTTACATAATCTAGAAACGCAGAAGCTCTCTAGATATGGCTTCATTACGATTAAAATGTAATTAAAAAGCGTGTTCACTTATTGTTATCAAAAATGACGCCGTAGCTTGATAAGCGCTTCCAAATAAGTAAAGATAGGAATACAAGAATTTTCCTCTTCCACTAAACCAGACTAAACTTCAACGACAATTTGACTATCAAAGCTCTAACATCTAAATTCCGGGCTAAGGCACTAACAACGCAACCTCAAACTTCGTCCCATTAAAATTACTGACAATGTGTTGCTCAAACTTTAAGGATTTGACCATTAACCTGAATTTAACTATTCAGCGGGGCTGACCTCATTTCCGACGTGTCGCGAGGATAATTTAAGCGTGGGGGTCCTGGGCCGGAGTCCGAATTAACCCTCAGTCCTCGGGGAGGGCTGTTTCGGACTGGCTGGTTATTGCAAGAGAAAATAGCTCTTAGCGGCGCGGCGACAGTAAAAACATTTGACAGCCGGCCACGGCGCGCTCGCGCGGAATAACTCGCCGAATTGAATGGATGTGACGATATTAGGCATCTGGCCCGGAACTTTTTTGGTTACGCGTTTATATTCACTGAATTGGATTATAGTGTCCCACAATCACGCCTATGCTCCCAAATGGAGTAGGCTTCTAATTCTAAGAACACAGGAAACGTGATATAGACAAAATCATGACTTTTTCACGCTTCGTAGCCACTTCTGACACAATTTTAAGTTTAAAAACAAATGACTGATGTAGGTATAGTAATAGTGACAGAGGTTGCTAATATTTCGCCTAAAACTTAATTAAACCTATTACCCTAGTCGCCTCTTCTGATGTCCAGGGTAGGATAACAACTCTTCAGTTGTTTTTTATCCCGGCACAACACGGGATAGTACTTTACATTCATCTAATTCCGTTTTACGTGCCCACAGAATCAACCGCTCTGCTAAAAGTACCTCCATAGCGCGAATCTTCATCATGGAGGTATCTCGATCATGCTCACATAAGTCAAAGGTTATTTTTCTGACTTGATAACAAAAATTTCATTACTCATATTTCAGTATTTCCATTTCCGCCCCATGCAAGGTATTTTGTAATTCAAGTAATTTGCAGACAGGAATAAGCTTTATTGAGGCAGTAGAGGCAACAATCGTTTAGTTAGGGAGCGAGGCCGGAAGATTCCTTCACGTGCTCTATTCAGAGTAGATAACCTAGTTTCGGGAACATTTCGCTGTCAAAGGACACATTTATACTGAATATTGCGTTTTGAAAGCCCTCAAATGTTGTCATAACTAGGTTGACATAAATTAGAACTCAATATCTAATGTAAAGATTTTGTTGTATAATACTAAAATAAGATATACTTAATTTTTTTATCAAATGCTCCACAAATCGTTTCAATGTGAGTGCACCATGAAGCTATTTGCAAAATGTTGTACCCGTGCGGCGATTGACGACAGATTGACCAGAATCAAGTAATCACATAATAGATAATAGTACTACGTACAGAAGGACCATTCC
The DNA here is from genome assembly GCA_005406045.1 of Adoxophyes honmai. Lineage (NCBI taxonomy): Eukaryota > Metazoa > Arthropoda > Insecta > Lepidoptera > Tortricidae > Adoxophyes > Adoxophyes honmai. Next base: position 362,816 of record BHDV01016343.1, on the reverse strand, counting down.
CGAACATGTTTAAACGTAAAAATATTGCTCTCTTTCTACCGTTACCTGCTTACCGTAAACCTTTCACGAGGTCTCGCTGGCGGAGCGTGCTTCTGCGGAGTCGACCTCCCCTGCTTAAGGGATTACCCAACAACTAAGGCCAATTTGTGCGTGCGATAGTGCCTCACAACATTGACCAACTCTGCCTACACGGATCTTACAGAAATGAGAGTATCAAATGCCTTAACACAAATACTGGTAGCGTCGGCGATAGTATTAAATATTTAACCTTTTTTAATGATTGACGGTTCCTGTCTAATTTATTATGGTCTGTTATGGTTTACTTCCGTCAAATTTATCGTTATAACCATTGATGTAAGAAGGTCCTATCGGCCCTTAACATGATTGCGCACTTGGGAAATACTACATAGAGGCAAGTTGAGGACAG
>BHDV01016343.1:326539-358171 GCA_005406045.1 Adoxophyes honmai | reverse complement strand
CTTTTACATCTCTGGTTGATCTTTCGGTCTTGGCTTCAGCTTTAGTGACAAGTAATCAGTCCTTATTTACTTGGTCCAAGGTTATAACGGTTATGAAAAAAAAAACCTCTGAAGTAATGACAATTTGTGTAGAAGCAAGTATAGCTTTTAAAAGTTATTTAATTTAGAAATAATCCATTGCGTATGTATCCATTGTATCATAAACGTGTTACAACAGCAGAGAAGGGGCGACCCAATGTGCTATTAAGAAACAAAGTCGTGAGTGAGTATTGCATACATTTATTACTTTTAAGGCCAAAAGTCGCCCCCTAAATTCAGATCACTTGTGTTTCTCCCTTGCAAACTGGGCATTTAAACTTTACAGCAAATGCAGTATTTTGTTTATCGTTCATTAGATCCCGATACAGCAGAGATGCGTCCCCGACCGCTGCTCACTGCTCAGCCGAGGGTCAGCTATAATAGGGGTCCACTTTTATTGGCCACTTTGTATTTTTGCAGGAGGTTTTATTAGCCCAGTGATCTGGCTTTATGGGGTATGTATCTCGTAATAAACTTCGATCCGGCTTATCCGGTATTGGAACTTATGTGACACTCGTATAATTGAATGCCGGGATGGAAGGGAAGCATGGTGAAATATCAAAACAAGTTTGCCGCGTGTTTTTGAGAACAGTTACGGTGCGTCCCAATATTCAGTCTACCGACGGTTTGGCTAGACAGATGACATAACGGCCATGCTTTATCTGCCATTTCCTATCATACATACATCTCGCCTGTATTCCCAAATGGGGTAGGTAGCACACGAAACGCTGCATAGACAAAACCATGTCTATTTAATGTCTCGTGACCATTTCCAGCATATTTTTTTTAGCAATTCCTATCTCTAGTTTTGTAAGTTAAACCGTTAATGTGTTCTTATAACCGGCCCTTGAGATTAGATTGATTTGCAAGCGGTTTAAATAACTTTGAGAGACAGGCTAGCAACCCCTCACTACACGTACCTCTTAACTTAAAACCTAAAATATATGCTAGGAGTGGCACGAATCCTGACATAGTAATGGATTTGTCTGCATAGACTAGGTTCGTGTCCGCTACCCAACCCATTTTGGACAGGCATGATGTATGTATGTTTGTGTGAGTGTTAAATGTATTAATTGGAGCAACAGTTCTGAGTGTATCACCATTTTTATTTCCGGCGCATTTTGTCATTGTGAGTAGGTATATCACCCTTTTCTTCCGGTGCATTTTGTCATTGTACCTACAGATTTAAATGACGTACTATGGCCCGTTTTATTTTGAAAAATGAATCAAAATTATCGTCGTTTGAGGTGTATGAGGTCCTATTAACAAACAAGTCTCAGAGGAAACTCAGTAAATTTGCCCGTCGCTATGGAAGTGCCTTCGGCTCGGTGTTCCCCACACGTCGCCAAACAAGGCGGTGCAATTACCCGCGGGTCGACGTCCCGATGCGGTGTGCTGCCCCAATAGTCGACCGCCCTCGGCCGCAAGCGGAGAGCGGATTATATAGATCTTGTGTACAGATCACATATTTAGTTGATGTGGCATTCTGTGGGCGTGCGTTTTGTATTTAAGAGGAGGTTTGTACACCTCACATTTAACGGTTTAGTTTTGAGGTGAGAAGTTGATCAAATTCGTTAAATCTATTAAATACTAGGTAAGTCATATTGAATTATTTTGGAATGTAAAAGTGTAACAAGAAATAAAATCATCTAAAATCTGTATGTGATCTAACCGACTGAGTCGACTTTTATTGTATTCTTCTTTTTCTTAGTTTCAACTTAATTTCATTCTATGTTTCTCATGTCGTTTCATAACAGTATTCCTGCGGTATATTCGTATTGGCTAATATTTTCTTGCTATATCTAGAAATAGAAGCGGAAATAAAATTTTCAAATTTCTAAAATATTCAGTAAAGACTATGTTATGTTATGAGTTATGACATGGAAGAAGAAATAAGGAGCAACAATAAAATTATAAAAGTTCAGTATCAGTAGACTAAAGCGGGACCCCAAAGCACACGTCACACTACTGACAGACAGAGTTTACTAAGTATCAGAACAATGGATACAATTGATGCTCTCACATGTATTCTATGTAAATCCACACGGTAGAATGAAAGGCACTGTAAAATAGCTGCTCTAGGCGATAAGTTAGCAACCTGTTACTATTATACCTCTTCCATCTATGTTTGAACCTCAAATTATACTAAAAGTGTCTATAAAACGCGAAACAGTTAGATTCGGCTTTTTAACGTTGCGTGTGCTCTACCTACCCCCATTTGGGAACACAGGCGTGATGTAAGTATGTATGTATGTAAAATAATTTCCAGTGATACTCGCGTCCGCCTGTGACTCGGCCCGTGCGCCGTCCCCGCATGACGGATGGCGGCGGCCGATCGGACCCGCGCGGCCGCATCTCCGACTTACGATAATTAATTTAACACAATTACCATTTCGTTACCGTACCGTAAATGACGCTAGTTATAAACAGACGGTGACATCGATAGTTATACTTAAGGAGCTATAGAACTTTAATTAAATCACGAATATTAGTTTCCTGTTTTCCTTTGTTTTTTCTTTTCATTTCTAAGGTCCGACTGTCCGTTTGTACTAGTGTATGGAATTGGCACTCTATGTCTAAGGGGTGTGGGTTAAATTCGAACTAAGAGGATTTTCTTTTTTTAAATTTAAAGCAAGTCACTTTGACATAGAGTGTCCATGTTTTGTCATACATAATGTACAGTGACGAGCACTGGGATGTTTCCCTTAAAGGTAGCGCAAGAGAACAAGGTACGCAGATTAGTGCCAGATAGTAGTAGATTAACAAAAGACTCGACGATAAATATCTTGCAGAAACTTAAACTCATGAAACATGTTCTGTAATACCCCTACTGAGTTATTGTTCAGACTGCATCACCAATAGACTAGGCTACGTGAACAGTGGTTCATAAGTACAGTCAAGGGCAAAGATATGTTAGCAAGCAATGTGAAAGAAAATAAGTAGCCATGTAAAATTAAAAAGATATATACTCATCCAAGTGGTCAAAAATATGTAAACATCATTGAACTCAAAAATATGTATACAGCAAGTTCAAAAATATGGTTACAATCAAAATGACATATTTAAGTATCCAGAAATTGAAATTTTCGAAAAGCGACTTTAAGCTCTAGTGACACGAAACAATTTTGAATAGGATGCTTTGACAATTCACGAAAACAGTGCAGACTTGTCATTGTATATGTTTGTCTCAAGTTTCGACCTGTCACGTCGTTATTGAAAATATGCACATAGAATGCTAAAACTGAAACGCTAGGATTTGCAAAAAAAAAATAGATTGTACAACTAGAGCACAAAATAGGTTTTATGTTTGAGTTTGATACTCCGTTTTAAGCTTTTATTGCAAATAAATAAAGCAAGGATTAGGCAACCTACAAGAAAATTTTATAGGTATATGGTTCTAGCATTTTTTTTGTTTTGTGTTAGCAGGTATAATAATTACAAGTTGCTAGCCTATCGCCGAAACTATACCTTATTTCCTTAGTCGCCTTTTACGAAATCCACGTAAGAAATAAAGAAAAGAAAAAAGGGTGTTATTCTTAACCCGACACCACACGGTAAAGCAACAATTAAAGTTAAAGCAAAAATAAAGCAACAATTCTATGTTTAATGTGGTTAGTAATGCGGTACATGTTCCTTTTAAGGATTTTTCATTTTTAATCAAACCCACTCGGTGGACTATCCGTTAATCGAAAGTAACCAATATGCATCTCTCTAACTCGAAATCATAAGACAATGAAATTATTCCTCTGTAGGTGAACACTTTTCAGTTTGAAGTAGCTGGCCACTTGGTATGAATTGTTTTCTTAAATGCAACTTTACGTCTTGTTGACTGTTGATAATATGAAAGTATACATATTTATGAGACTTACGATGTCCCTAAATTTATGCGTTGATTGATGAGGACATATTATTGCATTTGTTGTTTACATACTTAATTTGCAAACAACGTATACATATTTATGCACATTTTGATGTTCCCTAATTTATGTCCATACAAGTGACACCCTTTTTTGAGGCTTTGTGGTGTTTACATATTTTTGCCCTTGACTGTACTCGCGTCTCAAATGTATTATATAATAAGTTGCAAACAGACGTGGTAAATAAGACACGTGTTTAATCCCGCTCGCAGTGTAATCGCTTCTCATTAATACGCCCAACGGTCACAGAAAAATGCCATCCTTTGATGATGGGTAGTTATAAATATAAGCTTGTATATGAAGTACCATTAACGCGAAGTAATTATTGGATACGCAATATGTGCAGCTACGCCGTGTAATTAGAACAGGGTTTAGCTGAACGTGTATGAGATGCATAACTGTAATCAAGGTTTGCTGATTACAGTAATTATGTATAAGATTATGCAGATTACATTCCCTTACGGAATAAGAGGAGCATGTCGAGATGTGCTACGTGGTAAGCCACGTTGTAATTTAAGTTGTGTTTCGTAGTGGAATAAACACTGACGTCTTTATATCGAGATTAGCTAATCATGACGGGTTAGTCAGTCTCACGGGAGATTTGTGTTTAAAGTGTTTCATAGTTTAGGCAGTGGAAGCTTCGGATGGTCAATAAGACATTGTTTGTGTGTACTTAATAAACTAGTTTTTGTTAATTTAATTTTAACAATGCGTCGCTACGTCTGGTTTACACTTTGAGGTGATCATACTCAAAATGTAACCCCATACCATTTGACACACGGTTTCATTTGGAGTTTACTTCAAAACAAACATGGACTGCTATACGCTGAGCGAGCCACTTTCGTCAAAAACATTCGTAATGTTAATAAAGTTGCCGGGGGGTTCATTGTTTTATTTGTAGATTGGTATTGAAACAGCCGCGCCAAAGGGTGCAGGCCGGGAACGTTGGAACATGTTTTGAGAGAAATTTAATAATTCCATATGTCTCCTGTCTGTATAGGGGTACATTCATTTTAATATCATCAGTTCACGAAACTTGTTTTTGTTAAACCTACACATATATGTATACTAAACTTTTAAATTTGTAAAATAGAGTTCTAAAAATTTGAATGAACGACGCCGTAACTTTGTTACAAAGCGTTTCACACGTATAAGTTTTTGATGTGTTTAATGGAAACTTACTCGAATTCTATAGCAAAATTTCTACAACTTTCAGGCAACTACGAATACGTTCTGGGTAATTGTCACCTACTTTAATGAAATTCAAATACATTGTCATAAATTTCCCTTAACGAATACAAAATTTAAAATATAGTTGTTGTTCGTGTAAATACTCTATTCAATATACTTTATCCGTTTGACATACAGGCATGACGTGTCTGTTTATGTTTGGTTAAGAACACCAACAGTATGACTTTTATTGACTGCCGTTATAGGCCAGCACCTCTTCTTAAGTTTTATGTGAGCACAGAACAATCGTTTCACTTTGTTCTGTGACGCTTTTCGGTCCATGGTCTTGGCGACCTTGTAGGCCGTGGTTTTTGATAGATAACTGACCAGCCGCTGACCTCTAGCATTGAAGAGGCCCATATTATTATAACAGTCCGAGAGTACAGACGATAGGTGAGCTCTTTCTACGCCTCTGACTCTTTTCTAGATCCTCAAATTCTTGGTCTATAAGGTCGGTGAGATATCCAGTCGGCTTAATACGACAGGGAGCGAATTGCGTTCGAAATAGACTATATCTGTAGCTGTCTAATTAGAGACGTCAGAAATTGACGGGTAGATAAGTTTAGATGCACAAGTGATATAAATTCTTCTAGTTTTCTGCAAGTCTTGTGTAAATATGTAGCTTCGTGGTTGGGACGCCGGGGCCGGCTTAATGAGCCCACTTGGCGCCCGGCCGCCCTCTGGGGACGACGTGCACTGCCCTCTAATAAATGATTGGGGTTTTTAAAGGCTTCTTGGGTATGGTATTACTACTCGAAGATTATGTAACTATTTTATCTATGAACGGAAAGATGTAACCCAGTTTTTAGGTATAGTTACTAACCAAACCCAACGCAAGAGGCGAGTAAGGAAGGTGAAGATAATATTTCAGGCGACAGGCTAGCAACCTGTCACTATTGTATCTCCTAACGTACATAAAAAATATGCCAGAAGTGGCTACGTAACTTGAAATACTTATGGTTTTGTCTATGTAGCGTTTGGTGTGCTCTGTCTACCCCATTTGAGAAAACAGGAATGATATATATAGTATATGTGTATGTATGTATTAAAACCTATGAGCACTGAAAAGTTGAGACTCTTGTGAAGGCAGCTGACGTCTACAGCAACAAATCTTGTTATTTTTTTAACAACGAGTAGATATCTAATAATTAGAAATTTGTTGTGTGTCTGTGTCGGAGACAGTTGGCTTATGTTTCTGATAGCGGATTTTAATTAAACGCCCTTGTTGTTTTATTATGGAAATTTAGGAATAAAGTTCATTAGCTTTATACAGGCCGAGTTAGACTTGCTAAATTACCGACCGACCGTAAAATAAGTCATTCTCAGTGTTCGTGGAAACGAAATGTCTTAATTATGCTCTGAATATTTTTCATTAAGAGATAATGAAAACCCTAGAATTTAATTTGTAATAGGTATTTAATGGCGGCTCTAAATTGTCTAGTTTTAATGAATTTAAGCTTAGATTTAGGTCTGAAACCGCATTTTAGTGGCAGTAAAAGGTTCATGATTAACCTTTTGAACGCTTTCATATTTGAATGAAGTGATCACTCACACGCCAACAACCGTGGCGTTATCAAAAATGACGAATCTCATAGTGCAGTGCAAAACATTTATCGATATAATTTACTAGCTTCCAAGACTAGCCTAGGTAATCCTAGTACGAGATTGAGTAGCCGCTTTCCAAAATACGAATTATTTCTTCTGCAGTAAGTACAAAACGCCAATTTCATGGGTAAGGACCTAATAGCTCATAATCAGAATAGACAATTGCCACTCACGGCATTCACTCATAATAACTTGCAGGGTATACGAGTACATCTTGCTTTTAGCTTCGTATACTGTTTAACAAAAATATAGTAAATCTCATACGAAACAAAACCGATCAGGAAAAGTCAATGGAAAGGTCCAATTTACGAATTTTGTTTCTTTTTCTTCACCCCTACGCCATCACTAGTACAGAGTATTTACCGTCAATGACGTCATGGGCTAGCCACTAAAGTGGTTGTTGGCGTATAAGGAACTATGATTTCCCGCGATCATAGAGATGTGACTGTTACGTTATACAGATACATTTTTTATATCGAAATATCAATTCGAGTCAATAAATCGTTAACTTAAATTTTGATTCAGTATGTTTTCATGCTGATGATTTAAATTAACATACATACAATCACGTCTGTGTTCCCGTATAGGGTAGGTAGAGCACAAGAAACGTGACACAGACCAAACCATTATTATGACTATATCACGCTTCGCAGCAACTTCTAGTATAGTTTAAGGTTTGCAAAGATAGAAGAGGTAGAATAGTGACAGGTTGCTAGCCTGTAGCCTAAAGCATAACTAAACCTATTTCCGTAGTTGCCTATTACGACATCCACGGTGGAGAGGTGTTATTCTATCCCGATACTACACGACAAAAACGATGACTTAATGAATGTTATAAAAATAGATTAGGATTACAAATATTGGAAAAGACAACTTCGTAACAATATTTTCACAATACATAGTCAAATGTAAATGAAACAGATTCGGCGACAGCTCTAGCGACCACTTTATGGGCTATTGGCGTATGAGACACTGACATTATTGCGTCAAATTATATCCGAAGAATAATCCCCAATATTACACATTTTGACCTGTCCAAGCATTAAATAATTCTTTTAAGGAACAAAATATGAATTGATGTTACGTTTAAGCCAGTAGATATAAAGAAAAACGATTCACAATAGATTTTATTCATGATCAAAGTGCACTGTCACTCCGACCCTTTTAGTGGTCGTTGGCGTGGTGGGCATGACAGCACTCGACCACTTTAGTGGCTCTCGGCGTTCAAAAGGTTAAGACAATGTTATTATGTTAAAGCTGAATAAATTTTAATCTACAACATTTATACGTTGATAGCGATTGCGCTGCCTAGCACCTTGACTTGAGTTTGTTCCTCACGGGTTTTCTCTTTCTTTACCGCCGCAAATGCTTTTTGTAACGCCTAACCTGAACAAAGATATTCTGACTGCGACCAGCCCCTTGCAACCCTTGTATGTGTACACTAGGAAGTGCTTCATATTGGCAAGGCTTATCGCTCAGCGGCGGCTTCGCACGGGATGCGAAAATTATGCGGGCACTGGTCCTCGCCATAACCTCGCCACTTCCGTCCGACCACGACTACGCGGTTATTATTACCATGCATAATTTCTCTCTACATTGCTGACTCGAAGAGATCACCACACGACAGTTGGAGAGCACCACACAAGATGTATTGCAAAAACGCTCGTCAAGCCGATCGTTCGAAGTCACAGCCGGACCATTCCTACTTCGCTTTACTTTCCACTATAGTCATTGTTCCCGTCTTACGCGAGGTTGACTCGCTATTGTAGTCGTAAATATTACTTGAAGGTTCGTCTGCAAGAGCTGCCTTGTCGACAGTAAAATCCTAGGATTTGAGGAGTGACTTTATGCCCAAGGATATGTTGATTGAAAATAAAGTGTACCTATACATATGTATATGCCGTTTCCCAGATTTTATTGGGCACCTAAGAGAAGTGAATTGGTTTTTGAGTCGGTAATCGGAAAATTAAAATGAAACAATTGATAATATTTTTATTCAAATGTTCCCAAATTAACAGTGAAAGGTTAATTCGAATCTCAGCTTCCCAATCAGTGAATGTTCCACAAACAAATTGTGACTAATCACTATAGCGGTAACTTGCCGCTCTCGGACACAAAAGAGCACTTATTTGGTGTGATCTTGATAAATCAGGATAATAAATCTCCCAGACAACATCGCGATCTTCTTTTATTATCGATTAGTTCATAATTTAGATCCAGACTGAGTCGGAGATGTCAAAGTCGGGCTCGTAAAGTTATAAAGCAATTTGAGTGATGGATGTTGACGCGTAAGTGCGTTGTTTCATTTACAAATGGAGCAGTTTTGAAAATAAACGACACGTAAAGTTTTCTAATTGCCTCATGGGGCTCTTAATCTTTGTCGCAGAATTTCCTTAGTTCGGAACGTCGCGTGGTCGGGACGACTGTAGTTAGAAGGGCCTTTTAAAAAGACGATCTCTTTGTTATTCAATGTCGTAACTACACTTGAATAAGTAGGCACAACTTGATTGATAATTTGCAGGTTGGAAATTAGTCCAATAAGATAAAATCGTATAAGAAATTCGGCAGGAAAAAAAAATGTGACTTTAATTAAGAATATTTTTTTGCGATCACCCAAAGAAAAAGTAGCAGTAGGATGTAGTAATAAAATAGATATAATGACAATGGAAATAAACCCAACGGAAAGGTCAAAGTAACGCGTTGGACGCATGTTTTCACGCCGTCATGTCCTGTTGAAGGGAAGAAGCACTGAGGCAAAATCGCCCACGCCACTTGTGCGTTGCGTCACTTCGGCTTAAGGTAAAAAAATATATAAACGAATAAGTTTTTATTAAGCTCATAATTGTATTTTCGAAATACAGTAGATCAAAGTATTAAAAGATGCTTTTAGCTGTAATGCTATGTAAGGTAATTTGTTATTCCTCTTGTTTTTTGACTGTTGCCTAATTTATTTATACCAAAACAGCGTACTCATTTAAAAAATGTTACGTAAAGCGTTGTTTCTGCGAGTTACCACTTAAATTTCCACTTAATTCAAACTATCTGCGGTAGAATTAATCCGGTTACCGAGAAACCTTTGAAATCTAATTATAATGGATTTTGTCGCTCGCTAAAGAACCGCCCTTTGTTTTATTTATTTGCGTGTAAAGCTGAGAATACATTGCGTTACAATATAAGTGATAGCTCTGTATGCGGGCTGATTACTCGCATGCCTATTGCCTAAACCTGCACAATGGGATACCGTGTTTAAAAAAGAATTGATACCAAAAAGGACTTGTGCGTAGTGTGGTACGCACTCCAAATCTGTATACATAAAAACTATCCTATTGCTGGATGCCTGTTTATGGGCCCATTGTGTGATGATCGACAAATTGTCATTCTCTATAATTACAGTAAAAAGCCACAAACTCTTATTATAGTTACCAATTACCAATTATAATTTTATGAGACACTAGCTATGCCTGCGACCTCGTCCGCGTGGCATAGTGACTTTGGGTAGTATTTTTAATTATTTAAGTTTTTTTATAGTGATTTACTGCTAAAAGCTTTTTAAAGTATTTTTAAAAGTATACATCACTAACGAACAGCCTAAATGGTAAGTTTGAAGCTTCAAGCTTTAAAAACTTTCTTTTACCTTCTATCTTAATTTCTCGTAACAATAACATTTCTAATTGAACTAAATAATATTTCGGAATCCCTTAACTTTGGGAATTAGACCGCCACAAGATTTTGTGTTACTGCTAACTTTGCTCCTAGCTATAGAGGTTTGTACGCATTAGGAACCCTAAACTCCTACGCGAGTATAATTAGGCTCCTCAAGTTTGCCACAGTAATGATAAACACAATGTGTACAACTCCTTAATTAGACCGATTTTGTAATACGCTTTAGATATAATTCGAAGGAGTGGAGTCTCTGGAGAAATATTGAGGCAAAAGCTTGGCACCACACGTAGTACATGTATAATGTATTAAGCGCAAATAGACACAAGTTAAAATGTATTTTATAGAATATATACGGTGCTAAAAATTTCCTTGGGGCACACTAAACTACATTCGGATATAGCATTTCGATCTAATATATGCGCGTAGACTGATATACCCACTTTCAGAAAGTATTTCAGTAATTCGTGTACAAATTGAGTTACCAAAGTCAAGCACGCTTAGCCTATACACACATAAATACATAGTTAAACATCACACCACCATTCCCAAACGGGGAATCTTTACGTACACAAATTCAAAGTGTATAAATTTTTCACAATTTTAGGTCTCGAGTTTAATAAAAGAGCCTACCTTCAGGATACCTTGAACGATTTCCTTGGTCGCCTCTTACGATATCCACGGAAGAGGAGCTGTACAGTCACTAACCGGGATTTTGAGCCACTTGCCACTGTTCGCAATTTAGACGCGTAATCAATGACCGATGTGACGGACTAGATGTCAGCTATTGGATTAGTATTACAAGACCAAGTTACAAACATAGGTAAGGGGCTCAACAATCCCTGTTCGCGATGCTACTTCTAAGTCCGTTGGTCCACATCCACCTCGTAGCCTATTAAATTCAAAACATGATTGGCGCAAATGACTTCATGGTTACATAGTGCCGTGTGTTGTACTCGTTCCATAATATTCCAGCGTAATAAAGCCGAGGGTCCAGTATCACGCCTCATTATCGAAGCTTGTGGCTTTTAAAGCGGCTACTCTTACGGCTCTTTATGCCCAAACTTTGTTCTGTAATACTTTGTATTTTACTTGGGAACAAAGAATTTGTTGCTTTTATAAACGCGACGTGACACGAAATCGCCGTAAATGAAAACACATTAGCATTGTGTTTATGATTATGACGCTAATTTATCTAGTAATGTTCAGAATATTTATTTGTCAGGTTACAATGCTGGTTACAGTTTATTTCAATATTGAATCCTAATGTACCGTGCTATTTTCATGTTATTTTTAGCGATTTCCTTACCTTTATTAAATGTCCATTCATGTTAAAATGGAGCAGTAAATCCTTTAATATTTTAATTTACGTCCAGTTATGTTGTTTATAAATTAAACAGGGGAGTAATTAATCTTTCTTTAATTATTTTCAGTGGGCAAATAATCGGATTACGCACCAATTAATTACATTTGCAAACAAATGCCGCCCGAGACCGAGTAATGAGACATTCAGACATTGTAAAAAGTAATTGGATATATTATTTCATGCTTTACACGTGTAACGCTGTACGAAAGCTTTTTCTTGTCGGCTTTATTTGTATTCCTTTATCGTAGTAATTAATTTAATATGTTGTTTATTTTGGTACCTCTTCTTTATAGTGTAGCTCTGACAGCGTTTCGTGGAAGGTTTTCCTTCACGTTCATACTTACAGCTTTCAATTTCGTCTCTGTTGTCGATATTAAAGGCGAGTTTGTCCTAAGACAGAATTATTGCTAGCCAAGAGACAAAATAAAATAGTATTGGTTGAACGAAAATTCCACACGCTATTGTGCTGCTACTTTGTAACCCGAACCGATTATGGAGGAATTCCTAACTCGCGACCTAATCGTAGCACGAGGAACCTATTAAACTCCGCGATTTGGCATTTATGGCTCCTAGACTCTTCTACGAGGTTTTATTAGTGCATGCCGGTCATGCAACGAGATCCGATAGACTGACGTATTGGGAGATATATACGTTTAATACCCAACATCGCGACCGTTGACATTACGCAGCAATAAATGACGACTGCGCCGCCATCTGCCGGGCTAATATCTACCTCTGCGTGGACAGATGTCGAAGGATATTACATTAGCGGAGATTTGTTTTACGAACAAGGATCCGGCAATAAGGAACCGTCGGGTATCAATGTGATTTGAATAACCCGGCCGCCAGTTCATATCGGTTCTCCATTTGGACAGCTACTGCACGTCGGTTATACATTTCTGCGGTCGGGTTGTTTGCGGTCGCTCTATCAGGGCTTACGGTCCCGAATCCGAAGTTACTCGGTTAGTTTCATCAGAGTGTAATTTATCTATCGGACCGCAATAAAATTGGCAGTATTAGCAGCTTAGCGCCGACGCGTTTGCGGGCTTCGGTCGGGCGTTAACAGTAACGTTCGGTACAATGGTTACTGCTGCAAATTGTAGGCTGAGAGCTAGTGGCGCTGGCGACTGGTGCAGCCGCTGAGGCGATTTAAAATAATTACGTCGGGCTCTCGCGGCTTTATTTCAGCGGCGAGTGAAAAGGCGGGCGCTGCGCCGCTAATGGACGCCGCCGCCCGGCTCGCGAGCTTTATTATCCGTGTACTCCGTGTATTTCAACTTTATATTAGAAATGCTCTAATATTTCGTCTATTTTTACAAGCAAACCAAAATATTAGAAAGGTTTTGTTTTTGCTAGTTACATGAGTACCTAGCATTCAGATCCAGATAAGCATCTCCTGCTGATACCTGTTTCGTCCTTTTTTTTCTGTTCTCAAAATCGCCTCTTTATTTTTTTGTATTATGTAGTTAGGTACTTTTCTGACGTAATGGTAATGTTATTTTTTTATCTTTTCAGGTAATTTGGATTGAACGTCGCGTCGGCTGCACTGTATCATTCCGTAATGTATCATACATAATACTAATACGAGATACTTCCGTCCAAGTTTCATTTGTAAGAAAATAGAAAAGAAAGAATCGAAAACGAATCAGGGTAGATTGGAATAAATTCGTAACCCGCGTGAATTATCCTTCTATTTTAAATTAAAAGCCAGGCTGTGTAAAGACATATGATTAGATGGAGTAGCATCCGATAGCGATATTTTTTCGTTACAATGTGTCGGATCTACAGAAAATTTCATAGAGTTAAAAGAATGTAACTGACGTTACCTTATATATTTTGAATAGCATTAAGAAAATCTGTTAGATGCTAACAATTTGTTGTCTGAAGCAAATAACTAGACTCCCAACTTCAGTCGCACTTCAGTTTATTTCGTACGAAGCGATTAAAGAAAATAGGTTATCGGATGCTTTAGGCGATAGGCTAGCAACCTGTCATTATTATGTCCTCTTTCATCCATGTTTTAATCTAAAATTATGCTCAAAGTGACTACAAATCGTGGAATAGCCGTAGTTTGTGTAACGTTTCGCGTGATCAGTATGTTCAGTTGATGTTAAGTAGGTACCTAATATATCCTCGCTGTTCTGGATACGTAACACCGAATGAAACATAAAATATCAACCTTCAGTCCCATAAACAGTTTTACCTCACTCCAACAGTTGGCATGTCCATTAATTTCACATATCAAATTTAAACGACAAAATTGAATAGCGCTTTATTAGTTCCCACACTCCCGTCGTATAAAATAATCTGCCGCTGTAATATAAGCCTGTATTATAGCCCACAAACCCATATATTCCGTTACGGATCAGACGTCATTTCATTTACGTAGGAAGGGTAAATAGAATTTATTTTTGATGTCGTATTGAGTTATACTGAGCATATAGTAATCTTCTTTCTATATCTCATGTATGGTCGATATTTCACACCGGTCGTGTATTTGCGTAGCTTGATATTCATAGAAACATTGCCACATAAATAGAATACCTGTAGTGTAGGTTTACGAGTACCTAGACGGGATGAACTCGTATTTCATAAAATAACAAGTTTTCTAGCTTGAAAAATCATAGCAGGTACGCTACAGATATGGTTGCGATATTGTACCTACCTACATACGTAATATAAATATACAATATCATCTAATAGAGTTTTCTAAATTTATCAAATGCATAGACATAAGTAATTTCTCTGAACAATTTGGGGTGTACAATCGTGGATACTTAATAATATAATCTGTCGGCATAAAAAAAGGAAATAATAATAGCTAGAGAAATGTATGTGTGTTGCTAACTTTACGTAGATAGAGTTATATTTAAGCATAAGGATTTTGTTTATTGGCGATTCTACTTTAGGTACCGTCATAAAATATGTAAAGTATGAAGCAGGGTTGTAGCGTGACAGTATCGGGTGTAATATTCGAAATTTTCCGAAAGAGGGTGCATACACTTCTGCCTAGATACCCATCACGCCACCGCACGCGCCGCTCCGCTTCCGCTGCCAATGCGTTTAAGCTCACAGAAAAGGTACGTCTGAAGGTTTGCTGTTAGGTTTATTGGTAATCGGAAATCACCGCCTGTCGGCCCTCCGACTATTTGGCTAATACGGCGTCAGGCGCCGGGCCGGGCGCGAGGCTCCCGCGGCACAAACGCGCGGTCCCGGCGGCGCGGATGCAGCGGCCGTGCGTTGTTTACGCGCCCGTGACGCCAGCGCGTCGCCGTGGGCGATCGATACCCTCCGCTGTAATATTGAATTTTAATGAACCGCAACTCAAACAGCTCGCTTTCTCCCAAATTCCCAAACTGCGTTAAAACTCTCGTTGAGCGAAAGTTCTCAATTTTCGATTCTTGAATGCTTTTAATGCGTCTTTTAACTGTCAACGAGAACTTGTCAGACTTCACGCTGATCTAACACATGGAATTGAGTTAATGGAATTTCACGAGGAATTGAGTTGTTGTAAGTTTCAAAGTTGGCGGCAGCTTCTCAAATTGTTCGCCGCTCGGCTCCGTGTCTTCAATTTTGTTAATAAATTGATACGTTGTGTTTGTGGGTGTACCGGGCTGTACACCTGCGCGTCCTCAGGTAAGCAATTACAGCGGCGTTTACTTAGCGGTATCATTTCCTTTGTTTAATGTAGCGACCGGCGAACGCCTTGATTATGACGATATTTCCTTACGTTATGATTAAAATTTGAAAAGGTCTACCGAAGTAATTGGATGCGTAACAATTCATTTATCTCGACGTTTTTTATGTGGTTTCATAAAGTTGAGCATGTTCTTCAGCCATTTAAACGCACACGTTGAGTAGATATATATGTAATAGAAAAACTTCGAAAGGTATTAAAAATACGGCGGTTTATTAGGAAGAAGGGCGGATTTACCGCCGGGTCTGGCTTGCCTGCCGAGATATACCGCTCTTGGCCCGCACAATAACATTCTAACAGCCGGTCATAAAAACAAAGTAAACAGGGCTCTAGTAGTCGAGATTATATTAGTTCACTACTATGTACATTCTTTCCTTCGCTTACCGAGTCATATACGTGCATAAATATTCCTGGCAGTGTACCCTTTTATTTAAGACAGCGAAATGATTTTAACGAACTCTGTGTTTTTTGTTGGGATACCCAACTGCCAATAATTTTCTTTTGAAACTTAACATTCTTCGTGTATTTTAAATGTAAAGCTAATAAACCCTCGTAATTTTAATATGACCGAAATACATAAAGTTGAAGTTTACCAACTTTTTTCATTTATTTGCCTCGCTTTCCTGACTACATACATTATGTTATGATTAGCACTTGTTTACTTTAAAACAGCTATTTGGGGTTAACTTTAGGGGCCCGTGGTAATAAATAATTCTTAAATAAATGCCGGAGAGATGGTTTTTACGGCGCAGGCACTGTTTTACGGGATCAGCAAACTTTTTTATTGTAACTTAGACGTTACCGCAACATTGTTTATCTTCTTGAAAAATAGATTTGTGATCTTTTATTAACACTTAAATTTATAGCGGGCTTTGTCTGGAGCCTTACAAATTATGACGTTTCATTTCCTTGTCGCTGTGAAATTCTTAAAATTTTAAAGAGTCTAATTATACAGTTTTAAAGAACCTATTGCAATATATAAACTGGAATATTATTTTTATAGCTTGTTTAATGCCTGCGCAAGGATCGCGTCTAGATCGTAAAGTGCATTGGAACGAGAGTGATAAAGCTAAGTTTAGTTCGCAGTGACCGGCGGGCTACGTTTATTCCAACAACTTGTATTTTCAAGAACCGTGTTTCTACCAGTTGTCTTTATATTCATCGGATAAAAATAATGGCCAAAAGAGGAGAGTTAGCATGCCAAAGTGTGATGAAATCGTGAGTTCGATTTATCTCAATCAAGCGTAGGCTACCTATTATGGTAATGATGACGGCGAAACTACCTAAATCAAATCTTGAAACAAATTTGAGGTGTGATTGTGGTTTCCATCCTTTTATAGAAGCATAAGAAATACAAGCAATGTAGCGGGTACTCGCGGCGGGTCCATTCATGTTCAGTGAGCCCGTTCCTATTATTTTCAGAAAGGCGACTTTTAATTTTATACTTTGTAGAGTGTTGAGCTGCGAACGGGTGAATTTAAATTTCCTTTGTTAAAATTACGCTTGAAATAAAATTCTTTTATGAAAGCATTTTGAGATACAATAAATAATTTGTGCTGTTTAAAAAGTTTCGGATTCGCACCGAATTTGGGGAGGGTGGTGACTGCAGAGGACCTAATAAGATTATTGAACTCGAGAATTTCGGAGGCTATCGCGGCATAATGCGATATAAACGTTTTGTATGTGTAAATATGATACAGGCACTTATGATTAAAGTCGGAAAGTCCTCATTGTGATCAATACCAGCGTATTAAGAAGTGTTCAGAAAATTTAACCTGTTTTAGTAATGTATTTCTTTCGTAAAGGAAATGTATTTTATTGTTAATACATAGCATGATTGTGTCTACACCTTTAGTGTAGCATCTCATGGCATCAAACGACACCGGCGTAAACACGTAAAAACATTACTACGGGAACAGTTAACCGTCGATACAGGCTATCAGAGGCATTGACGTTTTACTCATAACTACTGAGCGTTAACGTAGAGTATTTTATTAAAAGTTTTATACCTACTCAGAAGCTAATATTCTCAATAAATTCCGTTGCAACTTTCGCATCTCGGCATCGGTTACAAAATTGTTATTTAATAAAATACTGTTTCAAATTGGCCATGGAGACGCCAGAAATAGTAACAAATGCGAGCAAAGAATCCAGGCCAATTTGCCAGCATTTTTCATACTGAGTGGTTTCACAACTACGGGCACAACGTCGGAAACAAAAGAGCCAACGGAACTACTGACTTGAAAGAACGAATGTTATTCACGAGAGCCCATTTATGCGAGTAAAATGTTGAACAAGTATGACCATTTAAACCTGCCTCTTTTGAAAGCGTATTTTTTAAAATGTGTAGACAAGTAAATTTCGCAACCTCGTAACGCGAACGGGTCGCTGCTAAAACTAAACCTTCGTATCTGAAGATGAAGACTCTTTTTCAGTCTCAGTATTATAAGGCTTAGTCGATTTTTCTTTGCGACGAATACCTGCAATTTGTGAGAGTCGAATTCGCCGGTGTTTGGCACAATCGGGGAATATTCCCGAATTACGTGAAAATGCTATTTATTTCTGCCGACAGACCGATCGGCGATCCAACTTTGAGTGAAACGGAACATATCGAATCCGTCGGCGTAGAACGTGGATTTATCTTTCTTTTAGATAAGCTTTAAAATTCCCGAACGGTTTCGTAATTTAACTTTTCGATGGTCTTTTATATGTGGGCATTATATTTACATCATTTATTTTTGCCAATCACACTAAAAATATAAATAAGCAAGTTTGTGAGCGTGTATCTGTGTGTATGCGTGTGTTTGTTATATCTTCTAGCCGATTCTGATGAAATTTGTTATGCTGGAAGTTGAGATCCTGGATTAACACATAGGCTACTTTTCATCCCGGAAAAAAACATATATATCGAAACAAAGATATTAAATTTTGCTAATTTTGTAGAGTTAAGTTTCGAGGTAGCAAAATGTAGATTAACCCTTGACCATAGTCAAAGGAGGATGATCCGCTCCTTTGTCGTTAATGACGGTTTCATTTCATCCTGGCGGCTCCGGGGAAGCGACGGACGAAAGGATCATTAGGCTTTAAGAGCACACTATCGTATTCCAAGTTAAATTTAAAGACGAATATTTTTCCTCGGGGAACGAAAGTTGCAATAGTCCTAACAAGTGCACCTGTTAGATGATGTCTTCACTATCATCAACATAGTGTTAAACAAAGACGCTTTCCGCTGACAGTCCTTGACTTTAAAACTACGCAATGGATTTTGATGTGTTATGGTTGAAACTTTTAGTCAGTTAGAAAAAAGTAAACAAACAAAGCCAACCCGACAAAGTCAAAAATCACGTAAGGTATGTGTTGCTACATTAAATACGACACTTTCTAGTTTAGTCGTATTACAAGGTGAGTGTAATGCGACTAAAATATAAAGTGTCGTATTTAACGTAGCAACACATACCTTACTTGATTTTTAACTTTGTCGGGTTTCTTTTTCTTTTTTTAAGTACCTACCTAAAAGTTTCAACCATAGATGAGGTGATACAAAAAGGAAGTTTTATACAGTACAAAAAAAGTGATAGTTTGTGTCAAACAAATATCGCGTCCAATGACAAGGTATGAACATAAAGCACTTAGGTACATACAGAAGTTTATTTCTTACTTATATATAAGCATTTCGTCGAATCTTGCCTACAGAAGTTGGAATACCCAGAATGTTTTTGTGTGGTCCGTATTACTAGACTTGTCGTTGCCAACAGCTGCGCAGAAACACGTGTTGGTAGTCAGCAGAACCTTGTGACTTATCACTGCGAGTGCAGCGAGTTAGCGGCCGCTGGCAGTCAGTTAAACACCGCTGTTTGCACTCGCGCTGAGGTTTATGCGTTTTTACCAGCTTCATGCCGTTGAAATTGTAAGTTACGAGCCAGTGTGTTTGCAAAGGCTAGGTATTGAATTGACTAGAAACATTTGTTTATTACCAGTTAAAGACGCTTCATTGTGTTTCGTTAAAGAATCACACTGCTGGTTTTTACTTATTAGGTACACATTGAGCGACCCGCCCCGGTTTCGCACGGGTGCAATGCTGGAATTACGACACCACATTAGAAATATCTGAAATTAACAGTTTTTCTCTATTGTAAATGCAATAATTAAACCTATAAACTTTCTTCTTGAATCACTCTCTATCTACTTAAAAAAGCCGCATCGAAATCCGTAGCGTAGTTTTAAAGATTTAAGCATACATAGGGATACAACGGGAAGCGACTTTGTTTTATACTGTGGATGGTTGTGAACTAAATGAAACTACTAAAAGCTTTAATGATGACAAACGTTTACATCGTAAATCTTCACTGAATTCTTATTTGGGTAAAAATTCCGTAAAACGCGAAAACTTGCTCTAAAATAATTTTTCATCAACAAGAGATGGCCCGCGATAGCGCGACCCCGCATTCCGGCGCTCTCGTTTGTCAACACAACAATCATTCCGCGAGGGACAACGGGATTTCCTCCGCTTCCTCTTCCAAAAACGCAATATTACTAAGAGTGTCGTTCCGTCCCAACCCTTTTTGTGTGAAGCTCGTATTTTTCGGCGGAATGGAACGCAATTTGTATAACTCGCCGCCGCGGACCGCGCAACACTAACGCACACATTTTTGTCTAAATCGGATGCCGGGATAAATAAGATTTTAATTTGGCTGTGCAAACACTTCCGCGGCCCGTTTACTGCCGAAATGAAGAGGAGCATACTTGCATCACGTTCAAATTTAAATGAGGTTCATGTCGCTCCTGCTTTTTGAAGAGGTAAATGTAAGGTAACGGCACCAGTTATGGACGGTTTAAGCTGACAAGCACCAGTGATGGACACTTCATTCATAATTTAAAGACCATAGAGTTGTGATTTGATTGTTGTAAAACAAATGACTTTTCCTTAGTGGGTAGTAAATAAGAGTCATTGTCCATTACTGGTTCTATGTCCATTACCGGTGACTTTACCTTAGTTGCTTTGAAGAACGACTGTATAAAAAACTTGCTCTGTTTGTATTTTCCGTGTATTCCTTTTTGAAAACAATATTCCAACATTTTAGGCAATATGTTTACTTCCTCAGTGCTTCTTAATCGCGCGGTAAATTATGTATGAGACCGATGTTTATTTAGGATGCTAATAGAGACCACTATGAGCAAACAAAACAGGTTTAAACATTCAAATAAACCACATTGTAAAGTAACAACAACGTTAATAGTCAGGATTTTTAATTTAATAAATTTCTTAACTAAGAAATTAGTCATCATGGTTCAACAACGTTGAATGGAAGGCAGAAGAAAATACGTGTAAAAAATAACTATAAACATCTTATAATAAGATCAGCAATATTGTTTGTTATTGGTTATGTATCAGCAATTCAGCATCCATTATCCAGGTGAAAAGTTTTACTCATCTCCTTTCAATGAACGATTAAATGATAGTGACTGCTTTTTATTAAAATAACCGTCATGTTCCTTCGCTTTGCTTGCGGTAAATAATACCTAAGTCCATATACCTCCAACAACCTTGCGTGGTCGTGGGCGACGCAAGTGCGTCGAACTACTCGCGGGCAAAATTAATTTGCGCAGCGTTGCGAAACTGCGACTGTTGAACCCAGAACTGAGGTTTGTTTGTCACGGATATAATGGAGTACCTACTCTAGGGATGTTACGGAGGTGCTCTTATCGGAACCGAAATCGAGAGTTGGAGTTTTCAACCCTTACTTAGCGGATTAGGAGTCGAAGTCGGAACTGGAGTCCGAAGCAGAAGCAACAGAGCAAAGCAACCCAAAAACTGTTTAATGATAGGTAGAGGGATATCTAAAAATCTTGTACCTTAGATAGGACTTGAAAACTAGCACAGATATCTGTTGTATTTAATTAACAAAAAAAAAATGAAAGTCGTCGGCGACATCCGATTTTAGCTCCAAACCCACTGAAGCAGCAAACGTACTGACAACTATAATATATGCTATAGTATAAGATAAGCAACTATAGACATACAGATATGCTAAAATTAGCTGGGTTTTTTAATTATTCATGGTTTTAACTATTTAACGGTTCGTATTTTCTGCCTACCCCATTTACGATAAGATGTATACTTAACTTTGTTTAGTTGCCAATTTGCAACCACGCGGCCATCAAGACATGTGTTTATTATTGCATCCAATTTCGTAATTTACGACTTAGCTAGTGCTAAGAGGCTTAGAGTTCTGTCCTTTGATCGCTTTGTTTATCAGCTATACACACAGACGCCATAGTACAAGGAGTTAAGTCCGCGCTGAGTTGTGATCCCTCGGTAAAAGTGGAAGGGGTATGCCCAGTAATGAATTTTTAGGTCTATTCGGTGTCCGAGGTGCGACTAGGGAAACCTATTTATCCTTAGTTGCCTTTTAGGCCCTGCGCAGACGACAGACTATCCGCGACGGACTTTTTAGTCTGTGAAAATAGAACCTATGGAATTAAATGCAGTAACGCACACGACGCGCAAAAAGTCCGGCGCACAACGCATACAATCCACGCAGACTTTTTGGGTGCCGCAGACTCAATCGCACAAAAAGTCTGTCGTCTGAGCTGCCCCTTACGATATCCATGAAAGTAAGGGAGAGGTGAATCCGACACCAAAAACTGTAACCACTTTGTCATTGGTAATAATTTTATTCGACCCACATGTAATAGTTACGTTCATTACAAAAAAAATGTGTGCCCACGTCTCTTAGGAATGTAGGCGTGATTGTATTTATGTGTTGGTTCATTACACTCTTCTTACCTGTTCCCCACCGAAAATGGCAGATCCTGAGAGTTTATCAGCCTCGTGTTAAGGGGGTTGACCGCCAGTCAGTGAATCATCTCGTGAATCACGCGCTAAGCCTCTGGCCACTGACACAGCCTTGATGGGAGTGATTCTGCGCAAGTTTTAGTTTATGTTAATACACTATGTAAAGTGAAACTAATATGTAACGTGTCGTTTCGCGTCTAGTCTTTTCCTATTGGTATTCTGATAACTTGTAGAGTTGTGATTTATCTGGGATCACAGCTCTCACATCACATCACACTAACATTACAAATGCGAAAGTGTATGAGATTGTATGTGTTTGGTCCAATTTTGGATGAAAGCTGACACCCTGCTACTTGTTCTCGTGAGATTGCGATGAAACAATTCTACGCAGATGGAGTTACGGGCAACAGCTTGTATTCTATATTTCGTTATTCTTTTCCGTATCTATTTCTAGTCCTAAATCTGAGTGACATGAGATAAAAATACTAAAAGTTGGCTATTTGAACTATTTTCGCGCTTCATACATATTTTATTTTTACTCCCAACGGAAACATTTTCGTGACATCCGTTCATATAGCGCTCTAAAAGTTTCTATTCTTAGAGATTTATTTCAAAAAGGGCCTACAGCTTGCTACTACGAAATATATGTAGAATCAAAGTCGATGCAAGTTTATATAGACGTTTAGGCGTCGCGCACAGATGGCTCTCCGATCCGTGGCATCACGGTGATTTGCATATTCAAGACGTGATTTCATGGCTTTGTTTCTTTGCCCCAGGTTTCTCCGAATCATGACGCTCGCATTCCGGCCCACGGTACCTTTCCATGCTGCCTTTGTTTTGCCTTGTTTGCTAAATGGCTAATTTTATCCGCTTTCAAAATAAGAATTGGTTCGTTTGGTTAAACGACCCGCTCGCCATTAACGGTAGGGTCGCGATGATGCCGCCTTTTGTTCGACAATCAGCGTAATGGACAGTTATTTAGCCGCCGACTTCTGTCAAAGCGTGCTTAAGTAACGTTTAAATATAAATATAAGGCGCTATTCATTAAAGGTAACGGCGTTGCTATCATATTACCTACTGGAGTTTAAGACTTCAATATTGTACGATAGCTAACATTTCGATGCCGAAATCTTCGGATCGGCAAAAATTCGGATCAACTTTGAAAATAACACCACTGCAGTTGTGGAGTCTTCGTTATTTTTTTGTTACCCACGACGGAACGGAGCAGGTATATGCGTTTAGACTGAGAGATGTTTGTGTGTGTGTTTGTGCAAAGTAATTGTCTTTTAGGTCAATATGATTGTATGAGACAATAGTTGAATTAAATACAATCAAAATCATCTTCAGTAAAAAAAAATCGGTACTATACCTATATTTACAGTTTGTTGGAGACCGCTTAGTGAATAAAATGCCAAAGACTTGGAAATTACTCCTTAGTAAAATCTTCATCTTCGTCGGTATCACTCTTGACAGTCTTGACATAGTGGTCGTGGTCATAACGGGTCATTCAGGTTTGCACAATCATGATGACTTTCTTGAGATAAAGTTATGCAGCAGTTTTTCCTTGCTCTCTGCATTAAAGCTTTTCAGGGGTCTCTACTATTGCAGAGTTGCAAAAGCCGCAGGCGCTCACTGGATAGTTTGGTTGTTGCGCTCGATTACACCAGCACACAGATATAGGGTGTCCGCAAATTTCTCGCTGATATGAGGTTCATTTTCAATGCCGGCTACTGCCCCCGCTTATTGTTGATCGTGTCTCTATCCAACTGAGTATATCAGAAAAGGACGACCTAAAGCGAAACTAGCATCACCAATTTTCAATATACTGAGAAAGGACAGTGAACTCATTGCTCCCGTAATTTCGTGGCCGTCGTGTCGTCCGGCAGCCGTCCGATTGGCCCGCTAAACGTGTTTTCCGCCCAGCTAGCCAATGACGTGCCGAATTTACGGAGCCTATTCAGTTTGATGCTAAATGCGAAAGTTGTACAAAATGGGAAGTCGTACAAAATGAGAATTCATACATTGGGAATACAAACGTATAATTTTACTAGACATGTTACGGCAGGTTATGGTAAACGTCACAATGTCTGATGATTTCTCATAATTGCATGCATTCAAATTGTGAGGTACTTACACTATGTCAACGTTTATGACAACTTCAGGCTATCAAATATGTAATACCGTGGATTTATTGTTGAAATCATAACAAACTTTCAGGATATCATTGGATGTTGCGAGTGGTCGCCTCACCGACATCCCGACGCGACAGGATGTGAAAATAAGTTATTATCCCTCCGGTGCGCGCTATCATTCGGCATTGTGTCCGAAATAATTCTCGAGCCGTCTTTTCAAGTTAGCGTCCCGTGTTCCTACAGCCGCGTTTTCATGGAACGAATCCTCCAAACATATTAATTAAAAGTCTTGTATCAACGTGACGTGGATCCAACACATCTCTGCCCGCTCCTCTCCGCCGGCTCACCTTAATTCCCGCGCCGTCGCCAGTCAGCACCGCGGTAAAGCGATATTTCCAATCCTGCGCTTCGTCCCCAGTTTTATTAGATTTTTCACAACATCCCTCGCCCGTTATCAGGAATCTTCAACGCCAAATAAGTAACGAAATTTCTGAATTCAGCACAATTTGCGTTTTCATTCCCGATTTCCCTTTTATGAATACTAAAATAAGATCTCCATCGATAGGACAAAGAGGATAAAAAAAATAAAGCACTGTTTTTTTTGTAGCGTGTAGCCGTGAGTGCTTGGTTAATTAGCAAGTTTTATGCAGGCAGCGCTCGCAGATAGTTCAGAGTCCCGAGGGGCCACTCGAACGGTATCGCAGCTATTCGCAAGTAAAAATGCGGTAATTGAAGAACTGTTTACAGTGTGTAACCTGATACAATACTCATCGATACAACAGATATTTTTGAATATTCTGAAGGCGAGTGAAAAAGCGAAATTGATACCGTCAATATCGTTGGTTGATTCTTGGCGAGAGTGAATTTAGAGACAGAGAGAGACGCTTATTTATACATTCGATTACACAAACTAACCAAACAAAAAAAAATGTATCGAAGAAAGCCCTAAATTTGTTTTTCAGTGGATCCCGCTAAAACGATATTTACATAGACATGTACTATCGAACCAACTGATTCCTGACCCATCGCAGAACGTTGTCACAATAAACGTAATAAAGATTTCCTTTGTCAAGCAATGCAATGTCACTATGACGTTCGCTGTGAATAGGTTCTATTGTGGGTCAGGAATCAATTGGTTCGATGGTACATACAAAAATATGTGCATAACATGATAGAGCTACGCTAGTAACCCTTACGCGATCAATCTTATTTAAGTTATTTGATAAAGGGAACTTTTTAAGATACGCCTGTTCGTCCTAAGACTGCAAATAGATATAAATCTGTTAGATATTCTTTACCTAGTCGCCGAGATTATGATGGATGTTGGAGAGTAAAGAAAGACTGTAAGAGTGAGGGCCTCTTGCCGTACGTCACGCCGTGAATACATTACGCCGGGGTTCATCCGCCGACACCCGCGGCGCGCCGATATTAATACTGCTCCTGCTTCACTACACTTTATCTTTCTTATTACTACCTAAATAGTTTCATTTCATAGAATCTTCTCAGCGCTAATATCGAAACCAAATATTTACAGCGTTTTAAACTTCATCTATGTCTAGCTTGAATGTTTTAGAATGTTATTTTGAGTTTCAAAGACTTCGTTTCAGAAAGTTCGTAACTTAATTTATTAGTTGACTAGTTTTCGACGTGTCTTTAGTACGATTATAATTGTCATTCGTATAGACGAAACTAGTTTTAACTAAAATTCAGACCCATTTCATAAGTAGGTAGGTTTTATAGGGATTTGCAAATCCGACATATGGTTTTCATGTTCTATTAAATAATGCGTCGTATGATTTTCATGTTCTATTAAATAATCCACGTCTGTGATTTTCTGACACGTCTATTTCTAAAGCGAATTTATGTTTCACGATAAGTTGTTTGTGTTTGTAAATGAACACCCGTCATCTCTTATCATTCCTAGAATCGGGCGTGTCGATTCAACGAATTTTACAAATCGCTAAAGTCAGGCTAGGTTGTTAATGTAATCAAAACCGAGCCAAGCATTATACTTATCTCACTAAATTGTGTAAATGTCACTTTAGAAATTGCCTGAAGTCACCTAAGTAGTCAATGTCAAGATCCGCTGTCCGCCCAGCAGCCAAAGTGTTAAGAATTAATTGGTCGCACCAGGACAGCACGAGCCGGCGGCGGTGATTAAATCCCAGCGTTTTCCTCGACTGTAACGCGTCTGAGTGACATCCCCACAAAGAAAGTAATTAGGGATGGGCCGCGATCGCCGCGCGGCCAGTAATCCGGAGCCCGACCAGCCAAAAGTAATCACCCGCCAATTTCAAATGACTAATGGCCCCGAAGCCTATTTTGCCGAAGCCAAGAATTTTGAATAGGGTTAATTAAGAAAAATTGCCACGGATTCATAGCGCGTATTAATATTCATAATTGAGTTTTAGCCTGATAGAGCCCGATTTTTGGCACCTGACGATAAAAGGAGGGCTGTTATTGTGTCGCGATTACGAACTAAGTAATTTATCACGGGCTTCTAAGAAAATTGCTTGGCAGCTTGCCATTCTTGTGGGGCTCATAAAAATGGTGTCATAAAACGTATGATATTAACGATAGCGACATTCCAGGAATGCCTGAGCTTTTATATCGACCTGTATTTACATTCCTTTTGTGGCCGCGCACTGCGAGAGCACGAGGCGCCGCGTGAATAGAAAAGAATCGCTTTCGCTGTACTTATTTATAAACGGGACAGCGGCGGTCCCCTACGAAGAGGGTGTTCGGAGTGGGTAAAGTAAACTTCGTGAATATATCCCGGCCTCATATGCATAGTTTGTAAAAAATCTCTCGCGAACGCGCGAACATAAAATCGCGGATCGGTCCCGCGCGGCCGCCGCTCGCAACTTCCTCTTGCCGCGCCTCCGGCTTCTAACTTACCAACTGCGCTACATTTGTTACACGCGTTACTTATGACCATAATAGAAATGACGGAGTTTCTTAAAATGTTTTCTAGAGAGCTGATCGATTAAGGTTAATTATTACGTTATTAACTCTAATTAGTTATACCAGCTAGAATATGACATGCAGATAATTGTAACGCAACAATTCTGTATCGAAATTGCTAGAAAATATACTGTCACTGACTCATGAGCTCATGACCAACGTTTAGTCCAGTTTTATTTGTTGTTACTTTGGCGGGACTCTTTGTTAGCATGCAGATTTTCAACAACACTCAAGATTAGGCAAATTTTTCCCATTCAATTAGTGTTGCACCATATCTCTCGATCCTTTAACAATGTGTAATGTAACATTATACTGACGTAACGCGTGGGTGGCTAGAGGGAATTGAGTGTCGTGATGAAGCAAGTTGTTCTTTAAGCCCTTGTGTTAGAGTCCTGCTGCCAGCCCGGCGCCCGCGCACGGTTCGTTCACTCGCACTCCCACGCCGTGGTTCGTTTAGCGGACAATGGAATGGTTCGGTATGTTTTAGATAGTCGTTTAAAAATGATTCTGAATCACTCATGTCCTGGTTTTACCCTACGCCCTCATGTTTTGCAAAAAAAATGTACAAAATGTTCGTAACTTGTGAATTGCTGTTGATGCCCCGTATTTTTTGGAGTACGTATGAACTAAAATAATGAAAGGGAAAAGAATCAATAGAAAAATATTTGCTTTCGATATTTCTATTTTAATTAAAAAGGTCAACTTCACGAACTAAAACAAAGTTCCTTATAATAGGCCGACATCACAAGCCCCGGGGCCGCGCCGCAGAACCTCGCCGCGACTCTTTGACTTTGAGACGAACCCGATCCTAGAAACTTTGCCTAAACACAATATTTATTCTACCTCTAAAATACCGAACTGAAATTCCGCAGTAAGCAACAACCGATACTCACGAATGATATAAAACCCGGATTACAAATTTACGCATGTACTTGCGATGTCGAGAATTAAAATTTTACGACCACATTTATGATATGACTGAACGCTCCGTAAATTGGAAATTTGACTCCCACAGGGGGATGCTGGAAAACGTGGGACCTCGTGGGCGCCGGGATGGGTTCCAGCGACGATAATAATAATAATACAGCATACTGACAGTCTGCAGTCTGACTGCTTGATGCGTGCTTCTCCTCAGGATCATTCGTGTTTTCCGTGGCTCAGTGCGTGTCAGAACTTCGCCTACAACGTTGAATAGCTTCATAGTTGTATGCAGGTTTGCGCATCATGCTTGCCTTCTAGGACCGGGACGATGAATCCACTGAAAAAGTTCTAAAAATCTAAAATCCGCTGAATTGAACGAAAAAAGAATCATCTATCGCCATAACACTCATCCAAATCTATATATACCACGAAAATACAGAGGTTCTCTAAAACAATTCGAATTAAAAAATTTGAAATTTGCTAGGCACTAATTATTCCCATTTTCGCAATGGACGAGGTAAAATAAACTATCATAGTTTACTGCATTTGATGCAATTTGTTTGTCTCCGGTTTATTACGTGCACGCATGCAAGACCAAAATATTCTTGCTTAAGTGGACATTTTTTATCCCCTATTTGTCTGTGCTGTAATTGGACAGTAAACGGTAAAACGTCGTATTTCGTGTTAAAAGTGAAGGAAACGTCGTCCCAGAATTTTTTAATTACAAAAGACGAATCACTTTCGTATGGCGATGTCGTGCAAACCGTCAATTATCTGTGTAACCACTAGATAGTTTCATGTCGTGCAACAGTTGACCGACTATGCCAGCGCTATAACTGTTATAGGTAACTATAATAAACTATTCTTAATATTAAACCAAACTGTTATTGACTTCGTTAACCATCGTTGCGATTGTCATCTGAATAAAAACTGTTCTCGTAATTACTTACTCGATTCTACAGCTATGAACAGCTACTCTGTCACAGTAAAGCTGCGTTTTCACTTAGTGTTTTGAGCGCGAAAATATTCGCTCATCCCGATATTTGAGCTAGTAAAAAAAAAAAAATTAGGTCGAATTGAGAACCTCCTCCTTTTTGAAGTCGGTTAATAAAATAATTGAGCGTAGCGAATAAATCGTACATTTTAGGGATCAGGACAACATTTGCGATCAAAATGTTTGTTCAGGTCACTAAGTGAATATGCGGCTTATGTAAGCAACTTTTTTTTCTCAATCTCAAAAAACTTAGGCTCAGAACTTTCAGCCTTCATATTAAATCTCCTCGTATGGCGTCTCTTTCCCTTTCTTGTTTCTGATTTGTTTTAGTTTTGATAACTTAAAATGTTTTCCCAACCAATTGATTTGCAAACAACCGCTAGGCATAGATCCACTTAACTGCCTCTCTTTTAACAATCGCATTCAATAACCGTTGGGTCGCGGGCGCACTCGTTCCCACGTCAGCGCGGAGACCGATGTGCGCCGTTGTAGGGTGTTACGTTTCAATAACAACTTGTTTTTATAACCATATCGCTAAGTTGCTAAGCTTGAGGGACGGAATGGATTAGTCAGGTTTGATGGCGTCAGTAGGATCTCTACGGCAATTTTATAAAAAGTATAAACAAGCTTTATCAACATAATATTCGCAACAAAGAAGTGAGACAATTTCCCGGTTTAACACATCTCTTTTTCGCCCTGAATTTCGTAATGGTTTTACGCAATAGACTGGCAACCTGTCACTATTATACCTGTCAACTTAAATTCATAAAAGTTTGCTAGGAAGTGGCCTCAAAACGTGAAATAGTCGTGGTTTTGTCTAGGCAGCTTTCGTGTTCTCTGCCTACTCCGTTTAGGTATACAGGCGTGATGTATTTATGTACCTATCTCATTGTAGGCAACTAAGGTTTAGGTATGCCGTAGGCGACAGGCTAGCAATCAGTCACTATTATACCTCTTTCATTTGTGATTAAACCAAAAACTATGCTAAAAAAAGTCATGGCTCTGATCATGTAACGTACCCGTATCGTATGCTGTGCATACTCCATTCTTACGACTACAGGCAGTGATTCATGCAATGAATTCAAAATATCCAGGGACGCGTGTTGGCAGGTAACAACGACTAGTGCAGTAAGTTGCCACCACCGGCAATGCACCACTAAACCCGTTAGAAAAACAACTCTTTACATCCTTATTGGTCCAAAAAGAAACTCATTCATTATGGGCCGCGATAAAGCCACCAGAATTTATGGGCACGGAATTGCTTTATTGAGGCGGCGTCGGAGTGCTGGCTGTCCTCGCTGTGATCAATGATCGGCTTCTTTCGGTTATTGCTCAGCCATTGAGAGAACGTGAAAAATCACGCTTCCCGCCCTGTAATAACGCGGATAGAATCGTCAGGGTTAATGAGTGTCGCGATACGCGCGCCGGCTGGGCGCGGGTTACGCCGGTCGGGTGAAGTTAGCAGTGGTCTTTGGGTTTCGCTCTCGTATGTAACTATCTTTAAGTTAAAATATTGGATAAACATCACGTGTATAACTATTCCCGAAATGGGATAGGGAGGGCTCACGAAACATTACATAGTCACATGACTATTTCACGTTTTGTAGCTACATCTAGCATATTTCTATTTATAGAGTTAGATATAAAACTTTTCCTTGCGTTTGTAAGTCTTCCAAAACTAGGGAAAGAAATTACTTTCGGCCGGTCACCACATTTAATAACAACAATTACTGCATAAGTTTAAAAATACACGACCTTATTTTGTGATATAATTAAACTGAAAGCTATAACGATAATTATCTCCGGCAAAGATCATTATGGGCTGAAATTCAGACGAGTTATTATGTAATTTAGCTTGGTCTAATTACGGAGAATAAAACAACAGACACTGAGCGAAGGGTGAGCTGCTATTGGAGGGTTTATGTGATTATTATTTATCATGTCTAATTCATCACTCTCTAATTTAAAAGTAGATTTCTTCAATCATGTTGAAATGCCCGTTTTTAATGGTCTTGAACTATCCTATACCTTTAAACGAGGTAATCTTGTATATATATTTATTTCTATATTTCTATATTTCTATATACCAGCTATCTCTAAAATTTATATTTAGACGAGGTTTAGAGTTTTAAGTTTATCTACATAGGTGATTTTCCCGGGAAAACGCGATTTTCCGAGAAAAAAAAAAAAAACCGGGATTTAAATGAACGTGGAATTATACGTGAAACGGAAAAGGCTAAACGTAGGCACTTGAAATTTGGTAGGGATGTAG
>BHDV01016343.1:305552-325240 GCA_005406045.1 Adoxophyes honmai | reverse complement strand
GTGTGCTCTTTGTACAGAAAAATCCGAGATCAAACCTGGGGTGTGACATTCTTTTTTTTTTTGCTTTTTTTAACTGTCAAATAATGATGACTAAGTAGTGGGAGTGGATTAATTTGATCTGTAAAGACTGATTTTAATCAG
Source organism: Adoxophyes honmai (assembly GCA_005406045.1). Lineage (NCBI taxonomy): Eukaryota > Metazoa > Arthropoda > Insecta > Lepidoptera > Tortricidae > Adoxophyes > Adoxophyes honmai. The sequence continues at coordinate 325,099 of BHDV01016343.1, read as the reverse complement.
CGAAATGAAGTGATGTTAGTTTTACAAACTTGTATTACCAGTATTTCAATGTATGCAAAAAATAATCCGAGTAAAGCTCGGTCACCCAGCTAGTGTTCTTTATGAAATAAAGATCTTTAAACCCAAACTTATCAGCCCACAGTTTCAACTAGTAAAGTGACAGTCGTATTGTTTTGGTTTTCATTTCCTTCACACAAATAAATGGAGAGTCTGGTCAGCATTAGCTGACAATTCCACAATAATGTATCTTTCTCCGAAGCATAGTTTTGCAAGATGGCATCCTCCTATAGCTTGGTCAAAGTTTCATAGTAAATGTCGAATAGTAAGACCTCGCTTATCTGTACCCTGCAAAGAGTCATATTTTAGAGCAAGTCTTGTTAGGGTGACGAATGTGACGATAGTCAGTCTTTATAAAGTTTTGTCGCCGATGAAAATCACAACCCCGTGTCCCGTGTGGTGCCGGGTTAGAATAGCACCTCCCCCTTTCTTCCCGTGGGTGTCGTAAGAGTCGACTCTGGGAAAGGGTTACTGTATTGTAGGTGATGGGCTAGAAACCTATCACCGCAATATCACGTTTAACCATCTGGTTACCCTGAATTTGCTAAACGTGGCACTGGATTTTTGAATTCATGTGCTTCGCTTACCCCTCATGGGAATACAGGCGTGAGAATATATGTATGTATGTATGAAAATCACAAGTCGACTTGGACGTCTCCTTGAAATAGAAGAAATTTTCGCATTCAATGCTATCATTATCACCGACGCATTTATGCGTTTTCGTGACTTTCGCCCAGTGCCGCTGCCAAAGATTCGCAGGCATTTGAACTGAACGCACATGTGCGTTCAGATGCCTCCTGAAGAAGGGTCCACTCTGAGAGGTGGTACTGCAAGAAAGATTTTCGAGAGAGACGCGTTTAGATCTGTAACTGGACTTGAACAGTTTGTTTAAAGCTTCAAACGCACTGACAGCTGAAGCGAGGCGGCACGATGCGGTGGTTTGATACGAATGAAACCCTTATTTCCCGGCCGATGGACGATATGCGAGCTTCTTCGTTTGATTTCGAATATTACAGCCGATACCGTGACGTCACCGTTCCGCGCCGCCCCGCTTCCGCTGTCAGTGCGTTTGGAGCTTTATATTTAAGGCACAGATTTATATCGAACTAGATGACTCAAGTGTATGTACTTTGCGTGCCAAAAGGAAGAGCAATGCTCCTCTTTTGACGCGATTTTATTTAGTTTTATAACGCTCAGATTAGGTTTAACCGCCTAGAGACAAGATAACTTGAATAAGGCGGCATCATCTTTGAATGGGTTTCACTCGGACTGTCAATTCCTATCACTAGAGAGCTAATGTGACGATACCTAGTATACCTACCGTTGAGAAAAAGTGACACGCTTGGTTTTCATACAAATGCAGGAACTCGCGGTATCTAGTTCGTTATAAGTCTGTGATTTAAGGTCTTTCATTACAAGGGTGTGAGGCTAAAGGGTCGGAAAAAGGCTCTTACCGCTCACCGCGGCCGTCGCTTTCTGGTATTAATTATTTTCAAATCTCGTCACTATGAGGCCGTGTTGTAATTTGTTAGTGCCCGCGTCTAAAATTTCCATTTACTACCTCAACTTTAATAATTTAACTGTAGATCGAGTCCGGGTCTCGTCCTGTTTGCGGACGTCTCCCGCGCCGTGTATAATGTATCATTTTCCGCGCTCGTCCGTCGTCGAGTGAACAATTCAATAGAATACTTTGTTGGTATTCTGTAAAGCCTTCGAAGTGGCTGCTTCTATTATGTGGCGTATCGCGCACGCAATGCCGCTCGACAGACGTGAAATGAAATTTTAACTTTCGCTCCGGAATAGATCTTTCAAAGGAAACCGGTGGACGTTTTGAACGTGATTCGACATGTCACATTACTGTTTATGAGTATGTAGTTTCATTTGAACTGGCATGACTGGATTAACCGACGCAAATGTTATTTAGACATTCTTGTACGGATATAATTTACTTTATTCCTAAGTACAGCAGGCTGCAAAATTGCATGGACAGCTTAGAGGCGGCAATCGTTTGGCGTCTAAAGCCGTGTTTTCATAGCCATCACTAGATGGCGCTTTAGCTGCGACTAAACCGTTGTGATCATATTTCACTAGATGGCGCTGTGCCCATATGCTACATAAATGCAAGATTACACACCTTTTTATACAAGTTTATGTTTTTATAGATTTTTACGTTATCTTTGGTTCTTTGACCAAGATACTATACTTTTATTTTCCACCATTTCAAGCGCCTTTGTTTACAACACTAACACTACAATTATAGCATTATTTCGTAAGGCTGTCAACGAAGCCCGGTGGCATCGTGAGACGGTAATGGACTAAAGTATTAAAAGTGTAAATGTGCCTCCGGTTCGAATCCCACAACATGTGCAACTTTTTGTATTTTTTTTATTTATTTTTTTATAAAATTTATTTATCACTTTTAATTTTGAATAAGAGTCCGTATTTATCTTTGAACAGAGGATTAAATAAAACCAACAATTGATATATGTAAAACATTTTACTTAAACCATACGAGAGCTTATTCTCAATAATTTATCGTTTTTAATAGAACAAAAACCATTTGTGTGTAAATTTATTGAGGTTTTAAAGCTTAAGTGTTCGTTTCCAGAATCGGAAAGATGATTGAAGCTTTACCACAATAAAAATACATAATTTTAATAGCGACTACATTTTAAAATTGCATAATAATATCCTGGTTAACATAGCTAGTATAGAATGCACAATATTGATAACTAATTAACTAACATTCTCTTTGAAATAATGGTCACTTGGCAATAGTTCACATTTTGAATAATAACTTAATAACACATCACGTTCACATTTTAAAATACTTAATAGATTTCGTGTCGTATTATAAAGTAATAACGATTGACTACATCTGATTTTCTTGCTATGCAGGGCTGAGGGCACGATGAATGATAGCCATACGGTATTAAACACATTTAGCGTAGCGGTTGGTTGGAATAAAACCATAAGTAATCCTTGTGGTTTTCCGGGTGTGGGGCTATAGGTATGACTGATGCTGCAAAGCATCTAAGAGACTGCGTCTGCCGGCCCTCGACTTCTTATCTTCAAACCCAAGAAACGATCAGATTTCTCTGAAACAAAGCAAAAGACAATTTATAGTTTTATGTTTTAAGTGAGACGGAAAATTTTCAAAGTATCAATTTACTAATTTATCAATTACATAGTAGACATCGTTAGTAGAAAAAAATACTTACGGTTAAACTGGCGATTTCTCACAAAATTTTGCATTCTCCGTGAATGTAATAATGATGTGCGTCATGAAATTAGATTTATGTTGGCTCGAGAACTTATATTTCCGTCGAATAAACGCAGATAATAAAATCTTATTGTGGGCTAAATATATCTGTGTGGGCTATCATCTATAACTTGTTTGTTGAAAAATGGATCTGACATGATGTTTTCTCTTCATCCTGCCCTCAAATTACTTATCTTCAATCTACCCCCTTACATTTTTAGTCAGCATGAATTTGCGTTCTTATTGGAATGTCGTTAAGGTCTAATTGACTGAGTTAATAATAGTGATAGTAAATTTCGCTGTATTGTGTATCAACTTCGTGGCCAAATGCATATACGGCACGTTTAATCTGCAAAGATCTTAGGCGATCTGAGTTCAAATCCTGGCTATGGTTATAAAAATATTGTGTTTTTTTAATCGGACATTTGGAGTGTTTTGAAATAAAGATTTCAAGTTCTCAAATAATATGTTTATTAAAAAAATAAAAAAATAAGGGAATTGTGGCATCTTGTAGTAATTGACTAAAATTTAATAAAATTGTGAAGACGAAGAGGAAAGATACAAAAAATATTGAAATTTTGTTTTTTTTTTTGATGTTACAACGCCATCTAGTAGAAAATCATCGAACTGATACGGCTTATTGTTAGTTAGCTGCCTAACGCTGTTGCACGGCGTAAATAGCTGCACACGATCTTCATTTGGATTTGTCCATGCACTTTTGCATCCTAGTGTACGTCTGTTTTTTTGACTGAAATGACATTTTGGAGTTAAAGACAAGACTGAACGTACAACAAGACAAGACAAGACAAGAGCGTTGGTGGCGTAGTGGCCGTCGAGTTTAGAATCTCTTCATTTTCTCTGTGGATGTTGTAATAGGCGACTAAGGAAATAGGTTTAGGTTAAGGTACATTTTAGGCGATAGGCTACCAACCTGTCCTTATTGCATCTCTTTATTTGAAAACGTAAAATAGTCATAATTCTATCTATGTAGCGTTTCGTGTGTTCTGCCAACCCCATTCGGGAATATAGGTTTTATTTATGTAAGTAAAACCTGCGTAAATATATGAAGTAAACACATCGCCTGGCTTCACTTTTAGTATTCATAGAATCCTATCCTAATCCTATCCTATTGAAAATAACATGAAAATCCATTGCTTTCGTTCAGCTAATATAATTTCCTTCAACTCCGCATCAGTTCTGACTGTACCTAATCAGTTTACACTTCGAATATAATCACGAAGTTTCTATGCTCTCGAGTTGAAACATAGTTTCTGAAATGGTCGTTGTTCAATGGATAGGATATAAATTAAATGTAAACTTTCTTATTTCATAAATCTCAATTGTGAAGAAATTTCATGTGTTCTTCTTGGTTTCAGGTAATACATCGGATCGGCTCCATTTATCATCGGGTCGCGGCACACCGCTTGAAAAACAGTTGATGACCATAGTTCAGTTGAGATGTATACTGCGGTGGGGTCGCAAAAAATAGCGCAACAAAATCACAAGCTATCCCGGGTGATTGATGCGGGCAGCGGGTAATTGCACGGCTTCTCTGCTCCCTCATTTATATTGTTGTCATTTAATCACGGCGGGAACACGCCGGTGGACGATAGCCCTCGGTCGCCTGTCTTATCAGGGCCTTCGATTGAGACAACCTGCGAGGTCATCGTTTGTTTTGGAGATAGCCGAAAAGACGCTGTTGGTAAGTGAGTTTGGGAGTGAAATAGCGTAGCTGATGACCGCACGGATTAATTTTTTTCAGTTATAAATCGAATGCCAAACAAATATTTACTGTCGTAACAAATCCGTCCTTCGTGGTCAGTGGTACAAAATTGTGTCGACGAGTATTTTATATTTCAAACCACCCACACTGCTGTATGGACTGACTGAAATCTGATATCGTTGTATTCATTTAGTTGGAAACGAGGTCCATATTTTTATGGTAAATTGTACAAGACAAAACAAACGCATCAAAAATTCAATCGGGGTCGTGCCTGAAGAAACACAGGAACAGGGGAAGGCTGAATCAGCGAGGAAATTCAAGTTTGTTGAACGTCCGGGCAATTGCTAGTATGTAATAATAGGAGCGCGCTTTTGTACCCTGTTTATATTTTTAGGATATTTGAGTAACATTCCTTGCTCTTTTCCCGTGTTTTGGGGAACATGCCACATTTTCTTTTGTTCGTAAATATCATTGAGAAATATTATACCGTCACACGAATGCTGTTAGTAAAATATCTGACGTGGGTCATGTTCTTGATTTGAGGAACACTTTTGCTGGGTGCGGCAGTCTTGTTCATAGCGAGCTGTATCTTAAGTTTAAGCTTAACTTAAGATACATTATTCCATTAATGCCCGTGGTTCATACGAAAATTATCCCTTTAGCGTTGAAAAATGGAGTCATTAATGTTTTCTATGGGTAAGGGTAAGGCGTGCCATCCTATTTGTTCAGGACGGCGTTTATCAGAGAGATTAAAACAAGAGGTAATTAAGGCAAGGCCGGATGTAATATGGTTTTGACCAAGTTTCGATGGAGCCGTGTTGTCTGGGAATTGCCCATTATCCTGCTAAGGCGTGTATTGTTTTATTTTTAATTACGATCCCCGACGGTTGGATGAATGGTAACTGATAAATGAATGTTTTGTTAGGCATAATGAAAAGACGATTAACTCACACCTTAAATCGAGTTTAGCGCGACATGTCATCCCGCGGCTCCTAGATGCAGAACTATGAACTAATCTGAAACATGTCATGCTAAACTAGATTAAATGCGTGAGGTTATCAGATTTTTTCATTATCAGTGAGTCTCACGGTAGTCTCACATGTTCATAGTTTTGAATGCGGAAATAAATGTAATTTAGAACAAAACATAAATACCTACTTAACTGGAAGTCCTGACAGTTAATCAAATTTTAACAAGATGTTGCACACTCGTTTCTCAGAGATATTTGATGAACTTGTAATGGTATAATTTATTGCTTTCTACGTTGCCGTGTACTCGTACTGTGCATGCCTTTATTTAGCGGCGCTGCGGAAGTATTTCACTGTTACAATTGCAAATTCAGTGCTCCCAACACAAAAGGCTTTTCAGTTTCATTTTATTCCACGTTGTTGAAACTGATACGGCTGTGCAATTAAAATTATGCTACAGAAATCCACGGATGTCGTAAGAGGTGACTAAGGGAACTGGTTTAGGAAAGTTTAGGCGACAGGCTAGCACCCTGCCACACGTCTAATTCTAAAATTACGGTAGGAGTGACTGCGAAACCAAGGATAGTCATGGCTTTGACTATGAAAAGTTTCATGTGCCTTGCCTACTCCATTGATATTTATGTTTATGCATGCGATAGGTATTTTATCAGAGATGAAAATTCAGCACATCGGTCGATTCTCATTTGTCTCTATTTAAGTCCGTTTTTTATCTAAAAACATAAAGAAATCTTATTTAATACTTCTAATCTAAGTTTTTACTGGTTTAAGCTAATAAAATCCACCCGGTGTGAATGCTTCAACTGTTAATGGTGATAGGAAACAAAAAACGGCCTTTGAAGTCAGCTGTCTTGATTATGCTAAAGTTGTTTTCACAGAAACGGCTAAGTGAAGCGCTAATGGTGGCTCCAAAAACAACGTAAACCGTAAATCCATGCATAAAATCTTTTCTTTAGTACAGTTTGAGTACTGCCGTCGTAAACCCCGCCCACTTGTGATTGAAGAATACAACTTAAGCAACAGTTGCCATTAAACATTTACAGGCTCTCAAACTCGAGGCTTTATTCTAAGCGAATAAAGTTGACTGTTCCGCGGTATTTAAAAATCTCACGTGAAAATGTTTGTAGGTCGCGTTGTTTGGCGGAGGCGCGTGTATAAACCGGCAATGTCAGCTATTTAAATGAAATTTGCATAATTCAGTAAAAAAGCCTTTTACATTAACCGGGATTGCAGGATAGTCGCGGCACTTAATTCCATTTGCGCTGCCTCGAGCCGCGGGTGTATAACTTTTGTGCGCTTTTCGATGTTTGCGCTTCCCAGTTTGCCAATTAAGCTTTAGCTCGCGTTGCTTTTATCGTGAATGCTTATAGGAATTATTGCTCTGCCATAATGGACCTGGATTTAGATGGAAAAACAATGGAACCAAATCCTAGCGCAGTTACTTTCTAAAATGATGACGGTGAATTAGGAACTCTAATGAATCTTGATTGCAATTTAGCTGGTAAAATGTCGTATTTGTAACGCAAACACCGACGCGTGTCAGTTTATAGTTAGCAAGTGAGAGATTTAATGCTTTATAAAATCCCAAAAGCTTTTACTAGCCCTGTTCCCACTTTCCCATCAGGCTAAGTGCACCCTATCACTGGCGCGCGGAGTCCCCATTAATTACCTGGCACCCTGTATTTCATCACAACACGGCACCAACAGGAAAACGCACCTCAACGCTCACTAATAAAGGTAATAAATAAGGTTAACGCTGGAATATCTTCATTTCTCCACGTCCGCAAAATAAAAGTAACAAATGATCAGTAATCCTCGTTGAGACAGGAGGAATCAATGAGTCCCGCCGACCTTGGCGCGTCCTGCTCCCGCATATCGATGTAATCTCTGCGCCAAATCCGTGCTGTTTTATATTTTATTCCACTACTTTTTCCAACCCGGTAATTTGATTTTATCGTGCGATTTCCTTATAGTTTTAGAGGGCTGAAGAAGAACCTTTTTTGTTCGAGTAAAGCACTTACGCTTTTATAAAACTTATAATTATATCGGGAACGGCTATTTGTTTTGTATGTTTTTGCTATCGTTAACTTGTTATTTTTAATACATACGTACAATCACGACTATGTTCACTGGGGTAGACAGAAGCATGACTAAAGCATACCCCAACCCATTTCCTTAGACGCCTCTTACTATATCCACGAAGAGATGGGGATGTGTTATTCTAATCCGACACTATGTACACAGGACAGGAATTACAATTCGGAATACATAAGTAAATGCCTAAATAACAAATATCTGCACATAGTTTATTCATAAACGAATAACAAATGGAATGGACACACTTTCTGATTTCTGATATGAGGACAATAAATCTTGTCTAGTGTCAAGCTATCACCCCATTAATCTGTTCGCAACTGGCCACACCTATTTTAATCAGCTCATTCATAATGATGCATTTGTTTCTATTTCCGTGGAATATTAGATGCTGTAATATACCAAATATTTGTCCATACATCGGAAGTGATTATTTGGGGTGATACCGGGAAGTAGCATTAACAGTTAAATTTAAAACTACCCGCATAATTTGTATGATAGCGACAAACTCAACCATAAAGTTTTATACTAGGGATTTGTTAAATTCCAGTGGCTGGAAATAGCAACACGTTCCATTTCAGAATTATGTCAACCTGCTAAATATTCAATTTCCTCAACTGTACTCGTACATTCGAAAATATTCTACTCAATAAGGATGACACATACGTACATACAAAATATCACGCCTGTGTTACCAAACTGTTCATGGCTCTTTCTTTGTAGCGTTTCGTGTGCTCTGCCTATCCCGTTTGGAAATATTGCAATTAAAATTTAGATTAGTGGAGAACTAATACTCATTAGATAAGTCCACACCAGTGCGCTTTCGCGTTCACCTTGCGTCTTCCTCTGACGCATGCCACCACAGCGCATGCGCTGAAACTAGATCCGTCCTCAATGAAGACGCGCTGGCGGCATGCGCTGTGGTTGGTGGTTGCACGGGCATGCGTCAGAGGAAGACGCAAGGTGAACGCGAAAGCGCACTGGAGTGTCCAATAGTGGACATACCTAGCTATTGTCTTTGCTTTCGATAAAACAAAATCGCGTTAACTGTCAAGTAATTTGTGATAAATTGACGTCCATTGTTAACCGAAAGGTGATTGACCTGATCGGTGATTGGGTGCAACGTACGTACATACAAATGTATAGATTGATTTGATGCTAATTCTAATTAATTAGATTGTTGGGACATAGATAGTACAGGTACGTAATACAAGTACGAGTCTAGCCGCCAATTCCCGGGATTCCTTAATTGGCTGAAATGTGAGGTACATTTAGCATTTAATAACGTTCAAGGTAATGTTATGATAATTTTTGGTACTCTTATGGAATCGTCTAGTCTAGAAGCTTTTAAGCCGCAAATAATATCCTTACGAAAGAAATCAGTGCAAAAGTCACTGAAACGCATATACGCGTCGACGACAGTGAATACATTAAGGCAATATTAATTTCTAAATTCAACGATTTGATAATCAAAGTCAACTGGTCATTTTGAGAGTTTCCTTTGTAATGCAAAACCTGTAATCTGCAAAATTGGAATTCATAATCCATTTATAACTGCAGTTGGAAAAGCTTTTACGTTTTTCATAAAATGGTCAATGTAAACATTGTTAACGTAAAAGGTGGGGCAAGGTTGCCATATCGCAAGTTGACCGTCAAATGGCTTATCAAGTTATTTCAATGCTTTAGGTGTAACTTTTTTCTTGCTCATCATACGAGTTGCGTTTGCTTACAATCATGTCATACAGGCTATGCTTTAGGTGACAGGCTAGCAACCTGTCACTATTATACCTCTTCCATCTGTTTTCAAACTTAAAATAAAATTATGCTAGAAGTGGCTGCGAAGCGTGATATAATCACGGTTTTGTCTATGTCACGTTTCCCAATTGTGCAAAAAATACAGGCGTGATTTTATGTATGTATGTCATACAGTTTTTTTGCCTATTTTTAACTGCGTATTTATTAGCAACAAAAAAACCGGATGTCAAAAAAATTTTCTACTTAGGTAGTTACCTACTCGTTTAGCAATGTTGCTTCTTTTCGATAACTTTGTACACTAACTCAAAATAAATACGTATATTCGAGTATCTTTTGGGCACACTCAAAGATAAACTTGAAAAGGTGATTCAAGTACAGTACAAGGTGGCTCGAGCCCCTTATCTGACCTCCAAAAATACACACGCCATATTAAAAAAGTAACGATATCGTTACAAATACAGAGTTACAAAGATATTCAAATGTCGGGACCTTTTATATTGGGAAGTATAATAATTTGTAAAGTACCCTTTGCTATCAAATCCAAAGTGCGGCGAACTAGTCTTCCCTTTTCGTGTTTTTCCTCGCTACATCCCCGAGGACCGGTCGGCTCTTGGGGATAATGGAATCCAAGGCCTTTAATATGGAGCTTGTAGTGTAACTCTTTGTAACCGATGTCCGCCTGGTCGCCGGCTCGCCGCTGCAGACGGCCCTTTGCATTTGTCACTGCGTCCCGAAGGACGTCGGCTTGTCCTTCGGATAAAAACAGCCCATGATAAGATTTACTCGGAAGAATTGGTAGCTTTAGCTGAATTTGTATAGGGAAAGTTTTCGTCTCTGGTATATAATGTTTTATTTTGTAAATTTTAATGAAAATCTTGTGTATATTTTAGACGACAGCTAGCAACCAGTCTACCATTATACCTGCCAACTTAAATCCTAAAATATATGCTGGACCACTTGCTGCGTAACCAGGGGCGTAGCTACCAAGGGGCTAGGCGGGGCAGTGCCCCGGGGCCCCCAGGCTCAGGGGGCCCCCGAACCGTTTCTATCGAATTCTAGGGGGGGGGGGTGCCACCCATGCTAGCTACGCCACAATAATCAGTTATAGGTGTGGGGCCCCATTTTTTTATTTGCCCCAGGGCCCTTGGTTACCTAGCTACGCCACTGTGCGTAACGTAAAATAGTCATGGTTTTCTCTATGTAGCGTTTCGTTTGCTCTGCCATTTGGGAATACAGGCGTGATGTATTTATGTGTGACTAACTTTTGCCCGCGGCTCCGCTCGCGTTAAATTCGGGGTATCACAGAAGAGATAGCACACATACCAATTTTATAGCTTTCTACATTGAAAACTTCCACTCCTCACTTTAGGGAAATGGGGGGGTTTTGAAACTTTTGAAGAGGCAAAATGTAGCCTATGTCACTCTCCATGCCCTTAACTATCTCTACCTAAAAAATCACGTCAAACCATCGCTCCGTTTAGCCGTGAAAGACGGACAAACAAACAAACAAACAAACACACTTTCACATTTATATATTGGTACGGATTATTGAAGAGAAAACAGAAGGTTGCTAGCCTGTCGTCTAAAATATACCGACACCTTTATCCTTAGTCACGTCTTGACATCCACGGAAAAATAAAGAGGACTTATTCTTCGGCACCTCACGGCAAAAAATGATATCTTACTTGTTATTTATATTTACTTATGGTAAATAATTTAAATAATAAGGAACACGGAAATGTGGCCGGTGGCAACATTTTAGCGGCACAGCGCGAGTTTACTTAGGACTAAACGTAACCTCCTCGAGTATTGGGAGCGTGATTGGGCGCACGAGAGGGGCGGTATACGTTTTGTCAATAAATCTTCGGAAAAAACAAATATGAAGCTTAAGACTTTCAGGCTCAGTTATATCTTATGTGCCCGAGATCTGGAGATAGTTCAAAGAGAAAAGTACGCGCTCCGCAAAGTCTCTGCTAAAAGAAACGGAATACAGTCGCCGCGCAGAGCAGTCGATTTCACAAGTAACATAAATATGTCGTGCCTGTATTCTCAAATGGGTAGGCAGAGCACACAAAACGCTACATAGATAAAACCATGACTATGTCACGTTTCGTGGGCAGTTCTAGTGTATTTTTTAGATTTTAAGTTGGCAGCTATAATAGTGAAAAGTTGCTAGCCTGTCGCCTAAAATATACCTTAACCTATTTCCATAGTCGCCTCTAACGATATCCATGGAAGAAATGGAACGGTTTTATTTTAAATCGGACTCCACACTGAATGCAAGTAACTGATCAGTATAAAAACTTGTCTCCTTGCATATATCTACTAGATATTGCAGTTTTCATGGAATAATAAGTTATTTTAACAAAGTACTAAAGTTCGGTTAATTCCGCTTCTGACTAGTTATGTTTACCGGTTACCACCCAATGTCTAGCAGCTCGTGTTCCCTAAACTAATTAGGCATCTTATTACCCCGCTGTGTACGTGTAAGCTAGCCCGGTAACTCGCACTAGCCGCACCTAACTATATTTTACGTACTCCGTCCCAGTAAATTCAACTTACAAAGTTACTAATCCGAAATACCGAAAATTTCGCAGAGAATTTACCGAAAGTTATCGGCGGTCCGCGGCCACAGTTATAAATTAATTATGATTCACCTCGAACACCTTCGCTGATGTTCGGTAACCGCAGATTTGTCTAACAACTGTTGCCGGATTGTTTCGCCCAACAATGCGAGCTGCCCACAGAGGGCTTGTTTCACCTGGTTTTAACTTCATGGTTGTTTGATCTCGCCCTTAAATGGTGGAACCCATTGCCTAAGTCAACTGGTTCAAACAATATTCCGTTTCAGAAGCGCAGTTAAAAAACAGCTCGCAGACTATCCTATCCATATATCTACTCAATATTTAGTGTACGCATAGAAAATGTTATATTTGCCGTGTGGTGTCGGGTTTAGAAAACCACCTCTCTATAGCTAAGTCCACACCAGTGCGCTTTCACGTTCACCTTGCGTCTTCTTCTGACGCATGCCCGTGCATCCACCAACAACAGCGCATGCCGCCAGCGCTTTTTCATTGAGGACGGATCTAGTTTCACCGCATGCGCTTTGGTTGCACGGGCATGCGTCATAGGAAAACGCAAGGTGAACGTGAAAGAGCACTGGTGTGGACTTAGCTTATTATTACTGTGGATGTCGTAAAAGGCGACTAAGGAAATAGATTAAGGTATATTTTAGGAGATAGGCTTGCAACCTGTTACTTACATCTGCCAACTTAAATCCTGAAAAATATGCTAGAAATATATTTTGAAATAGTCATGGCTTTGTCTACGTAGCGTTTCGTGTCCTCTGCCTACCCCATTTGGGAATGTAAGCCCGATGTATGTACGTTTAGAAAATGTGCGACCATCTAAGAAATGGCTAGCACGAGTTATGATATTCTTATAAAAAAAGTAGGTCGCGACCTGAATTTTATTAAAAATCCTACCTTATGAATATTTTACGGTTCCATGGAGAAACGCTGAAGTACTGACCTCAGCCAGCGTAAACTTATCCCTTTTAGATCAGCTAGAAGTTTTTTAGATTTTTACAAAACTCTTGTTAGTACGTATATTTCAGCTCAGTTCAGAAAACTGGAAAGGTTCCTTAGAACATTCCGACTAACTTCGGTCTTCAAAGCAAACTTTGTGACTGTTGATAAAACGCGGCTACCACTTTTTCATTCGTTAGCTTAGCTCGAGACCACAATAAATCTTAAGAAGCCATTTGTGTTATAAAACCGTTTTAAACCAAATTGCATTGTGTTAATGGAATTGATATCTGAGCTTTCCTAAAGAGAAATAAGACACCAGTCTTACCGAAGATACTTAAGTCGACGAGGCAATAACATTTCAAGGGAACATTTCTAACGCGGGCAGAATTGAGTGGGATCCTGGTTCGGCTCCGAAGTCCTGCTTCGGGTTTCCACGGATGGCCAGATTATTCGTATGACCGTCCTGCTTTCCCGTATACTTTCAGATTGCAAACAAACCTAATTTAATTAGATAAGGCAACTTAAGTGCTGAAATATGACATGCATATTATCACGGCTGTACTCCCAAATGGGGGTTGACAGAGATCACAAAACACATAGATAAAACTTACTATTTCACGTTTCGTAGCTACTATTAGATTAATTATTTTATTAGGTTTAAGTTGAATAAAAGAGGTAAAATATTTAGTGACAGTTTGCTAGCCTGACACCAAAATATACCTTGACCTATTTTCTTTCGCCTTTTACGGCTTCCACAAAAGAAATGAAGAGATGTTATTCTAAGCCCGACACCAATCAGTAATTAATCAGTCGCGCTACATACTAACAGCTAAACTACAGCGAGAATTTTCAGCATTTATCTGCAAGTATGATACAAATCTAGTTCTCGTAACTCTGTTTATTCGAAAACAACCCAACCCAATTCGAAAAACAACCCAATAATCACAGTAATAGGACAAATGGAAAACGCTCGTCACCCGCCGAATTGATTGCATTGATTGACTCTTTTACCGCATTGCGCGGTTTGTCGGTCTTCTCCTCTAAATTTTACGCCAAGATATAATATAGGTACTTGTTAAATGTACAGAATCCCAAATATTTTTTAGGATCATTGTTAAATTAAAATATATCTAAGCATTTAAGATGACAATCTACAATAACAAAATATCTGCATTTGTCTTTAATTAGTTTCTTCACTATTGAATTTCTGTTATTTATGTTTAAACCTAACATTTTGCTTAATATGGCTGCGAAGCGTGTGAAGTGGACATGGTTTTGACTTTTTTGCCGTTTCATGTGTAATGTCTACCCCATTAGAGAATTCAGGCGTGATGTATGTAGGTACGTACATACTTACCACACTATCATGAAGTGACATGAGGTCATCATTAGTCGTTCATTCACTCATTTCACAGCTGGTAAGGGCTGACAATGTACGTAGACATGTGAGCTTTGAGATATACATAGGTACGAATAGCTCTAAAGCCACTGTGGCTACAAGAAATTTACATAGTTTTTCTAAGAAGCATGGGGTTTGGCGTGGCGTGAGGTATGAGTAAGTGCGGAGGGCGTGTCGTTTACGAGGGTCGCTATCTGAGCATCGGACCGCAGCATGTGTTTACAGCCTTCGTCGTAAACGCCTGTTTTACAGCCCGCGGAACTGTCTCCACAAATGCTCCGGAGCAGCCGAGTCGAAGAGCGCCGTTAAAACTAAACACCAGCTTGGTGGTTACGACTAATTAATTCCGTCGAATGGCTGTAGAAATGTTGCTCACGAAGCCTTTGGGTTTCTCATTAAAAAAATTGCTTGCTCCATTCTTCTATTTGCAAAAAACGTAACGACATTACTTGATTACGTTGTTTCAATAGTTAATATTTAATTCGCGATATGTTTTTTAGGATTTTTCATCAATAATTGTTTACGAAAAGTGTAGTAATTTATTAATGTCCATGTACATTGGTTTCAGCATTGTATATAACAAAAACGTGCACTTTACCGCAAATACACACATTGTGCACGGTTACTGCATGCCCTACTTTAATATTTAAAAGCATTCTACGATAGTAATTTGGGATAAATTTGGACGTGAATATTGGGCAGACCGCAGCAAATAAATGTACCTAGATGCCCAGTATTTGGGTTATTTGGGGTAGTATATGGGACGAGGAGGTATTTAGCTTTTGGGATGATATCTTGGCCAAGGTCGGCCTGGCGCGGGTCCAGGCGTCGTCCCGACGTCGTCGCGACGCCGCCGAGTCGCAAGAGCCAGGGTCAACTCGCGTCATACTTGGCGAATTTCTGTATGTGCTCCATTAATCTTCGCTTTGCCAAGTTAAGTCAAGGTCGTGTCGGATGTTATATCAGTAAATAACGTCTGTTAAACTTAAAGTGCTACTTTTGGTATTCGTTGAGATAAAGCTTTTTTTTTTGCTCATTTTCGACTGCTCCAAACTGATTTGTTTGCATTTTCTGTAGGGTTGTATCGCGCAGTGATGCGTAATAAAACATACGCGCGGTAGATTTACGAAAATGTCAAGATGAGCATGTTTAACAGGCATTACATGCACCTCGACTGTCACTCCATTTAAAAAGAGGATCGAGATATTTTTACGCTCATCAATAATTCCAATCTTGTGCAATCTGAAGAGGAGCGCTGCTGTACATCACATTACTGGGGAAGCCGGGGCATAATTGGCGCAGGTGTGCCGAGGTCTCATCGCCACCTACTAGGTGTCACTGTTCCAATTTCCTGAGCGCCCCGGCTCCCCCTCGCGGCGTTTTTATTTGATTTCTCCGCAATATTCCTCACTGCGTAGGGAGGCGGGAGAATTATTCACGTGCGTAAGGCGACTTCGATTACACTCGCTTCGTTTATTTTCAATTTTATTTTTATTTCGATTGTTATCAATTCGCTTAACTGCAGGAGGCAGCGTTTTACGAACATGCTTTAGCGTAAGTATGATTAGATACTGTTTTAATAAAGAATTAAGTACATACTTACTTTATTTGTGTGCTTCAGTGATCACGTTCGCAGTTTGATTAAATAAATTTGTGCACAATGAAGCGAGATTACATTAGCCACTCGTTTTTTTAAGCAAACTTTGACGATTTCTTCCTATTTAAAATGTACCTAGTTTATTAGAGTAGTGAATTAAGGTTTGTGTTCAAACGTTAGTGACAAATTTATAGTTTCATTTGTTATTCCTTTACAAGGCTCAGGCTTCAAACATAAACAAGCACTACGTAACTCTGCGCCATATCTTGTCCTACGAAATGAGTAGGGACTTACTGAACTGACAGCTGATTTGCGTATCTGCGATATTTACATGTAACGGATTCTTATTTAGTTATACTTTGATTTTTTTACGTATTGTTTACCTCATTTGAAGTAGGTATGTCCTTTCAACCAAAACAGTTTTCTGCTTAATCTTCATAAGCTATAGTAATCTTGGAACTTATCTAACATCCTTTAAATCTATGATGAGAACGTAATATAGTAGGGCACCCACTGTTTGTCGCACGATTATTGAAAAACACAGTCCCCTCGGTTATCAACGCCCACTCGATCGTGTCGTCGCGGAATCTACTCGTAGCAAAAGCTTTATTTCTGCGCGCTTCATCCCTTTACGCCGCCTGTCATTGAAACCAAGTGGGCCATAAATCTTAATGGGCCCTCAGCAGCGGCCGCGGCCTGCAACAGTATAAACAATCTCCTACACATCCTTTACAAATTTTACGGCTTTCAACTTCATAAATAACCAATTACACCTAATCCTAAGGCATTCAGTCAGAAGCTCTTGTAATAAGCGATTCTGAGTGCTCATTTTATATTTATAAGCTAATATTGAGCCGAACCGCGCGTATATGTCGATTTCGGATCACATTTGAATCACGTCGGTTGTTATTAAAATTGACAGTTATCTGAAGTATTGGATTGAAATCAATCAGCGGCCGACAGGCTTGCGTAATAGAGGCTGTTACGTGAGCGTTGCGCAATGAAGACCGTCGTGATAAAAACATGGCTCGGTGATGTTGGCTTACTGCAGCGATCGAGTGGAAAAAATAAATAGGCCTCGATACGATCGCGGCGTGATGATCGGAGCATTCGGAGCGGGGCTCGCGCGGCGCCCGGCGCTGGCGCTCGTACCCACTATCACGTTTTAATCTCACTGAGGCATTTAGGGTTGTATATCAAGCAGTGCGGTTTAGTCTGTGGAATACATGTGTCAGAAATTAAATCGTCCCTACACCAACATCAGTAACTAGGTATAAATCATTACCGCTAATTTAATTCCAGAAACATGTCTCAAAGAAACATAAATCCATCCGAAGCAACTATAAACAAGTTGTCTTTGAGAGTGATAAATTACGTTTTTCCAATAAAGTTGGAGAACGGAAGGCGTATTGGGAAGGCATGAAGCCACTTTACCTAATTGGAAGCCGAAGCCAGCACGCCGAGTTTGTCAGCGCCCGGCGCACGCACTCCTCCGCATTCGGCGGAACCAAATTAAACATTATAGCTTCGGAGATACATAAACCGCTTTCAGCTCGATTGGTGGCATAAATTATTCAAAGCGGGCACCCGGACAGCCACATTATTCATTTGCGAGATTATTGGAGCACGCTGCGCTTTGTCCCCTTCCCGACTTTCTTTGTGACGCTAATGTCACGTGGCGACTTAAAAATCGCCGACTATTATGTCGTCCTGGTTCCTGCGAGGCGACGAGGTTCGTCCCGCAATGCTCGCGCACGGTGGCGACATTTTAAGAGCTGAACCTAAATTCTATTACCCGATAAAAGCCGTCGAAGCCCCGATTATATTTTTCTAGCCGAGGCATCCGTCTAGATAGACGGTTATTGTTATTGGCTAAACGGGTAATGGAATCCAAAATTTTGCCAGACACTCGCAAATATGGTAACACGACGAATTGTTCTCGCATTCGAGATAACATCTAAAGGATGCTGCGGACGATTCCAACAC
Organism: Adoxophyes honmai; assembly: GCA_005406045.1. Taxonomy (NCBI): domain Eukaryota; kingdom Metazoa; phylum Arthropoda; class Insecta; order Lepidoptera; family Tortricidae; genus Adoxophyes; species Adoxophyes honmai. The sequence goes on along the minus strand of BHDV01016343.1, from coordinate 306,710 downwards.
AAATATTGAACAAAAGAATTTCATCGTAAAGCTTTTAAAGCTGGGATTTCGAGGACGTGGCCTAGATTCGGTTCTTTGATAAAATGTCTTAACTATAGAAATGTTTGGAGGTGGTTAACTGTTGCGACGATTTTATCTTTTAAAAGTGATTTCTCAGCGTTTATTGTGTTAAAGTTTGAGCATTATGAGCCATGTGTCGGCACACGAGCGAGCGTAGCAGGTGCGGCGCGCGATAAATTTGTCGGCGCGAGTGCTTGTCTGCAGCGGCGGCCCCGGCCGTGCGCAGCGCTACCTAACGGCTAGCTTTGGTGCTTGAGCTTCAGTCAGCTTGTTGCGAATTTGCATTTCCGACGTAAAACCTACCGATATAGGGTAAAGTAAATCATGATAGGTAAAAACTACTAATGCTATAAATTGTGAAAGCCGTTCTCGTTTGTCATATTTTCACCCTTCAATCACTGAAGTCTCGTCTCGTTTCGTCAGCAATCGTCAGACAGTCTAATGGCGGTTTGACTTGTAATCTAGTCATTTCTGCTATAATCTAAAGAGGTCAATAAATACGCGAATGTCCATATTAAATTTAGTTTATCGTAGCTTATTTTTATTTTTAAAGTAGCCACTAACAGAAAACAAACAATAGCTTGGGATACGAAAGCTACAGCTGTACGCTGTAAGTAGATTTCGCCGTAGAAGTTTGCGGACCAGCGACACAATATGAACAACACATTATTTCTATGAAGCTTAGTTTGTTAGATATTGTATTACGTGTGGCACCTGTTTCTCTAAAATTTAACGTGCATTTTATCCCATAGCGTCATTATCATTATGGACCAAGTCGTTATTAAAACATTAGGTACATAAAATTAGTAAATTAAAGTTCGTTGTGTTTTCTTTGAAGGGATTACTGAAAATCTGTCCGTCAGTCAGTTTGCCATATGGCTCTCCTGAACCGTGAGTAATAATCACATCCATACATACATCACGCCAGTATTCCCAAACGGGGTAGGCAGAGCACACAAAAACGTAGACAAAGCCACGAGTATTTCCCGTTCCGTGGTCACTGACTTTTTTTAACCGACTTCAAAAAAGGAGGTATTCAATTCGGCTGTATTTTTTTTTATTTTTTTATTTTTTTTTTTATTTTTTTTTTTATGTATG
>BHDV01016343.1:278077-304083 GCA_005406045.1 Adoxophyes honmai | reverse complement strand
CTTTAGTAAATATGTACATAAACAGAAGTTTCCTTTCAGGATAAAGCTAATTGAAGTCGGTTTTTTTTTGTTTAAAATTATTTATTTAGATTTTCAGTTGGCAGGCATAAATTACGTTTAATAGCGACAGTTTGCTAGCCTATCGCCTATAATATGCCTTAACCTATTTCCTTAGTCGCTTCTTACGGCATCCACAGATGAAATGGAGAGGTTTTATTCTAAATCCGACGCCATATGGGATTAATAATCAATCACCTTTTCATCTATAATGAAATACAGTAGTTGGTATTTCGAATAAAATCGCATCAGCTCCTGAATTTCCAAGCCGTGATTCAATCGCAAACCACTTTTTTTGGTAATGACGTCATCGGAATAAAATACCTAACGACGTATTCACGATTCTTGTATTACCTCGTTTATAAATAATGTATGTGACCCGATTATTATGATAACGAATGCATGGCGCCGAACTAGATAGCGATGCGGCGTCTCGGCCGCCCTGATCTGATTCAATACAGCGGAATTGATCTGCATGACTAAGAGAACTGAAATATTCATGTGTACCGGGAGGTGTTTATTTTGCGGCTGTTTCTTTTATTTATTAGGCCCGTGTTACTGATATGGAGGGAGGTAATGTTATCTAACCGTTGTTTTGATTTAGTTCAATGCCGCAAGTGATCGTGGTAACAATCCATTGCATTGTTAGTTTTAGTTTCTCTGTACTTCTGTGGTTAGTGAACTTCTATGGAATTATTCTGGAACAGTAACTAACCTACTCGAAGTCGAACTGTAAAATTGTTCATGTAATATTTTTATTTATTTCAGCTAATTTTGACACCACTGCTAATTTTTGAACGACTTAAAAAAAGGAAGTTCTTTTCTTTGCATTTTTGTTATAAAATGCTCTGGCATCCTTGGTGTCTAAAAGAAAATTTCACTTTTTGCTGTCAGTACATAATTATTACGAACATAATCAATGTGTGGACAATTATTCGACTCAATTCAAAGTAACATACCAATAGATACTTAACTTGAATCCCTAGATCTAAAATGGTACTAACTTCTAACTGCCGAAGTGCCGAACCCTACCTCCGGGAGAAGATCCCCTCAAAGATAATACGTATGTATAAGAACAAAGACATTTCTGTTATGTATTAGCTACGCACACAGTTTGGCGTTTTTATTATCTTCCTTTCTCCGCACAATGGCGATTTATTGCAATGAGAAACTAGTTCACTGTATATGCCAAGATTGCCAAGGGCAACGCTGCAATACTTTTCTTATGACAATTCGTTTTAACTGTATATGCCAAAGAGATGATTGCAAATCTCCGCTTCCATTTTGTTTAAAGGTCACAATAAAGAGGTAAACTTCTCACAGAGTTCATGGGAGTGAGGTCGCTTGAAGGTTTACCGGATTGTTCGGAGGTAGTGTGTATACCTACTTTATGTCAATATTCCGTGTGGTGTCGGGTTTAGAATATCACGTCTTCATTTGTACCGGGGATGTCGTATGAGCCAACTGAGGCAACAGGTTAAGGTATATTTTAGGCGCCAGAATATCGACCTGTCACTATAATATCCACCAACCAAAACCTTAAAAATATGCCAGAAGTGGCGAAAAAACGTGAACTAGGCATGGTCTTGTCTACGTTGCGTTTCATGTGCTCTGCCTATCCCATTTGGGAGTACAGGCATCATGACGTATGTATGTACCATCGAACCAATTGATTCCTGACCCACCATAGAACCTATTCGCAGTGAACGTCATAGTGACATTCCATTGCTTGACAAAGGAAATGTTTATGATGTTTATTGTGACAACGTTCTGTGGTGGGTAAGAAATCAGTTAGTTCGATAGTACATAAAACTGCTACAACAATCTCGTGAAAGACAGTTTGTAGACCAGCTTATACCTATTTTCTTTGAAGCACTGAATTAGTGTTTTGTAACTAGTTTAATCGATGGTCGTAGTTATATGCCACGAGCGACTTTGAACAATGAAAAAACTGGTCTTGATCATGAAACAAAAGCTGATTAATAGCTAAATCGTGATGCACCATGATACACAATATCCAACTGAGGCCATCCGGCGTGGCTCGTTCGTAAGGCCAGAGCAAAGAACCTACACGTTGTCATTGTATGGACTACTTATAGCAAATGTAGTGTCGGGATTAGAACAACACATCTTCATTTCTTCCTTGTATGTTTTATGTCATAAGAAACGACTAAGAAAATAGATTTAGGTACGTATTAGGCGATAGGCTAGAAATCACGAACTGTTACTAACAAGTTACATACATACAGCCAGTACAATAGCAACAAGTTGCTAGCGGCTAGCACTTGTACTTTTTTCATCTGTGTTTACCTGAAATTATGCCAACCCATTAAGAAATACAGGTGTGATTATTGTATGAATGTACCTATGTAGCTATATGTCAATAACCACTTGGAGCTATTCCAATATCTAATCTCACTGTAGCTGCTAGGATTACTAGAATTACTCGATTAACAAAGACTAATTGCATCGAACGTATAATCCACCTAAGCAATGCTACGGAACAATCCACCGTATGCCAATTAAGGCATACCATTAATTATAGTGCTCAGCAATAAATTTGACGAGATTTGAAGTAACCAGCAGCACATAAAATCTTGCCAAATTTATTGCCGACCACTATACAAATAATACAAATGCGAATACCATTAAATCTGCAGTGTATTCATTAAACGTACACGCGAAAGCTCTTGTTTGGCAGATAAGTAATTTGATTGGTTCTCTTGGTTGTAGTTGGCGTTATGTAACGCGACCTGGTTACCCACTAAACTGGAGGTACGTGGAGCGTACGTGCGGCACCAGTGCGTGAACAGAGTGAATGACGGCGAACTTGAAATATATACAGCGAGGTTCACTTGTAACTTAATCCAAGGAGTTAAGGCTGGAATTCACTTGTTTGTAACGAAATTGGAGCTGGTTGTAATGAGAATTATCATTACGACCACGCGGTTGCAGCGATTTCTGCTTTTAATACGTGCTAAGTAATTGTTTTCGGTGTAGAACTAACTTATTTTATTAGTGCGTTGCGTGTTATTCACGAATAGCATAAATTTTACAGTCAATGACTTAATACTCTGGTGTGATTACTTAGTATTACATTGATTATCAAGTCATAACTTTTCTGTTTTGATTATTCAAGAAAAACGTTTGCGTTTATGCTTTGATCCGTAACATACAAGGTATCTAGTCGTTTAAAATGCGGCTATTGAAGTAGTTATTCTGCTTGTCTGCGTCATGTTGATTATAGTCGGTTTCCATACATAATTAATAAACTGACTATAAACGATCGAGGCTATTACGCACAAAACACTGAAACTAGACCGTGAACTGTAGTTACTTAGTAATTTAAGGGTTTTCCTACAATTCCACCTTACGGCGTACTCTTCCGAAAATCGCAGAATTTTGACGCCATTTGGCGTCAGGGGCAATGAGTATCTGTGTTTTAGCATTCGTAATCTAACTAATTGAAAGTTTATCAATGAAGAACACTCTTTTGCGTACTCATTGAATTATTTCGTAGTTTCCTATAAAAAAAAGTTATCTCTAGAATAATATACCTACTCAGCTACTTTCAGCTTACTGTTTTTTTGAAAAAAAAAAAAAATAGTTTGGTCTCAACTTTCTCTAGGACTATGGTAGTACTTAATATTGTTCCGAGGGATTCCGCGAATATTAGGCACAAAGATAAAACTCCAAAGGACAGATCTTTAAATAAATATTATTACGTGTTTAGAATAGAATTAAATTTAGTCAATCAACAATCAAATCATCAAAGAAGATTAGTTGCTAAAAACGTAACTACATGAACGTACACCACTATTTCCAAATGAGGTAGGCAGAGCACGCAAAACGTAGAACATTAGAAAAAAATAGAAAAATCGTCACAAAACATAACAGTTTTCATTATTCTACGGATCCATCAAACATTTCGCTCCCCAAAAGGGTTCCGTAGCCAAACTGCACAGCTCTGGGAGAATGCGTTTTCCTTGTTTTCACTTACGTCCCCTATTCTAAGCGAAATTCGCGCTTCGCCATTTTCTTTTATCATTGATAATCCAGCAGTGTTATTCCCAAGTTGAAACCAAAAAAATATGGTAGAAGTTGGCACGGAACGAGAAATAGTTATGTTTTTTTCTACACAGCGTTTTGTGTGCTCTGTCTAACCCGTTTGGCAAAATGTATGTGTTATTGTATTTAAGTATTATTTCGTTCATAGTGAAATAAAAGGGATCTCCACCGCCGTGGCATGTAGCTCCAGATGATGGGTCACGAATTGGCCCAAAACATGTAGTGCTGATCTCGATATAAAGACGCAAAAAGATCCGTTTTATTTCGCAATGAGTGAGTCTCACGGTAGTTTTATGTTTATTATGTCATTTTCAACGAAATAGCTGAAACCTAATGTCAGATGTCGCGCACCTAAATAAATACCTACGTTGTCCAATATCACAAGTTCACACGCCGCCGAGAATGTTACGAACCACTGGCGCAGCCGCCGTGACACTTTCATTTACCTTCTCATTTCACCTGTAACTGATATTATGTGTCACCTTGCCGATGCCCTCCTTATCTGCCGTGTATTGTTTGTGATTATTGAATCCAAGAGATTTTTCGACAGCTAGATATCAATTTGTTTTTATAGGAATAGGATAGCCAACGAGTATGAGTATAATGGTAACTGATCAGATCACATCTCCCGATAGTTCTACAATGCCAGATAGTTTGAAGGTGCGATTAATTCCGTTCCCAAACCCTGGAAAGCCAGTGGAATGTATTCTTGGGGCAGTATTTTTTCAGCTGTCTATGCGACGTTAGGATAACGTTCAAATTGAGTAACAAAATATCTACATTTACTTTAAACCGAGACCAAAAACGTACTTACATTTGTTTCAACTCAAAAAGTTTCTGACCGGCCAGCCTCGCCACACCGACGCAACGGTCCTTCCCTAACAAAAATACCACTCATAAATGAAACAAAGACCCTACTTAATAACACGACACAAAAATCCCTATTTTGAGTACACTTAAGTGTAAAGTGCTTTTTCCTGAATTGTGCGAATGCTCTTATCTCGCTTTCATTCGGTTTATGTCTTTTTATTTGGCTTAACGCCTGTAATCTCGCCGGCAATACGTCACTTCTTTGTTTTGCAGCCGTCATCTCCGCGGTTTATTCTCTGTGTAAACGTGTACTACGTCGGCCAACCAGATAGCCTTATTAAGTGGGATCACTCCAGCCTCACAGCCGCTGGCTTTTTGCTGGCTTAGTTTGTGTACCGTGCCAGTTCACTGTTAAGGGCTTATGGTATTGCGTGTTTGTAGAATATACTAGCTACAAAAAACCTAACACGATGACAAACCTGTTGAACGCCTTGCGAACTACTGAGTTTTGGTTCAGGCAAGTTAATATGTAAATGTAGTTACGCATTCTCGTTGCATCCAAACCGTGAAGTCTACTAATGAACAAAAAGGTAGAGATGGGTTATACTAGGTAAATTTAATATCAGGTACACCTGTTCCTAATCCACAAAAATACCTAATCCACATAGTACAAAGTATTGAGCGTATACGATAACTTAACCAGTACTGCGTACCGTACTGCACCTAATCCACATAGTATAGAGCATTGAGCGTATGATACGATGCAGTACCACGGCGTACTACACTGTCACCATACCATTCTAAGTAAACTTGTTTAATGAATTGTAATCTTCCCTTCATACTTTTACAGGCTTAGGACTGACAGCTTAAAATTGATCCAAGCAAGTAGGCGTATTTAATTTAAAGGCGGCTAGTCGGTAGTAGTGAGAACTTGGATTAGGTGGATTAGGTACTGCGTCCTTTGGATTAGGTGCGGCCTAATCTCGGAAAATACCTAGTATTTTTATCTGATCTAATATTTTCGCCTCACCTCTACAAAAAGGGGTCCGAATCGCGTACAAAACTTCTACTGTTTAATATTATAACAATGTGTGAAAATCGTGACATTTTAAACGACTACGCCAAGTCATGTTTGTAAACCTAATAACCTCCTTAGTCCTTGAACCGTAGCGATATTCTCACTCGGATGACCGGATTCACTATGACAACGACAAGGTCCTACCTTAACTAACTTTGTTTATTGCCGAAGTACTGTTGCATGGCAACCTATTACCTATTTAGGCGTGAACGGTAATACCCAATCAACTCGTAAAGGCCTCGTTTGCCTCGCGACGGCGCACGGATCCGTTTTCAAGAGGCGTATTGTTCACCGACATCAAACGCTCGGCGCTTCTTATCTAAACTGAAAAGGGCCCGGTTACCTGGAATAACGTCAGCTTCAATTTATTTTAGAGTGTTCATACGTCTGACTCATATTTCAATACTAGGACTTTTGATATGCCTGGAATTTTAAGCTAAAACTTCGATTGCTTCCTATTTTTTTATTGTTTAACTATTAAAAACTTAGTACAATAACTCTTAATCAACAAAAGTAATTTCGATGTGACCTAAACATAAACCAGAAATGAATGGAAACAGCGCGTTTTGTTTGGAAGCCTCGCACAATTAACAGCGCAACAAAAGCGTAACTGACAGCTCCGCGTAGCCGAGCAACGCCGCTTTAAAACTCAATTCCAAACCGATTTAGGTTTACGACGTAAAAAAAATGTTTACTGTTCCTAGCGAGCTCTAATACGCGTTTTACGTCCAACAAACGAAAGTAAAAGGGAAACAGGAAAATTGTTGCGATGTCTCAGGACACGATGAATAAACAAGGGATGTTTATGGCAGCTTCCGCGGGCCGGACCGGCGCTTCAAAATACGTAATCAATTTACTTTAGTTTGTGCAACTAGTCCTGCCGCGGACATATTTCCGGAATTATGATCAAAGGGCAGTGGGTCGCCGGCATTTTTATATGAAAATGCCCAGGATTTTGCGCTAGGTATAGAATATGTCACGACGCTCGAATGGCGAAATGGGATAAGCGATTTTTTTTTTGGATATTGAGTTTAAATACACGATAGAACTGAGAATACGTGAATTGAGAGAGCCAACGGACGTTAAAGAATGACGCTTATCCCATTTGGTTTAAAAACAACCAACTAAACTATTTAAACTGCGTATGGTGTAAGTAAAATTAGTTTTAAATGGAAAACTTTTATATTCTTAATAAAAATGCAAATTAATATTCTCTTACTCATAATAATTTTCAGATTAGGGCGACTATAAATTACATTGACTTCATCAATATGCATTGCTTGCACTGCGCGTTCCACTTTGCTGGGATGCCGCGTCTAAACATGCGCCGGCAAGATAGATTACCACACGAGAACGCACCTAATTATTTTAAACAACTGAGAGTGGAATTTTAATTGGATTAAAACACACGGATAGTGCATTGTCTGGAGGATAATAAAGAGGTGGCTTGTTGAATGGCGGACGCCAGCCTCTCCCGCCCGGGCTTCGCTCAACACTTAGCTGAGAACTCCGACTATGTTCAACATTCGGCACGCGTGTTGTAGCATGTTGTACGATATGTCCTTAGAATACGTTATAATTTTGAAACGGTTAAAGTTTGCTCTGAATCAAAGTTTAAATAGTTATGAGACAGGAGAGCGGAGTTGAATGCTGTATGAGTTGGAGTTGAAATGATAATAGGTAGGTAGGTACATTTCATATTTATGCAGATATTATACGGTAGCTATTCATAAACTATATATGCAAAGTATAAGGCGGGAAGACTTCAATTTAAATCAATTTCGAAGACAAAACAAGAAAGTGTCATATTTTAAGAATACAAAAACAATGTTCGAGTTTATTTAGTGGGAACTGGTGGTCAGTAAATTGTAAAAGTTTAGGGTAAATGTCAGACCTAACCCTTAATCTGTTTAGCTTGCGAACAATCCTGAGATATCTCCTAAATTATGGTCACACCGACAGGAATGCTAAGAGTGTGATCCTGCGAGCGAGCCGGCGCTCGCGGCGCTCCCCGAATACCTCACGGCCCGCCGCCCAACTTTTGCTACGTGTAAGCTCGCTTCTTTAAAAGCCAGATTATCTACACGAGAGTAAAGTTCACCCTGGCCGAAATACAGCTATTTCAAACTTAAATGACGTAAAGGAGCCAGTGCCGACGCCATTTTTAAAAGTACGAAGCAGGTTGTCAGTCACGGAAATTAATATGTCGATCATTGGGTAGTTTACGTTACCTATGCGTTTATTTCAAACGTCAATAAAGAAATAAAAAATATGCCTTTCATCAACGTTTTAAATATTCTTAGACTTATGCTTTCCAGTGAAGAAAGTGGATAATTTGCTTAAGCAGAATATAATAGTATGGTATTCTATAAAAAGTATGGTAACTTTACTGTTAGCATTGTGGCTAAATTATATACGAGTCGTAGATAATACATATGTAGTTAAATACTGTATTACTAGATCTAATGTAAATTATGTCCCCGTACGATCTCGGAAGCGGAAGTAAATATTTTATGAAACAATAAAGATTTAATATTTCCCTTTCTCATTTATCAATCGTTAACCCTTGTCCTGTTTAACGATAAAAGAATTAACGACTACATCCAATTGAAGGCACGGTACAATTGATTCAGCGGAAGCAAACAATGGAATTACAATTAATGCGTTCGGGCTTACAATTCATAAAAATACATATTTCATTCGTTTCGAAAGCTCTGTTTTCTTTATTACCTTATCGATGTCATGTGTTTTAATCAACTTAAATGTTTCCAGTTGCCTACTTGCTGGAAATTCACCCCGAAAAGGTAGTTTCAATTCAGAGCGGAAGCAGTAGAATTTAAAAATACGTCAATTCCACAGAGTACTTTGAGGTAATTTATTGCTCTACAATTTCGACTTCATATGTGTATTTGAAAGAATTGAAAAATTGATCACAAATCCTTTTAACCGGTAGTGATCTGCTTCGAACCAGTCTTGCACTACGATCTCAGAAACTACATGTTTTTTCGTCAATGTAACTTAAATATTACTGACAGACTTCTTTATGATTCGCTCGAAATTCTTCTATTCTGATTCTGGATAAATGTCTTTGTTCAAACTTAAAAACTAAGCTAAGTGTAAACTATATTCTTCAATTAATTAGCAGAATTCGATAGACTTAATGCTTAAATAGATTGACTTGGCAGCAAGCAACTGCATTTGCGGGCACTCACTTAAAACAAACTTCGTTAATTAATGGCTTCTTGTTAAAGAACTGGACATTTCTTCCATTAAAAGCCGTTGGAGTTCGTTACTTGCGTTTTTATTAGTTATCGCGCTGCATGAAGCAAAACTGGAAAGTTTTTCAACATTTTTTTTATATCCTGTAGCTATTTTGAATTCATGATATTCGTGAGGGACGAGGGGAGGTTTGCGTCCACGTCCGCTGACCAATAGCGCAAGAGTGCAATAAACCACCGACGGCTGAATTGATCGCCATTAAAGTAATAATTTGTAGTGCATCGGAGCAATGTCCTCATTTTCTTTGCCCTTCATTGGATACAGGAAAATAACGGTTTAATTTCTTGGATAGCTCATTTTAGTTAAAATGGTTAATTGAAAGAAATTACCTTTGATATAATTGCATTTTAATTTAGTCTCTTCAAAATGTATCTAATAAATAAAATATTGGACATTGCTTTTGCTTTTTTAATGATATACGGAATACATTTTAGAATGATTTTTATTATCTAATTTGATGGTTAATAGCACCAGCATAATGTTCAACGCCAAAATATAAGCAACTGTTTTTACAATAGGTACCAACTGAACAAGACGCATCGCTCGCCCTCCCTCTTAACGCGGTTGGTGTCATAGTAACTGCTTGTTGAGATAATACCAACAGAATAATCAACGTCACCTATCAACACTTTCATAATTATTACCTGCTTTATTTTTAACCGACTTCAGAAAAGAAAGAGATTCTTAAGTCGATTCTTTGTTTTTTGACCTTTTTTAGTCTAATTTGATAATAGTTTGTTTAGAATTATCGTAATTGGACAAGAATGTAATTGAAATGAGTCAGATTTCTATTTTAATGAATGGCACCCGACACTCCGCATTGCAAAGCGGCTTATCTGAGATCGCAATTACTAAATCAGCTCGTTTCTTCACAAAAGGGAATGACGGAACTTGATCGACCCTTTGATGTGGATGCAGGACGTCTCTTCCGCGAAATGAAATTCGAAACCTCGTTTGTCCTGTCCCTCTTACTCGATTATTTCACAAATAACGGGTCAATGGGAGAGGAAAACGAAGTTTTGTGTTTTCCTTTTTTAAACTGGATGCCTCTACGTCGCGCGCCGCAAGTAGCACTTGCCACTGGAACTAATCAGGAATATGACTTGTTCGGCTTACAAAGCATAATCCCTTTTCTATTAAATCTTTCCGCAGTCAGCAAAGCCCTGAAGCAGCCTTCATTAAGCCACGAGAAGGCTATTGATTTTATTCAGCTCGTCTAATAAAGGTAAATTTGCCTCAAAACGGCGTTCAGAAGGATTTCAAAAGAAGCCTCACTATCGCGGTCTCTTTGTCCCGTCCGCGCGACCGCAATTATAAAAGGGCTGCCATGAAATCCATTTTGTTCCGATACCTACAGATTCTTTCATCCGTCTTCTGTGTTTATCTATCGTATTTAAAATGAAGTATTTCCACCTACTTCATTCTCGAGCTGCTCCATTTGAATAATATTGTAAAAACAAAAGAACGCAAGCATTATTTTAAGTTAATAGACGGTATTGATCTAGACTCCAAGAATTTTTCGAGCATCGTCTGAGCTTACCGTCTTGTATCTTCCGAAATATTTGTCATTAATAAATTGAGGTAGCGATACCGTCTATCTCCAGAGGAAAATATCTGACAGATTCACAGAATGCTTTACTTTATCATCCCTGTGTAAACAACGACGCGAGACGAAGAGATCTGTTTACAATATTAAAATATTTTTAGAGAGAATTTCTTTTGTCAGCGTTCTTCAATACAATTTCCTCTGTCGTAGTATGGCATCGTAAGTATATTTATAGTGCAGCGCAGGCAGCGGGCCCGGGCGCAACTAACAGGAATCCTGTGTATTCCATCGAAGTCACTGCTCTCGCTATTGGTTTCCACGGCTGCTAAAGAACCTTTACCGCTTCGGAAAAATGAGTTTTCTCCGCGCTCTGCTTACCATTCGCATTTTATCCAATTCGTTTCGCATCTCAAAAGGAAACTTGTTTATTTTGCGAAAAGTTAAATGAGACTCGCGATACATTGTCATTTTAAACTTGTTCGAAGGCAGACAATCAGTCTTCATTCAATGGGCGCCATGTCCAGATATTAATATTCGTTAACGCCATTGTGTTTCACTTTCTTTTCCAACTTTCAATTGAAGGTTTTCTTTGTAGCAACCCACAATGTGACAAGATAATTATCACTTTCCTTCTCGCGACGATTATTTGGCCGGATGTTGGTGTTTCATTTGATCAGTATTGAATGCGCGAAGGTACTGGGCTGAATTTTAAGTACCGCAGCTAAATACGAATGATACGGTCCAAATGTCTGTTTTACGATTCTGGACCACAAGCGGAACCGGCGATATTGCTTCTACTCGACGAATTTGCATGGAAAGAACCCCCTGGAGGTGGCGGAACGACCCTGCGATTGGGTTCCGAATGGCACCTGCATTGCCACGCTACACACCAGAATTCGAGAGTAGCCATTAGAGAACAGATTACGATCGCTTGTGGCATTTTAAAATCAGGAATGTCAAATCGTTACGAAAGTGAATGGTGGCATCAAGCACATATGACATTCGTGGCTAATTGTCCCGAGATGAGAATGTTGTACGCGCGTTGCCTAAATGTAGCTTACGGACTTTATAGCGACGCAACTTAGTTCTAATATAAAGCTCATAATTTAGTCTTGTTCATACACCAAGTAATTCCAGTTACCCGTTTATGAAGGCGAAGTAATTTATAAAGAGCAGCTGTGACCCTGTCTTAGGGCGGGCATATGAGGTCATTGCGATCATTTATTTGCGCTGGAGGTTGCCTTGTTGCATAGTAAGTAATTTTACGGTAAAATAAACTTTACGGTAGAACGTAAAAAAGAAAAGATACCTTCTTATTCAAATTAGCTTGATTATCTAAATAAACTGAAATTATATCAATGTACCTATGGCAACCTGTGTTTTGTTTTCAAGTGATGGAATACGAAATCAATAATTACCGAGAGCAGCGTTTCTTTTAGTTTTTTAAATCGGCGTTGAACATTGTGATTGATTGTTGATCTCGTACGAAAACACCTGACAAGTGAAGACACAACATGCTTTCACAAAAAAGTATACCGTGTTCCGCGGTGCCAAGCCGCAAATGATCAGCAGGGAACCTCATAGAAAATAATGTAGTATTCTATCGAGTGCCAGGTCGGGCAGAGGTCACGTCGAGCCGAGCTGACGCCGCGCACGTCCACAGGCAAATGGTGCGCAAAATTATACGCTCCCCCGACCCACACACGACTGCACCGTAATGTACTCGGCGCTACGTCTGTCTATGTAGATTTAATTTTTTGAAAATTGGACCTTGAATCTATTATTTTCACTGGCTCCCGTTTCCGTGGGATATCGTTAAGCCACCGAGATTAACCACAATCTCGTTGAGTGAACCGAATGAGATCTTATTCGTTAGTGGTGATTTTATATTGACTCGAACGTCTTCAAGTTTCTTTATTGCGCGATGCTTTCAAACCGAATGGAAGCTTCTAACTACCTACCCACGCAAAAAGAAAACTCAATACCTATTGAATTCTAAATTAAACTCTGCTTCGCCGAGTACAAGTTGTGTGCATTACCGTGTAGAGTCAAACTAAAGCCATCGAAGTGACGCTCGGCGGAGCGCTAAGCGGCAATAAATCCACTTGGCGGTAATCTAGACTGATTCCAGACTCTGTAGCCGTGTACGCCGGCCCGGGGGAGCGGTAACATATGGCCTTGATTCCCCAATTAGGTGCAACTTGGCCTCATATTTCCCGCAGTCCTAACTCCGAATATCCCGAGTTCCAAGATTTGTTATCTGCCAAGTTTGGGCAACTACGAAAATTTGATACTCGTATATCAAATACTTATATCGGCTATGGGTAGATGTTTGGGGGAATGCAAGCGCAGCGCCTTGTTTATATTGTCAAATATTTGGCTATGGTAATTAATTCGGCACGCGAAATGTAAATCGTAATTGAATATCAATATGCTACCGATTACTGGCACCGGCGGTAACGCAGTCTGCATTTAATGGCTACCGATTTACAATATTCAAATAGTCATCAATCAGCCGGACTTACCTGAAATTTTGGCGTTTAGGCGTTTTTAATTAAAAAATGAACAGAAAGCTGCGCTTTAACGATCGTTTCATGCAAATGCGGCTCCGCCCGCGACGGATCCATTAATGAATTAATCATTGCTCTTCTGACGCTTCCTCATTCTAGAATTCTGAATCAAAATTTCATTGATCCATTTCTGTAACTTAATAAAAGTACGAAACATTCCCAATGACATCCTGCTGGAACGACCTCTAGTGCCACACACTTATAACTTTGCCTATAAATCTGATCACGAAAGTTATAACGCTTCCGAGAAATAGATTCTACTTAAGTAGGTAGGCATTTCCCGTTTAAATAGTACCCTGACATTAACTTTGCCCGCCGTCCATGAGCGCACTGGAAATGTTCAGGCAAATATTGACGTTGTGTTAGTTAAACATTTTACCAGCGGCGGGTGGTCGCCGACTTAATTTAATTATTTGCTACGAGTATTACTGTCACTCGCTCAATCACTGCGCACGACTTTCCGAAAAACTACGTTTTGTTCCCCTCATTGGTTTTTCACGTAAAATATGACCGTGTATTTGTTAATTATATTACTTTTGAGCACGATTCGTTCTCTGCCGATACGGTTGGACATTTACATGCATCGGAATCGAGTTTAGGAACTGTGACGAATTCACTTTAAGCTTGTTATCTATTTTCAATGTTCGGTAGGTGGATTTTCGAAATGAAAATTCAAATCGTAACTCAAATGTAATTTAGTTTAAACTAAGCAGGGTTTAACTGTTTACGTAAGCGTAATTTTTCACGAAACCCACTTATCAAATGTGTGTATGTCAATGAAATTGTCCTAATGGTTCCCCGTGTGTTGTCGGATTTATAATCACACCGCTTCATTTGTCGCGTGGGTGTGGTTAGGGTTGACTAAATAAATAGAGATATTTTGAAGGCGATTGGTTAGCATTTCGGTCACATCGATGTACCATTTTATTTAATTTAAAACCAAAAATTGCTAAAAGTGGTACCGGAATTTTAAAATAGGCACGACTTTAGATTTGGTGTGTCGTTTTACGACACAAGAAAGGCACATCGAGTGTTCTTTGAGAATGCTGCGTCATGTTCTGATATGTCAGGATCGCAGCGAGTGGAACAAAGTAGTCCCTGCCTACCCCTGTGGGAAAACAGCGTGACGTTATGTATGTTCTGATGTTTATGATTAAAAAGTTTAGGTTGTTTTAACTCTGTATGAACCAGAGGGCGCTTGTTGCAGGGCTGTCGCTGACGCCGTTCGTGCGGCACTGGCAGCCGGCCGCGTACGAGCGCGTGCGCCGCCGCCGCGCCGCGCCCGCGCCCGCGCAGCACACCCTGCGCCTCTCCTTCCGCGCGCACAACAGGTACGCTTCAATCAAACATATTAGAGTTAGAGAGACAGTGCTGGCCACCCAGTCCCGCAAACCATTAGTGACTTGTCACTTATTACTTGGTCTACTGGTCGGTTAACTAAAGCTGGCACGTAAAAACAGACGTACGCATTGCATTTGTGTAGTATCTGTGAATTAGCACGCGGCGTGACATTGCACAGCATACGTATCATGAAAAGTCTGCCCGATTTGATCAAAATTATTAATTTTAAACATACTGTTTAGCGAGATTGCACAAGCGTGAGTACTGTGAACGTGCCAGCTTTAGTTAACTGACCTATAGCCGTTTGTGCGTGAAGAACTAACAAACATACCTTGCAAATTTTCGCTCTTATAATATTCTCACATATTTCTAAGTAAGTACATCCAAGGTTGCTACCTTGGTCGCCGCAAATGGTGTTACGGCTTGCATTGAAAACATTATAGGATACAGAAATAGGTGTCATTACAATAATAATCTCCAGTTTTATCCATGGATTACTACGTGAGTGTAAAATATTGTCTTAAACAAACATCACTTTACTTCTTCCATCCGTCCACAACCAGAGACAGTCGCTGCGACACGACAATTCGTTTGATTTTGTGTCGCTAACTAAGTACGAATGTTATTTCACAGAAGTGCGTAGATACCTACCAGTCGTCGTCACGCATACAAGCTTAACGCGAACACAAAGTGTCACCTAAAAGTAGAAGACACGACTTAGAAAAAAAAAACCTAACCAACTTAAAAAGTTAAAAAACCGCTGCAAAAACTTGTATATTTCAAACTTCAATATCTTAAAAACTAGTAGGCAATTAGACTTCATTCAAACCTATCTAAAGCTATTCATACACTAGGGACGCAGCTGTTAAAAAGAAAGATAAGTATTGCTATCATATTCTAAGTTACAGATGTTACCGCGTGGAAACTGGCATTGGAAAATCTGCATCGAAATCTGTCAATCCGTTTACACATAACAACTTTATTCCAACACAGCCTGATATTTATGGCGTCGTCGCAATGACCTTCACCTTATAAATATTCATGAACAGGACTCTTGGGCATTCGTGGAACGTTTCGCAAAACGCAGTATAAATCTAGATTAGAGCGTAGGAGTGAACTCCGACTCGCGCCTCTTGGAGGTTAAGCCAAATATTGTCGTTAAGAGCGTGCAAACAAAATTCGGTGATTTTGATGTTTTTCAAATGCTTTAGAAAGCCATAAATCCTTAAGTTTTTAAAGAAAAACTACTGTAACATATAAATAAACTCTTTTTCTAGGGATTAACGGAAAAAAATATTTTATTAGCAACACAGATTTCTTTTACTTAGCCAATTTGTTGAAGGGTTTTTACAAAAATACGCGTCAGAGCTGTCTTTCACTTGAAAATTTTCCATTAAAATTTACCATAAACGATATAAACTTGTTATTATCTGATAGACAATATAGTCTACTGGGGATTAACGGATTAACATGAATCAAATTATTGGTTTTTATTATTCAAATATCATTTTACATCATTTCAAAGTTGAACCATTACCTTTCTCATTGATTTTAATGTAATTACAAATGAAACAATTTTATTGTAAATTTACAGAATATGTTTAGTCTAACCATATTTTTTTCATGGCTAAATATGAGTTAATTTACATTTCACGATTTTTTAAACATTGGTCCAAAACTACTAAGGTCAGGTGGGGGAAGAGAAACGCAGGGATAAGAGGGCTCTACAGACCATAATCACTCATAACTCGACGAGTTATGGTCTGTGGTGCCTCTTACCCCTGCCCTGCCCCTGAATTTCTCTTCCCCCACCTGATCTTATATTACGTTCGTAAAAAATGTGTGCGCCCTCTTAAAAAGAATTGCTCGGAGTCACTATGGTTAATGGGCAGCGCAGATGACAGACTTTTTGTGCGATCGAGTCTGCGGCACGCAAAAAGTCTGCGTGGATTATATCCATTTTGCGCCGGACTTTTTGCGCGTCGTGTGCGTTACTGCATGTACCTAATTCCATAGGTTCTATTTTCACAGACTAAAAAGTCCGTCTCGGATAGTCTATCGTCTGCGCAGGGCCTAAGCATATTATATTTTTTCCACGTTGTAAATACAGTCTTGACTAAAAGTACTAAATATGCCGATTTTTGATCCATTACCTACTCAAGAAATTACGCAAATGTGTATGGAAATTCTCGATAGTACCTATTCCCTCGGAATAATGTAAAAACCTAAAATAAACCTGCTTCAACTATCGAAATGGGCTACTGCCAATTTCATTTCTGCGTTTGTAATTCACCTAAATATAGCTTGATTAAAATTTTATAAAAAAGCAGTTTGTAATCTATTTTAATGCGCTTTATAAGTACAGTGATTGCCAAAAACTTGTCAAGATTTTAAGTGGCCGTGAGTTTGCGCATCATCGCTCTATCCAAGTAAAAGTGATACTCTGACTTACCCCCACCACTTAACATCTTACCAAGTTTATCGCCGACCACTATAAGTGCTCAATCAGGCCGAAACATGCGTGTTCACATTAAAACCCGTCACTGTTTGAGTGTTGACTAAGCAGCTAATGCGTCGAATCAGTCAACCCGCGTCATAATCAATCGTCACGTTTGAGTTTTTGCCTGTTTATATTTGTTGGTGTTGCGGGAAGATGATTGATGCGCCAAATACCCCCAGGTAAACAGATTCCGCCTGAACTGAACCTGCGGGAAGGAAAAACTTTAGCTGGATTTTCGGTTTACCCTCAATACCTCTATTCCTCCTTTCGGTTGGGGTATAAAACTTACGATCGTGGTTGGAGTAACACTTTTACCATTTCTTCCGTGAATATTTAACACATTCACGACCAAGCCTAAAATCAAAACATCTGCGCGGAACCGAGTAGTCTTTAGCCAATACAAAATGAACCCGGCTACCGGGTTCTGGGTATCTCGCGAATGTTTTAAAGAACCCGGGAGCCGGGTCTTTGGTTCTGAATGTGTTAAGAGGCGACTATGGAATAAGTTTGGCCATGCTTAGACTCATTGTCAGTCATTGTGAAATAAAACGTATAAACTCACGACTTTATATCGAGATTAGTTCACATGTTTGAACTTCACTATCGTACTTAATAATCCTCCTACTCCTTAATTATGTGGCAAAATGTCTCCAATACAGATATCTCTCTTCTGGCAGATGTTATGCCTACAGACAGAAGTCCACAGAGATAAAGTTGGAAGTCGTACTTATCCAACCGATCTTCGAAACTTCGATAGCGCGATGTAGAACACTTTGTCAATTGATGACGTTTGTGGAAGAAGTTCTACTACTGAACGATAGATGGCGTTAGTCGCTACAATAATCAAATGGAGACTACTTACTTCTAAAGCACTTAGCATAGCAGTGGTATAGTAGATAAGTCACCGCTTTCCGATTACCAACCGCAGCGCCGGTAGAGTCAATCGAATGTGTTAGGAACTAATCCATTTGTAAATGTATCGAGTGCAGCGGCGAGCTCCATTCGCTTAATTAAATCGTTCGCCAATGGACAGACTGCTACGAAACGTAGGAAAGCTTATTCCCAATGCGAGACTTACCAACCAATTATTATATTACAACAGAGTGGACAAATTTAAACCACGTAGCCTAAAGGCATAGTTATGTATGTATAAACTAACAACTACAAGTATATACCTATATACTTACTACATCACACCTGTAACCTATTTCCTTAGTTGCCTCTAGCAACATCCACGGAAGAATTGGAGATGCGTTATTCTAAACCCATCACCTCACGGGGGGCATGACTTAAGAAAATAAAACAGTTTTTTTTAACAAAAGTTAGTTGCACAATGGTGAAGCAGAAAATTAAACTTATTTAACTTATTGTGTGCATCTCAGTTTGGAGCATCCTTTTTAATCAGCCCTGAAGAGAGATATGCAAATGAGATGAGAACTGGATGCTAAGACAGAAGTTTACAGTTTGAGTTGCCGGCTCGGGCTGACAGATCATTAAATTAACGCAACACAAGCTATTTGTTAGTTAAATTGATCTGGAGCCCTTGCTCGGATTTCATTAATGAGTCAACATCAAATAATTGAACATGGATCACAATCGGGTATTGAGACGGCGACCTTTAATAACATTAACGAAGTATCAATAGAGGTTATTTTTGTCCCGATTATAATATGTTGGGTTGAAAACGCGGCAGTCGCTGCAAATGGAATTGTGTTGAGGAGGCAAAATCCATACATGGATGATAATTGGTGATGACTTGTGCTTGTAATTATTATGTCAGTGAGTGCAGTACTTCCTGGAAAATAACCCAAGCTCAAAGCAAATCTAAGTGTCGCGACACATCTGCGGAACGCACAGCGCCAAACATTCGGTTAAATACGCTTGCAGGGTTTCGTAAGTTCTCTGTGACACATCAGCTGTAGGCTTAGCAAATCAACACGCGCGAGGTTATGACTTGGCTGACGTCTCTCGAGTTAGATAGTGACAGGTATATTCTATCTCGTGCACATCTCTACTCATGCCTTGCTGTGCTAAGCCGGCTGATTAGTGTACTTAAAAAAACTCTTCATTTAATCGAACACTTGGCGCCGCACGATCCGAAGATGTGTCGCAACACTTAATGCTCAAATAGGTAGGTTTGTAAAATAGCAAATTTTCCAGTTTACAGCTCACGATTCATCAGCATTTAAACTGCGTGCCCCTCGATGGCGTCTACAATCGTGCTCAGTCTTAAGCGATGCAACGTCTCTAAAAAGGTCTCCGAAGATGCCCCCAGGGTCCTTTTTAAACTTCGTAACGGACACAAAGGCCACCTCCCGCGTCCTTGACAAAGTTCACGATTTTTTGAGCGTCGACCGCTCTACGGACAGCCTGCGCCAAATATTTATTCAAGCATCTATCCGATCTGAAGTAGTTGTCAATATTTTAGAGTGCTTAAAGCACTCAGGAATGTAAACAACGTTTCAGTTGGATAAAATACATTACTGTGTTCAGAAATCGCAAGTCAAATATGACTGAAAAATGTCTGCTAACTGCTGGTACCGTGTCTAGCACGGCTACTTCGCTTTAAGTTCCAGCCTTATTTCTATCTGTATGTATAAAAAGAGAAGCTGACTGTTTGATAATCAACGCAGGGCTAATCTATTAGTGTTAAAAATTCGTAATTTTCCACAAGGGTTCCTTTTATAACGTAGGAAGCTTCCTTAGTGCCTACTAAGAAAGGATTTTTGAAAATTCATCCCTTAAGAGAGTAAAACGTATAAAGTTAGTAAGAAACTTTGCCGTTTTTTAATATCCGTTTTGTAAGTCTTAAAAACTTGTTAAATATTTTCTCAAATAATTATTTAAGAGGGTGAAAGGGGGACGCAAAGCTAGTACTAAATATTTCTGAATTGCAAAAGCTAGTAAGTTATAATTAATGTGCTAATGTAAATAAATACAGTAGCTTGTAGAATAATTCATTTATTGCCCGCTTTGTCCTTGTTTGTGTTGACCCTGAGCGGTAGTTGCCGGGAGTTGCCGGGCAAGTTGCAGCCCCGGGCGCCGCAACTAATCCAACTAGGATGCGGTTGTGTGAGGGCGGCCTGCATTAATACTACATGTGTAGTCAAACTCTTAGCCCTCGAGTTTATAGCTCGTATCTTATTAAAATTACGTTCCTATAGATCCACGGCTTAAAATAAGTACGTAATTAAGTTAACTGACTACCATTGACTGCGGTTTGGTATTAGATAAATTGAAGTCTTAGAATTTCCTGTCGTGTAAGCTCTTATTATCGCAAGAGTTGAAACGATGTCCCGGTTAATTTGTATACTTTTAGTATGATTTTGCCTATGTAACTTGTCATGCGCTCTGCCTACCCCATTTGACAAAGATTTGATGTTAATGCATGTAAATATCGTTAATCCGCTTATAAAAGTTCACATTTCCCGATGCTACGCTGCCGTAGCCGAACGTAGCACCTCTACGAAATTTGTTTTGAAACCACTTATTGTAGACTAGCTGTGCCCGCGACTTCGTCCGCGTGGAATAGTTATTTTGGGCATTACCTTTTTTTCGCATTAAAAGGTAGCCTATGTCCTTTCTCAGGGTCTAAAGATTGTGTGTGCCAAATTTAATCAAAATCGGTTGAGAGGTTTAAGAGGAAATGGAGCGGTCATATTTTGTATGGAAACGTAGTCCCCTGATTCCTCGGTGGATATTACCCGTAGAACAATGATTTTTTACATCAACAATCTAATGATACATCAGCATGTTCCTATGTTTTCCTTTTTTTCTTTATTGAATTATTAAAGGAGATATTAACCTTCAAAAACATGAAAAATTGGTAAGTTTTTTCCGTCGTGTTCAAACCTCTAGAAACCAATTTTAACACAATTATATCAAAATATAAGAACATAGAAACACAGTTATGACATTTTTGAAACATTTAATGAAAAAACATATTTAATCGGTTAAGTTTTGGAGAAGAAATCAGGGGACTACGAAACGTTGTTTTTGAATAATTTTCATAGGTATTTTCGGTCCGAGTTGTAGTTGTTCTTATCGCACTCGACGTCGTCTGGGCAGGTCACGGCGCGACAGCAATAGATTTAGCAAATACCTATTTTTCAATTCCCTCGACCGGCATATTTCCTCTTAAGTGGGAAAGCATGGGGAAAGCGTAACAGACAGACGACAGAGTTACTTTCGCATTTATAATATTAGTAGTGTAGTAGGGATTAGTAGGGATAATTAAGTATGATTATTTTTGCTTTCTTAAGTAAAAATTGTTTCTTCTTATTTTGAAAGTACCTACCAAAAACCGGCCAAGTGCGAGTCGGACTCACGCACTGAGGGTTCTGTACAAACCGATTACAACGCCATCTAGTGACAGATTTTCGAACTAATGATAAATTTTAATTTTATTTATAAAAAAAAAACTACTGGGTATATTTTGTTCAAACCAATTTTCGTTGATAGTTTTTATGGTAATGTACATCATATATATTTTTTAGATTTATCACTCTTTTATTTTAGAAGTTAGAGGGGGGGGGACACAACTTTTTCAACTTTGGAAGCGTCTGTTGCGCAAACTGTTCACTTTAGAAAAGTTTGATGTTAGAAACTTCATTAGCATAGTTCTCATAGTTTCGGAAAAAAGTGGCTGTGACATACGGACGGACGGACAGACGGACAGACGGACAGACGGACAGACATGACGAATCTATAAGGGTTCCGTTTTTTTGCCATTTGGCTACGGAACCCTAAAAAAAAGTGTAGCTTAGCCTTAGCAGAGAACGTTTTAATTTACATTCGATAAGTATAACATTAATTTGGTCTACCGAGTCTCATTAATCAATCCAATATCACAAAATCGTTTCAACTTCAATTGAATAAGGAGTCCTTAACTATTTACGTCAATCCATTATTAAATGTTCAAACGGTGCCAATCACGGCATTGCCCGCTCTAATGGGAGATGATGTACCTAACACCGCAACCTTATGTAACAATGGAAATTGGTAGTCGTGTAAACAAACAACCAAAAACACAGTTATTTAATCCTAAAATACTTGTTAAACACAACGAGTTTCATGATTCAGTAGTTTAGATGACCAAGAATGACATTCAAACGTGTGTAAATACGGAGATCTCGGCTTACAAGATTGCCCGGTTCAATAGAAACGTAGTATAAATGCGTATTAAAATGTTACGTGTTTGAACTGCGCTAAGACCAGACCACACTTAGCTAAATGACGCGGAAAAATCACGGCTAATCGAGCGACGCGAAAACTCTTAATACCTTCCTCGTTACGTCGCCGACGCGGCGGACCTACCCATTTTATAACACAATCACCCTACGATACTTTAAGCTGGCAGTTAACACTCCAATAGATCAATTGACGCCTATAAAAATACCTACTCATGTGCTATTAATACAGCGAAATGCCTAAATAAAGCACTTGGTTACCCGCTTTGACGATTACGTCACGTGTCCAAGAGGCTTTTAAGGTAAATGGGCCCGAATTAACTTTTGTTCAAGCTAATAATTACAGATTCTTGTTATTTTACGAAACCGTTTCGGGTATTTAATTTAATTTCAGTTGTTGAAGATAATGCGAGTTGCGAGAATCGTTTATATTTCTTTTGTTTGTATTTGTGTTTAATGGCGGGTCTAAATTGTACTCGGTTATAGTTACTTTGCTCGCTGTTGCGTATTTAATAGGTTTTATAAAGTTCACATGATTCGCATGTCACATTCTTAATGTAAATAGTTAATACTGATTGATTCGCACATGTATTCAACAACTCCTCTAATGGCAAAACTTCATAATCTGACGAATAACACAATAATCTACTTATCTACGACGCAATCAATACATAAGTATCTAAGCTAGGTACGAGTAAGTAGTTCCATTTCCATTGTTTAGGGCGGAGTCGAATTGTGCTTGAAGGCATATCTTTAAAGTAGGAACGTAAAAAAATCTTCATTTTTACTTAGGGGAAATGGTTTTCTCTGTATCTGATGACTAAGAGCTTAGCTCCTTTTATTTGTTACTGGACAAAACAATTGCTTTGAATTCTCACTTCCATCCCTTACAAACTTGTCGCTTACTGCATTAATATTGTACCTGTATATTAATAGTACTTAGGGAATGAACTTTCCAAACTGAGCCCGAAGATCAAATAAACTAATTAATGCAGAGTACCTCTCCGATCAAATGTTCAACTACCTCTAAGAGGCTTTGAGGCCTACTCGTCTCTGGGGAACCGGGCTGGGTTGCTCAGTATTCATGATATTTACTGTCTCTATTATTTTAAACTCACGTTTTGCATGTGTGGGGAGGTAGCTTACATGTATCTAATGTCAATTTAGATTTTGTTACTGAATTTGACAAAAAAGATAGTCTGATAATCAGTGAAACTCTAAACTCAAATACCTTTCTGCGCAGAGCAAGCAGTGACGTGAAACGACAGCTAAACTATGAAGAAAAAAGCTTTCAGCGAGATACAAATCTTTCGTTTCAATTACTGTTTTGCGCTTCCTAATGCTTAAGACCCGAGTCAATGTATCAAACCCGTAAACTTTATTCACGGCCGTTCTCCTGAAAACCCCCGCTTGCCAAGTTTAGAGTGCAAGGCATCACTTATCGTTTCCTATCAACCGCCGCGCTGTTGCCGGGTACAAAGAGCCACCTGCGAATATAAAGCCATAAAAAGTGTAAAAGGTGTAAATCTAAATTACATCCCGCGGGTTACGCCGCCGAGCCTCGTAAGGCACGCCCCCTCCACGCATGATATAATCAGCTTCATTTCAATGTACATAAAATATTTTTAAATAAAGTTTCCATAGGTAATCTTAGTTTCAGTTGAGCAGTGGCGAAACCCGTTTGTTCTACAGAAATATTAGTTTTGCGCCGCCAGTAAAAATAAAGTTCTGGAATTTTGTTAGTAACTTCCCCTTGAACTATTCGCTCGTCTTCGAGTTTCTTACAATCAGTCCGTAAGTTTTTGAAAAGTTACTGGACGCAGGTATTTGTTACTTTCGTGGTTTGTGGAAAACAAGTATCCAATTTCAGCAGTAGCCTGTATAGTTTGCTTTTGATAGAACTAATATGTAAGTACCAGGGATATTAGGGACTTTAGGGAGTTCCGTAACCGTAACCTAAATTATCGCATATCCGATATAAAAACATATCCGTAACCGTAACCGAATCCGAAAATAAAAGTTTCGGATAGTGTCGAATAGGGGCGGAGTCTAATTGAGACACGTTGTGACAATTTGTTTTGATCGGCCGGCCGGTGCTGAGACACACAAGCCAACATAAGCTGTAAAATTATTGACTGATTGAGACTCCTGACAAAAAACCTGTATTACATACATACATACATATTCTCACGCCTGTATTCCCAATAGGGGTAGGCAGAGCACATGAATTCAACATCCAGTGCCACGTTTAGCAATTTCAGGGTAACCAGATGGTTAAACGTTAAAAAACCCATATTACCTATTTGTATTTCACTTTTGGAATTCCATAAAAAATTAATAGGCATCTATCCGTAACCGCAATTGTCCGAAAGTAACGGATAATTCGAAATAATTGCATATCCGTATCTGTCTCTATCCGGTATCATAATCATTCCTATATCCGTATCCAATCCGTATTCGAAATTTCCTATCCATAACATAAGTACGTATTCTGTGACTTAATGTTAAAAAGAATTAAAGATGTCATGACATGTATTATGTATTAGAAATGAAGACAAGTAGCAATAACACCTGAGGCGTCATGTGTGTGTAACATCTAAGTACGCGATAATAAGCAACTTGTTTCATCAAATTGCCATACACGACAGAAACTAACCACAAATTTAGTTATACGTGTCTGCTCGAGAGCGGCATTACCGCTGATACACACCTCCCTGTGAAAACCCGTAAAGATTAAATTGCGTTTATATATATAGTGGAGTGTACCCCACACAAGCAAGCATAATCCCGAAGTGGATACCCACCATACAAGGACACTACATAATCTCAAAAGCTCCGGCTCTGAGTACGATTAAAATTTTAATGTGAACATGAGACGCCCCCGCGGAGCGCAAATTAAACTTTTATAAAAAGGTGTGACACATTCACGAACCAATTTACTTTGAAGCCCTACGGAGCATGATACGTCATGGCTTTTATACATTTTACATAGAGCCTTTGATTAAAAGTATACTTTAAACCTGCTTAGGTACGTGACATGTGTCATATTCATATTTACAGAGTTTAATTGCTAATTTACTTGTCTTTGAAATGCGGTGTACCAATCTGTGCAGTGAGACGCGAAATACATTCGTACCATTTCTGACCTGTCGTTATAATTGGAAATATTAATTCCGATTGATGTAATGCGTATCGAGCCGACAGTAATCGGGAGGTGTCGGTAGCGGTCAGGCCACATATATCTTTAATTCGATTGTATCTCGAAGAGGTCAAGCGGCCGAGCCCCCGGGGACTCCAAGAGGGGAGGGGGCAGGTGGATGTCGAACTGGCCGCAAGTTTAATTGTATTTCCCGGTTGCGGCTTAAAGAGACCCGACAATTTGTAAACTTTAAGCGAAGTTTTCGAAGCTCGGATAATGGATATGCCGCGGCTAATATGCGAAATAGGTTAATGTGCACATCTCCACTAGATGCACACTCCTTTTGAAACGCTCAACCTGGTCTCAGCCCAATTAATTGAACCGAACCCTGGTCACGTCAACTAATTGAAACGGTCCAGATTTCCACCT
>BHDV01016343.1:255321-273402 GCA_005406045.1 Adoxophyes honmai | reverse complement strand
GTATTTAATTCGAAAAAAATTTTATCACTTTGTTGAGCTTATAAATAGATAAATTAAAGGCAATAATAGGCTGTAATGTCACACTTTGCTTTATTGTAAAACTTATGCAAACGGTGTAAGAATTAATAACCATGAGCGTAGTAACAAGTTATTACTTGTTACTACGCTCATGGTTATTAAACACGTGCGCCAGTATTATAGGTAAATCATTGAGACCGCGGCAATCCATTGCAAAAATGTTGTTTGTAAGTAAGTTCAGATGTACCTATACCGCTATACTACTACTGGTAGGTACCTACTACATAGTATCTAATCTTAGTTAAGTTGTCCCGATAGTTCAATTATAATTAACCTAAGCACCCAATCAACTCAATACCAACTCGTAAGTTACTTCTACCAGCATTTTCCTCTAATGTTATGCAGTAATGCTAACATTTCTTATAAAAACATGCGATATAAAACCTCAATAATCTAACAAGGAAGTCGCCCACCTATAAATATAACACGCGGCAGCATCTGAGCAGGAGTGTCCTGGCGCCTGTTTGTTCCCGGAATGAGTAATAGCTCCGGGAAATTGCGTCTGCTAATAACTTCTTAGGAGAGTTTTCAGTTTTGATCTACCCTCTGCAAATGAGGATGGACGGCCGCGGATGTCGGCCAACTTGCTAATAAAACTTGCACCGCGCCGCCGGATACTTTGTTTCCATTTAAAAGGTTCCGTTGTTAATGCGACATCGGCACTCGATCCCTAATCGATCTGAATGATCAGAAGATATTTCGAGTTAGCACTCATTATTGAAGATAATTTGTCTTACTTTCTACCTACAGACCTATCTAAAAAGCACTTAAGACTAATATTTAAGTTGTTTAAATATTTTAGTTTGCGAACTATAGTTTACAAAATTTATACATCACGCCTATATTCCCAAATGGGGTAGGCAGAGCATACATAACGTTACATAGTCAAAACCATAACTATTTCATGTTTCAGTTTAGGTTGAAATATGTATGAAAGAGGTATAATAGTTAGTTGCTAGCTTGTCGCCTAAAGCATACCTTAACCTCCTCTTAGTCGCCTCTTACGACATCCATGAAAGAAATGAAGTGGTGTTATTCTGACACCGGCACCACATGGTCAACTACTACTACTATTACTAGTGCCAGTAATACTACTACTAGTTGACTAGTTGCCGATTTTTAATTACTTAATGTAATTAGGCATTGCGGACGACGCAGACCTTGCGGACACCCTGATGTTTTTAATTGGATTACATATTATATTTGCTACGTCGCAGCGCGGCTGGTCGCATGCAACTTAATAAAGAGTGCCGCTAACTTCGTTATTTGTCCCCGGGCCTGCTCTAAGTAGGTATATACTATAAGTTTATACCTCTCAAGTTTTCCGCAAAGTTGTCTTAACCTTTTCTTTTTTAGATAAAAACAAAGTATTGGGAGCATACAAATTGGTTTCTGATAATAGAAATTATTAACTAAAGTAAGTGCTCAGCAAGGAGCTACAGCAAGACTCTTTTAGAATTATGGTATCGGTCAATGACATTGGTAGGTACTCTGAAGTATTCAGATTCAAATATTGACCCAAAACCGTTTGTGTGCGATTCCGCGGGACTGTGATGGAATTACTCAGGTAATTAATTCGTTAATCAAGTTAGAAATCCGGTTGGCAAACAATAGACCTGCGAAATTCTGTACCGTTAAGTCAATTTCGTAATGAATAAGTGGGGTTGAAATAATTTTTATGCCTCGTTGGGCATCGGCTGTATATCTACCTTGATTAGCCGTAGGAAGGTAACTTCCCATTTCTGTTCTAGGAACGTAATTGAGTTACTATTTACTACCATTGTTTATGATACTGCTCCCACATCGCATACTTTTATTAGATGAAATAGAAAAGAGGAAATACGTGGATAGAACACATATCCCGTAGCTCCGTTTCGGGAGCACTTCTCATTGGCTTTATTTGATGGAATCTGCGCAAGTTTGCCCGTAACGAAGTTAGACCAGACAAATAGGGAGACATTCCGAGACCGTCTGTCTATCCGTCCTCTAACTACGTTAGACACTAGGACACTACACTTGATGTTGTCCTTTGGAAATTGTGTAAAATGACATAATTTGAACTTTCACACCGCAGTCGACTGTAATGATAAAGTTAAAACAGTGTTTGAGTAGGTTTATGCAGATGGATTGTAAGCGGAGGCGAGTAAACCTTATAAATGCAAAGCCAGGTCAAGGTAAACAACATTGAATTTTGGGGTACTTATACAGTGTCCTTGCTTACATTATTATGGAAGAAAATACTCTCGTTCGCTTGGAACAAGTAGCATAATGTTCATAAGGCACGTAGGACGTTAATTATAATTTAGTACCGCAGAGAGTTGAAAATGTATTAAAATGTAGAAGAGCAGCCACCGGCCGGCGGTAGAGGCTATAAATCAGCTATAACTCTGATATATGATAGCCGAGCACGTCACCACTTTACGATTTTAGCTAACTCCCGTGAAGTTAGTGCGGCACCTGCTGAAAGACTTGATAAAAGTAACTACGCAGTAAACCAAGCGATCGCGGCTGCTCAGCGAAGATGCTATGACGACGAAATCATAACACGTACTCGCATCTAGTATATTTATAGTGGATTTGCAGGGTACACTTGTTATGAGATCTTTAAGTTTATGTCATCATTCTTATAACATACCAAAATTATACGCATTAAAATTGTTTCATGTACAATTTTATATTTGCGTTTACCCAGCGGTAGGATACAAGCCCAGGCTAGACATAGTAGTAGGTACGTACTATAACTACTAGTAGTTGTATGAGATTACAGATAGGTTTCAAACACAAAGCAAACAACACTGTCCGTTAATATTCAGATTTTCGTCAGGAGACGAAAGTACGATTGATACCTAGTATGTTGTCTGCTTTGTCTATGGTTACAGTTTTTTAACATTTATAATCAAGATGATTTGTGTAATTAAACTCGTTCGTTAAACTGATGAGTTATTTGTTGCAGAGACTTCACGCTGCTGCTGAAGCCGGACAAAAGCTCCGTGTTCGCGGAGGGCGCGCAGTTCCACTCCTCCTCGGGGCCTCTGGACTACAAAGCGCAGGTCTACACGGGCAAACTGGAAGGTTGGTACACTACTACGCCACTACCTGAGAGTAGATAGTAGATTGTAGGACGCGCTGGTCTCCGCAGCTCGACTACTTAAATGCACATATTTTGCGTGGAGGAGCCGACACGCTATTCATGCCAGCCCAGCTCCTGGAGGAACGCCAGTAGACCCTTCACGTTGCCAGCAACCTCCTGGAGCGACCCGGTATTCCGAGGTATCTGAGAGTATCTGAAGTACCAACTTTAGTAGAATGTCCTCTGCGTTAAGACAACGACAGTAGCTCTTATCAAAGCTCCAAACGCACGTGGCGCGGTGGCGTGACGGTATTGGTTGTAATATTCGAAATTATACGAAAAGCACCGGCTGGGTAAAAAGCGTTTCGTTCATATCGTTACACCATCGCGCCGCTCCGCTCCGCTTCCGCTGTCAGTGCGTTTGAAGCTTAAATCCCTAGGTTATTAAATGTGTTATATTCTGAAATAGCTTATAAAATACCTAGAAAAAAATCGGATACTACATTCACTACTCAGCTGAGTAGTTTTCTGTGCCTTTCTTGAATATCTCAGATTCATATCTCAAAGAGACAACAGTCCTGGTCCAGGACTCCTGGAGGACCAATAAACCAAAAAATATGGTTACAGACATTTATAGGTTATAAAGGGAGGGAAAACGGCGGAGTAAATGTGAACTCATTTAGTTATTTGCAGATTCTACTGTCGAAACAACACAAGAAAAACAAATGGAAAAATCCGTCAATTCCAAGACATTTAACGTTGCCAGATTTTAAGTAGTGGGGGTAAGTTTAGAGGTTTTTGGAAATGCGTCGCGCGATCTCAATGCCACTTCTCAAAATCTTCCAAGTTTGATATCGGGGACCGTACAACCATGTCATCTCTCGCTAAGAATGCAGTGTTGCAATGGAAATAGATAATACCCAAGCATCGGCAACGTAGGTAGCGATTGTCTTCGGTTCCCACGACCGATTAATACCAGTCGGTTGAAAATAACACACTTTGCTATAGATCATCAAAGATCCTTCCATTGTTACCGGGTCGTTTGTTTACCGTGCGCCGTAACCTTTGGTTTAGTTGCGAGCGGATTATGTAGCAGCCGGGGAAATAATGTAATTAAAGTGATACATTAGGCGAAGATAGGACGAACACAATGAAAAGAATTCACATAATCACTTCGCCGCATCTGATAAACATTAGTTATGCAACTTGGCTTCGCTCCCGGTAACAGGGTTGTCGCTTGCCGTTTTACAATACCCATTAAGAAGCTTTATTCTTTGGGTTGTTAAAGAATTGATGCCAGTCATTAAATTAACCTTAACAATGCAGATCGTCTAGTCTATCAAGATCAACTTTAAAAACTAATGGAATTACTATGAAGTTGTGTACTTAAGTTTAAGAGCCTGAGTAGAGCAGTGAGCTCGCTCGCTCGCAACATTGTATCGATAGATTGCCAATTAAAGTTGGTATCTCGTCCATTGAATGTGGTTACATAGTATTATGTATCTCGAGAGAATGGCAGTGGTCCTTAGCAGCCCTGGCGAGGAGGAACTATTAACAAAAGCAAGTCACGTACCCCGCGGCTCGTTTGAGCCAATTCATGCAGCCCTTCTAATACATGACGAGAGTTTACGCTATTGAAATGTGAACCTTCACTTATAAACCAGCCGACTATGGGCATGAGACATTTAAATGACTCTCTTGTCTGCGATCAACTATTTAGACGGGAATATTTCGAGATGTCGAATTTAGAATAACACTTTTCCATTTGTTCTATAGAAGGTGTAAAAGACGACTAAGGAAATTTAAGTATGCTTTAGGCGACAGGTACCTCTTATCTGTGATTAAACTTAGAATGAAGCTAAAAGTGGGTAAAAACGTGAAATGGTTTTGATTTTGATTATATAACATTTAAAGTGAAGTCCAGAATTAGGCGAACTAACTTGACAGCCGAAAATGTTACCAGACAAAGGAATAAATAAATAGTGATAAGTTTATGTCGACATAAATATGTCGATATTACGATGTGCTTTCTATAAATCTGATTCTATTTATATTTTATCAAGTAATTCGTCGAAACTTTCACACTCTTACATATTTTTGCCAAATATGGACGAACTACTGCAATTTACCGCGATTTAATATGATCTGAAGGATGTACGATTTTACTAACAAAATTGATCCAAGTTGGTGTGTTTTTAATTTTTACCAATTTTTATTATTATTCATTTACTTAGTAAAATTATTAGTTTGATTTCAAACACAATAATAAAGATAACAAAACTTTTTACTTTAAACATCGATTTTATATCAAGACTTTTTATTTTAAACATCGATATTAACAGCACTGGCCAAACTGTGGCAACTTTAGTGCACAATGAACTGTCAAGTTAGTTCGCCTAATTTTGGACTCCACTTTAGTGTGCCCTGCCCACCCCATTCGGAGTTGCAAGCGTGTTGTTTATGTATAAATTATTAACTATTCTTTTAGTATTAACGAAACGTACCTAGTCTGTTTTCGGAATCTACTTATATTTCCAGCTACTTACGAGCTAGTTCTAGGTTTTTTAAACCTTTCTTTGTGTCCAGGCAGTGGCTAGATGGTACGTCCAGAGAATAGTTAGCGAGCGTCCATTGTTCTTTAATGCTAGTTTTGATGGGGGAATTATAACGAGCAAGCAAGTCAGTGTTTAAATTGCGAGTCGAAATTAATTTGCAGTTTTTCTTTTAATTTAACCAGAAGGGCGGTGGTAATTAGCCGCGCATGTTGCATAGATTATTTCGCTCAGGTCCCACTAAATGCTATAGCTTTTTACTAGCCATTATGCTTTTCACATGACCATCAATCATTTGAAATAGAAGGTCGAACCATCGTTACTTAGTTTAACATCTATTCATTATACTACTATCGTTCTATTCATTATTCATTATACTTAAAAATTTTAACTATGTATTTTGAACTTATGATGTAAGAATATTCATCGTATAGCTTACGCTTACCCCTCGCA
This sequence comes from Adoxophyes honmai, assembly GCA_005406045.1. Classification (NCBI taxonomy): domain Eukaryota; kingdom Metazoa; phylum Arthropoda; class Insecta; order Lepidoptera; family Tortricidae; genus Adoxophyes; species Adoxophyes honmai. Next base: position 267,249 of record BHDV01016343.1, on the reverse strand, counting down.
TGTACGTAGAAAGTGAAAAATTACTGCATTCTAGTCTCTTTTGTTTCAATGGATACAAATTATGCTGATTAAAATAAAAACATGAAACAAAATTCGTAACTATGACATAGCTCCTTGTCAAACGCAGTCGAGGGGTTAAAAGTTTGACATGTCGATAAAAGTCCTCTCTCTAGTCATAGCATTAAGGTATTCATTTCGAACCAGACAAGTAACTTGGATGCATAAGTGCACGCTCGTGACCGCTAATCAAAATCGTAAAACCTCTGCACAAATTAGTAAAGACTATTAAAATTTTCATTTGAATTCCTTTGTTAAGTACTTTTTAGCTTTAATATTTAATCCAACTGGAGATCCATTCGTAAATTCCCATTATTGCAGTTTCCAATTACACTTTTTATTTGAGCGTTTCATAAATTGAACGACTGCCTCGGAAATTAAATTGTTCCCTTAACCCGTTCCGTACCCTTGTTCTGGTTTTCTTTTAATTACGTAAAGAAATAAGTTAGAATTTCAATAATTTGTTTCAATTTGTTTGTTTCCCCGGTCTATCGATTCTTATTCTTGAGGGTTTACACGTAGAATAGTGAATAGTTTATTTCATCATGGAAAAAAAAACGATTTATTCATAATCGATGTAATTTTTCGTTAAGTATCTATACTACTAATTACTATTCCGTACCTCACGTTCAAAATGTGTCTCTTCGTTTTATTTACTAGAGATAGAGTATTGTAATAGACATAATCGTTTGTTGACTTTGAGATTCCGAATTATTTCATGCCCATAGATTAGAGGTAATTTTAACGCCGGAAAGGGCACATATTAATTATTAGATAAATTTATATACATCACGCCCGTATTCCCTAGCGGGAGTAGCGGGGTAGGCAGAGCACACGAAACGTTACATAGTTTGATCTAAGCTATGACTATTTCACGTTTCGTAGCCACATTCAGCATAATTTTAGGTTTAAACATAGATGAAAGAAGCATAACAGTTGCAGACTGGTAGCCCGTCGCCTAAAAGATACCTAAACCTATTTCCTCTATCGTTTCTTACGACACCCGCGGAACAACGGAGAGGTGTCATTGTAAACCCGACACCAGACGGGTAAATAGGTAAATTTATCGAAACAATAAAGCAGTGTTTAATAAAAATGTAATGTTCCTAAGTACCTATTGCAGATACTGAATTAATTAATATTTTACTCCAGCCGACAAGCATGACACGGAATAAAGAACGGAGTATTTATTTGTCCTAGCAGTACCTAATGCTGTTCGTCCTGGAAATTAATCATTTTATTACCTAGGGGCGACTCACTGGTTTATAGGTACTTCAAGGTTTGTGCGGATCATAAGTACTTACTTACGCAATGTAGTCAGCGATCATAAAGTTTTCTAAATTGCCAAAATTACCAATTAAACACGATTGCAGGAAACTTCAACAGCCTGTGACTAACTTAATAAAACAGAATTATATGCCGAGACCCATCTGGCAACCCAGAGACAAAGTTAATTTTGATGAAATTAATTCAAAAGTTTAATTGAGTAAATGCTTCTTAAAGTTTCTTACTGGTTACTTTAAGTATAAACATTTTCCGGCACCCAGGACTTCCGTAACCTTTCCTCGTTTAAATATGGAGCATGCACAAATACTTAATCCGATTTACAGTAATGGAATTATACTTAAGAGATTGCGCAATCTGCGATATTTAATATGTATTATGAATACTTATGATATCCTTGTTGGCATATGATAAGCGCACCCTTTGGAAGGAGCACCGAAGAGCGATCTGTTCAAATTGCGTATGTCCATTTCCAGAACTCGTTTATTTTAATCTGGACTCAGCCAACCGTTCTGGCAAGGCTTTTGATGTGCCCGCTCTGAGCCGAAAATCCATGAAGACATTAAACCTCATTAAAACCGCTTCTTAGAAAGCCTGCTTCTTACAAGAGCTTTCAAGGAAGCTTGTTTTACATTGTAACACATATGGCCTGTAGGCCCGGCAGACCTCGGGGAAAAGTAGGTAGAGCGTTGACGTTAATGAAACCAGAGGATGAGACAATATAACTTTATTTTAAGACCTCGGGAAGCGTTATCTAATAGTACATAATTTTGAGCTAGGTCGTGGGCTGTTGGCTTCTCTGTCTCAACTGTATTTCAGATAATAAATTTAAACGGGCGCCACCAGTCGAACGGGACTGGACCGATTGAAGATAGGTAGATGAACCCCAAAAAAAAAAAGGTAAAACAAACTAGCGTCGGTACCTGGCTTCTCGGCTAAGAGTTACCACCGCCGTCCGGGCCAACCGGACTGGAGAAACGGCCACGCGGCGAGCAGATCAGGGATTGAGGGATCCTCGCTATCAACGCCCAGGATCAAGACCGCACGCCACAGTCGGAAGTAAGGCCCCGGCTTGGCTTTAAAATGGCGGCCAGGCGAAAACTCTTGGCTCAAACGGACGCCGCCCTCACCAAATTCAAACTTCTTCAAACTCCGCTCCAAATTCCCCTGGAACGGAATGCCCAGAATTAATAAGATAAAGAGAAAAGAGGTGATGACGGGACGGGTAGCGACGTAAACTCTCAAACACTTACCTGGGTGGAGGGGTAGCCTTTCTCAAAACAACGAACAGCGCGTGACTAACTTTCAACACCCAGGGGAATGGTTACGGCCCCGTCACCAACTACGCTGTGAACAATAAGACGAATAAACATATGGATCGGAGAGATGGAGATCAACAAGGTCTCTATTGCAAAATCTCTTACCATGCGACATTTGGCGTCGCGTTTGCGAAAGAGGAGTATACTCCAACGAGAATGCGAAAGCAATGGCCGCACTGAAAAAATCAGAGCGTCATTCCGCTACGTAACTAGAACGGTGTTGCCAGTTCTGAAACATCATTTAATACTAAACGTATAAGTAAAAAAGCACAGAAGCCCTCGCTATTTTTATATTCGCAGGAGACAGCTGAAACAAAATTTCATAGCAAAGAAAACAAATTAACTAACTCGGTAGGTACCGCGACCAACCAGAAAACAGCGGTCGACGGATAAACGCGATTTGAGGAACGGCAACATCGTCGCTTATAGTTTTAAATATTACACTACTGGAAGAAAGCAAAGAACAACGTACCCATACAACCTTGATCAAAATCATAGACAATCTAAGGTAAAGGGTTGGATTTTTTTTTATGTTACAACATTTAAGTTGGTACTTTTTCTTCTTATCAGAAAATAAATAAAGGTGAAAATAGACAGCATGGTGAAGTAATTACTATTAAGTCTGTCAGCATTAAGTGGTATGTTTCCACACAACTTTGAATGCAGACTGATTTTATTCATTCTAGAATCGAAATCTCGGATTAGTTCACACAAAATCTGCCTACGCGTGGTTAACTTACCATTTGTTCGGTTATCCATAGATTTTTCACCTTTTTTCGCGTTTAAAAAACTGATTTCATTTGAAAACAGTGACTGCTTTGAAATTGACATTCTTATTTGGTATTGTCTGTTTAAATTTCAGATGACGATTCGTCGGAGGTGTACGGCGTTATTACATCGGACGGACTCTTCGACGGCACGATCTGGACGGCCACCGAGGAGTACTACGTGGAGCCTCTGTCGCGGTACGACGCGGCGCACCCCTCCATGCACAGCGTCGTCTACCGCCGCTCCGACGTCGACGACCCGCGCGACTCCCAGCCCACGCTCTGCGCCTCGCACCAGCTACATCTCAAGCGAACACAAGGAAGCCAAGCCGAACTATTCAACTTCACAAACCTACAAAATCTTGAAGACTCTCCCCTCAATAACTACACAGAAGACTTATCGAAAGAAATCAATAGACGCAAAAAACGATGGCTTCCAGAAGACGAAATGCAAGACGATCAACCTAAGATGAATCCCGAATTACCATTAGACTTAGACGTTCCTTATACTAGTAACGATTCAATTGATAAATTGAGTACGAGAAAACCGAAAATTAAAGTCGATAAGAGTAACCTCATAACCAAGGTCCGACTCGATTCTGAGGAATCGAGACCGAAACCAAAGACACACGTCGAAGTGATAAAGACGAAGGCCGGGGTTGTCACTGTTAGTAAGGATATTGTTAAGAAGGAGCCTATCGGGTACACGGTGCTGTCGGCGAACGCCAGCGACGACGGCCGCCACGTCAACAAGCGCGCCACCGTCGACCCCCGCAAGACCACGTGCCTGGTCTACCTGCAGGCCGACCACATGTTCTACCAGAGATACGGCTCCGAGGAGGCCTGCATCGAGGTCATGACTCGACATGTGCAGAAAGTCAACGCCATTTATAAAGTCACGGGTACGGAATAATGTTTAGTCTTTCTATTATACGTATTTAATGGTACATAATTATTATTTATCAAGCCGACAGACAGCGAACATTGGAAGTAATTTACCTTTTTGTTATTTCAGATTTCAACCAGGACGGCAAGCCAGATAACATCACGTTTATGATCAAAAGGATAAAGGTCCATACGTTAGACGCTTTGAAAGATCCCGCCTACAGATTTCCCAACAACTACGGAGTTGAGAAATACTTGGAACTTTTCTCAGGTAGATACTGAAGGCATTCTTTACTTAAGTATTTCTTAAGCATTGTTTTAAATTGAGGTAACAACGTTTGTTTTTTATTCACAGAGGAAGATTATGATGCTTTCTGCTTGGCATACATGTTTACTTACCGAGACTTTGAAATGGGGACTCTGGGCCTGGCGTGGACCGGCGACCTCAAAAACGCTGGCGGCGTCTGTGAAAAAAATGGGGTAATTAATTATTCGTTTAACAATCTCATCTCTTCCATAGAGCTTTCTACTCTTTGATTTTATGTTGGCGTTAAGTAACTTAAAAACACTTCAACTCTCTCTTCTTAAAATTTTGAGCTTATGAAGTTGATTGAGGACTTTGTTAGCGACACTATGTTTCAATAAATAACTTTGACTTTATATAGGTAGTGTAGGTGCAGTTTTTTTACAAAAAAACTCAATGTATGCCTATTTAGCTTTTATTTAACTCTGCAGCACTACCGTGGCAGCATGAAGTCTTTAAACACTGGAATAGTGACGTTGCTGAACTACGGCAAGCACGTGCCGCCGGCCGTGTCGCACGTCACGCTCGCGCACGAGATCGGCCACAACTTTGGTTCTCCGGTGAGTGACACTGACGACATCGTCGTTTTCTGTGAACACATGAAGACCACTTAAGACTATAGTGCTTTAGATGTAATACGACCTCAAATAATATAGTACGCACCGGTCACGAATCCTGACTCTTCTACCTTACCAACTGTCTAATTCTTTTCTTTCAATTTTAATACGTTTGACGTGTGTAGACTCTCAGGGTGTCTACCCTGCTGAAAGGTGTTCTCTGTGCGTAAGGTACTTTAACCTACATCAACCTGGAGAACGCAAGTTCTTCATCTTGTTATCTCATCTAAGTAGTGGTAGTTATGTTACGTATCATGAGGTCGTAATCGTAACGGCGTCCTTCCAGCACGACCCCGAAGTGTGCACGCCCTTCGGTGAAGACGGCAACTACATAATGTTCGCGCGGGCCACCAGCGGCGACAGGAAGAACAACAACAAGTTCTCGCCCTGCTCGCTGCGCGCCATCGACCCGGTGCTCAACAACAAGGCGCGCTCGCCGAAGGGGTGCTTCACGGGTAAGGCGTTGACTATTTTATTATTTTGAAGAAAGACCTATTAACATGTTCATTTTAATTATAATTTGACAGTAATAATCATGTATTTGGCTGCGTTGGAATCGATTTTCACAATGGTTTTTGAATCCAAGATCATGTGTAATCAAACATGCGCATAAAAAATTTCAACAATCAAGATTTCACAGCTTAGAGCTGGCATTAAAAAAAAAGACATCTAAACCTAAACCTTGTAACCGCTTTTCGTCGGCGAGCATGAGATACTTAGGGCGGTGGAGTTCTGTGGCCTGAGGCGGGCAGGTTATCCACCGTAGATTAGGATTGGGCGCCTTTTAAAGTATAAAATAAACAAAATTATTCAAAAACAAAGTAGAAATGGTGGATAGTCTCCCCGCACAAACGGAGACCCTCTGCTGGATGAAATAAAACAGTTTGATTGGTAACTTGTGTTTATTTAAAACCACTATTTAGTTATAGTACACAGATTAAAGAAAAAAAAGAGTCCATAGAGATAGTTAGAACAACATACTGGCCTTGCCATTAAGCTAAATTCATAAGATCCTGATTTATAGGACTAGTTGTAGTAGTGTGTGTGTGTGTGCGTGTGTGTTGAACGTTAAACAGACTCACCCGATTCAGAACAGCGTCCAAGCCATTCGAGCGTGACACACCACCCTTGGGACGGAACGCTGGTCCTTAACAGGTGAACCCGCAGCCCGTAATAACCACTATCACGATACCCGGGGACAGAGTACCCGGCATGTAGCACAGCAGACTCGTAACAATGAAGAGAAGCGGCTTCGCAGTCCCCTTTGGACACGCAGCCTCCGGAAGACAGCAGTAGCAGACAAAAACCGTAGCCGTTGATTAGAAGGACGGCCTTAGATTAGAAGTAACCCGTAGATTAAAAGTAGCCCGTAGGTTAAAAGACGGCCGTAGATTAAAAGACGGCCGTAGATTAAAATCCGGCCGTGGATAAGAATCCGGCCGTGGATAAGAAGCCCTGGAATAGAATTCCAGATTATAACATACGTAAAATAATTATTCAATAGACAACAAGAAAAGGAGTAAGCAGAGAGATTGTTTTCCTTACCATTTAAGGGCTTGAGAAAATGGTTATTATGAGTAGGAAGTGCAACACGCGCTAAGCTCCATGCGAGACAGCGAGATCTGAAAAATCAAGACACTTTTAGAAGTGTTTCACGATGCTTTTCGACTCACGAAAGCAAAAGACAAAAAGAGGAAATGCATACCTCCGTAAAGCACTATTTCATACGTATTGTGGCCTGTTTTACAACGCAGGAACCATCGGTTGGCTTCCGTGATGGCTGAAAGAAATAATCAGAACGAATTATTATCTCCTCGTCAAAGAAAACACTTTCAAATTTAGAACGCGTAAGCACCGCGTGGCTCACCGTTCGTTGGTCTCCGGCTTCATCTCGTAGAACCAGGGTAAAAATACGATATCTTATGGACTGTCACCTTGCACCATCGATAGGATTTAATACTAGTCCGCCGACAACTGATATTCGGTCAGGATGACCGAGGATTACTCCTATTACTTCCAAGCTCGTCCTGTACCAGCGAACGCCCTCACGAAAGTGACGTATTAATTTCCCCCGTTCCAAACGTCAGACAGCTGTCAAATGGTGACACCTGCGACTGTTCGAGACACTAAAAAAAAACGGTGTTACAACCTGAAACCTTTTTCTCATATATGAGAAAATCACTATACATTCCTTGACGGGAACGTGAATTGTAATTTTACAAACCTCGCTACTGACGTAGTCAGCACGACTGTGTCTCAACCCATCCACTATTTCTCGGCCCCGGTGTTATAATGTACTATTTTGTGTTGTGTATCTACAATGTATGTCTTCCCTACAGAGCCTCAACCAGCGATCTGCGGCAACGGCGTGGTGGAGGAGGGCGAGGAGTGCGACTGCGGCTGGACGTCCGAGTGCACGGACAAGTGCTGCCACCCGCAGGCCGCGCGGCCCAACTACAAGCCCTGCACGCTCACGCCGCACAGCGTCTGCAGCCCCAGCCAGGTCAGCTCCGACAATGCTCGTCGAATCTTGGAGGACTGTTCACTATACCACTGCGCCTGATTTGGATGTCGTCTCGTCTCCCTCAGCCAGGAAGGAGTGCCTGAATGATTCTCACTACATTATCTTCCACTAGTAATACTATCAAGTAAAATTAATATGTACGAAAAAAAGAAAACAAAATTTCCTTATATTATGGAACCAAAGCTCAGAAAGTTTTTAAAGCGATGTTTGGTCCAACTTACGTGTGCCAGTAGTAAGCTTTAAAGCAGACCTTTTTGACAGGAAGTTTCTTGGAAAGTTGGCTTTAAGTTGTCCAAGCGCCTGTTTTTGTTCTTATATCATCCCTATGTATACTTAGTATTTCTTTATGTACCTAAGTGGCTTTCATCGGGCAACATGCGACGTAACTTTTGCCGAAGTTTGCAACTGGAGACCACTTTTTGTGATTCCTTTAAGGCATTCAATTTAATGTTTGATTGTCTTTCGCAGGGCCCTTGTTGCACGGCCCAATGTGCGCTGAAGTTCGGCGACAAGTGCCGGTCCGACAACGGCTGTCGCGACGCGGCGCACTGCGACGGCAAGCGCGCGGCCTGCCCGGCCTCGCGACACAAACCCAATCGGACTCGCTGCGACAAAGAGCTCGTCTGCTACATGGGAGTTAGTATAAAGAAAACAACCTTATTTTAGCTGATCTTGACACTTCTACTCCATTTATGTGCAGTTTCTCTTCCTATTTGTCAAACTTCAAAGTCTTATCCTCATCGTAGTCACTATCCCATACTGCGAACTTGTCGATCCTACTCTACGTAGCGAAAGACAAGCTATAAATACGTGGAGTCGAGCCCTGTTGCACTCAATATTTATGTTTATTTACCGCACTTATCAAACAATCTTGGTTCTGCCGAGTGTTTGATTCCCACGATCTTGTTAAAGTTATTCTCATAGATAACACTTTTTGATTTTCGAGATACCTGGACTTGTCTTCACTTATAGTGGAAGGAAAGCACCTTTTTTCGTTCAAAATCCACCGTTAGATTGCAGTTAGAGAGGAAGCCTAACAGATTTGTCTGTTGACAATGTTCCAGGAATGCACTGGGTCGATCTGCCTGGCGTACGGTCTGGAGTCGTGCCAGTGCGCGCCGCGCAAGGACGACCCGCGCGCGGCGTGCGAGCTGTGCTGCCGCAAGCCCGGCGCCGCCTGCATCTCCTCCTTCCAGTGGAACGCGCCGCCCTTCGACGTGCCCGACATGTACGCCAAGCCAGGCACGCCGTGCAACGATTATAATGGGTTAGTAGAGTATTTATCATGCATACACACGCAAAAACCCGAAGCGCATAATAAGTTAGATGCACAAGATCTCCGTAGAAAAGCTGCTTTTTGCAATTTTAGGTTGTTGGATAAAAGAGGTAAAAACAGTACCTACCGCCTACGATATAGCTACGCTTACAATCGGAAGATTCGGAAAAAATTAAGAGATTAAATTTTAAAACTCGACACTGCACGGTGAAATTTTATTGCGTAGTAGACAATAGCGGCGTTAGGGTAGGGCGCGGTTGGGCGACCGCCCAGGGCGCGGGTATAAGGGGCAGCCTATCAATCTTAGTTGGGGGGGCGCCATAGAAATCTCTTCGCTCAAGGTGCTGGTAATGTTAAAACCGACACTGCGCATAGGTAAAAGATGTTATTTGTCCATTCCAGGTACTGCGACGTGTTCCAACGCTGTCGCGAGGTGGACCCGTCGGGCCCGCTGGCCACGCTCCGCAAGCTGCTGCTGTCGGACGAGAGCCTCGCCGGCTTCAAGCGCTGGGTGCTGCGGCACTGGTACGCCGTCGTGCTGATACTGCTCGCTGTCATCGCGCTTCTGGTAAGCTGTGTTTCTTTCTAGGTGTACGTCTAAGCTTCAAAGTGTCTATAACGTGTATCTAAAGGCCGGTCGCGGAGCAAAGCGGGCCAACGCAACGCTCGACCGGCCTTTGCCTCTAAAGTTGGTAGGTGTGCTCTGGAGAACAAAAGGACTCCAAGCACATCATTTTAGATTTAGGTACTTGTAAGTACATACATGGCTTCTAACCCTGAGGAATAATTCGAAATAATTCGACATACAAATGTCATGAAATACAATCGTATGTAATCGTATCTGAAGGAAAAAAAGATTAAGATCAGTATTTGCTTGGTGCGATTATAATAGTTACTTTTTAATTCAACTTATTCTAAATATTCATTTTTATAACCCTTTTTGCCTTACTTTAAACGTGAGAGTGAGAGTAAAACATATCATATAGTTTTGGTTAAATATACGAGTAGAAATGTATTACTAACCTAAATTAATTAATGATAGGAGTAACAACTGGTCTACGAAGGATTTTTTACGAAATTTCTTTTCCAATAGCGTTGTTGCAGCGTCCTAGATGCAGCGATTGAACTCGAAGACGCTAAGTTTTAGTGTCGTGTCGCCGAGGTAACATAATTAGCAAGTAACTACTTGCTAGTTAGCAGTAACTTGCTAGAAGTGTGTAGTGTTCGACCAGAACTGAACTTAAGCTAGATGGTTTGGCTACAAAAAATAAGGATTAATTGTAGTAGAACTTTTTGGAAAAAACATTGGACCATTTTCTTCTTGTTTTTAAATCGCTCATGTTGCGTCGTAACTGCTATACCTACTTACCTCGTAATTATTGTTTTACATGTTCATAATTGAGTAGGCACGCCAGGCAAAACTTAGTGACTTTTATGTGGCAAAAGTAACCTCTCCGTTTGATACAAAGACCGACCAGTCGCTTAAAATTCCGCTACTGCTGTCCCTTTTTATGGTTTTCACACAATGGTTGTTCAATTACATAGTGAGTTCAAGTGGTTACCTTCCTACATTTTGACATTTCAGGTGGCCAGCACGCGCTTCCTAGGCCGCCACGGAAAGAAGTTGAAGTCAGTAACAATTATCCACTCGTCCACTACCGAAACCGTCCGTTTACCAGATGCAGCTGACCAGGGACTAATTGTACACACGGCTGTCAGGTAATTTGTTTACATTACCATTTGCTTAACTTTATTGTGTTCTTAATAATAAAAAAATGCTAAAATTTTGTGTCCCTAAAATTATCATAACATTACTTTCATTTCCAGATCTAAACTCCCTCTGAAGAAGAAAGTTGCCCTGCGCACAAAAGCTTACCGCAATAAAAAGGATCATAAAAATAAGCAAGGAGATAAGGCGTCTCCGGCTCACAGCGCCGGCAAAAAGAGGGTAAGCGACGCCTTTATTCCCAATTAATGGTGCAAAATTCATTGAAGAGCCGACGCGATTCTTAACAGTTATTAATCGGTAGTACTGCACCTATTTATGCAATGCTCTTTTATTAATTTTCAGAAGCCTAGTCACCCAGCCAAACCAGATGAAGCAGCCAAAGTAACGAAAGAAAATACAGTTGTAGTGACTAATGCAGAAGGAAAATCTCCTAAACATGTTCTTCTATCAAAACATAAGGGAAAAATTAAGAAACGTAAATCCAAAATCAAGAAAGAGACGATAGACTATAGCTCCATGCAGAAACATCCATCCACTCCCACTAAAGATAATGAAGCTTTGTCAAAAGTTCAAAAATGGCTATTGAGCTCACCTCAGCCGACCGCCATCCCTAAGTCTAAGTCGATACCTCTAGGTCTCACCGAACGAACGCATCGTCAGGTTCAAAAGGGCACGAGAAAAACGAGACCGTCTAAGAGCGCCACTAATCTCCTTTCCGGGGAAAAAGCACGGCTGCAGGTCGTATTCAAACCTCCATTCAGGTTTAGCGTGAAGATCTGCAAAAGCGATAAAACCAAAGTCGTTCTAGACAAGTCCTCCAAGCCCGATCTGGACAGGAAACGCCAAGAGGCGATACCTCAGATGACTTCCAGCGCGGACCACGCCAAATACATTCCATCCCATACTAAACATTTGAAACATTCCAATTCCACTAAAAAGGAAGCGGACAGCGGCGCAACCCCGACGTGTCAGAAACCGGCAGAGAGGTCGCCGAAACTGGAGACCAGCCACGGGTACGCCAACCTGCTCCCGAGGAGCGCCAGCGACTGCAAACTAGTTAACAATATGCCCGATTCGAGGAGTCGCGGCGGTCACAAAAAGAGTAACTCGGTCGGCCAGCGGAGGGAGACGACGGAGAGCCGCCAGAATTTAATAAGCCAGGAGGA
>BHDV01016343.1:192764-255161 GCA_005406045.1 Adoxophyes honmai | reverse complement strand
GCACACCTTCGGCGACCTCAAGCACGCCGCGCCCGACGCCGCGCCCGCGCCCGCTCCCGCGCCCGCACCCTCGCCGGCGGAACGCGTTTCGCCCGAACATTTTTTCAAAATTATTGACGATTGACGAGTCCTCGGTGAGTGTTAATTATACGATGTGGAGTGGCAAAGTTATTTTTAAATACCTGCGAACAAATAATAATCGATGTGTATATTAGATATCCGCTAGGAGTAACTGTCGGCAGCCCGTGTAAATATTGTAATTTGCTTTTAATATTAGATTTAACATAACCTGCCACTGAAACGGACCATCGCTTAGTCTGCTTGTAATAAGCACTCTTCAAAATATTAGAATTTTAAAGTTGACGTTCCTACTTTAAAGTCCGAGTGAAACATTTTGTGAACTTCTGATGAATGCATTTCTTCAAAATAATATCTTAATCGATTACCGGATTTTCGATATGACGCTAAAAGCAGTCGCTACGTAGACTAAGCATGGCCTCGTTTCACTGAACGATCTCTAAAAATGAATCTCTATTTTTTCTACATGCTATGTATTGTAAAAAAAATTACTCATACTTATGTAAAGTGTTCATATACGATGATTTCAATGATATTTTATAATACTTTACATAATTTAATTTTGTGGTTCACTTGCATTCCTATGTGGAATTATTTTGAAGAAGATTGGTACCTACAAGCATAAATTGATCTAAGTACAATGATAGTTTTCTCCTTATACGATTTGCATTTAATTTAGGTAGCTGTCAATTAATGAGTCAATCTATCAATCTATAGCAATGAAAATAGATTGTTAAAGTATTCAGATCCCTTCAATACGATTCAATGTATTGTAAATAAGTACCTACATAAAGTTATACGTTAATTTATGTAGGATTCTTTACTGTCCAATCGAGTGTTCTGAGTTACTGTATTTTTTAAACAAAGTAGATTTTTTTTTCATATGCCTGTGATTGGTACGATAACGTGTTTTACGTACTGAGTGGTAATCACTGGTACACAAGTTATTGAAATATTGTTTTAGTTTCCACCTGCAATTACTAATAAGTACAAGTCTCTAGGTTACTAGGTATATCTACACAAAGTGGGTTTAGTAACTGGATATTTACTTGTTATGCTAACCCCTGTTTTACCTAACTTTTGTTTAGTAAGTTTCTGTGGATCCAATTAGAATCCTACGCAAACTCGACGTCCAAATTCGAATAAATATACATTAAATTAAAAGGTTTTATTGATAAGAACAATATTTTTTTATTAAAATTCGATTTAACACGAACTAACAGACAAATAACAAATTTAAGGTCATACCTACCTAGTTATTTCTAAACGAACTCATGGCTGTAATTTCTGTTTGTTCTTTGTGTTCTACAATATCTGGGATGGAATCTCTTTTTATTCATTAAAAATAAATATTAGTCCGACAATATTATAGTGCGTAACACATAAAAAAATAAGTATTCTGTGTAGATAATTATTAGTACATACCAGTATTTTGTTTTTATTTTAGACCGCGCCATAAGTTGCGCGTATTTTCAGACTGTCTTGTCTATGGTCTGGAATAACATCCAAAGAGTAGGTATCAAATTGAATTGAATCATAATTCCTATTTTTTGCAAAAGAATTCTCGAGATTATATAAGTACATAAATTGTAAGTACAATTTTCTGTCTCAGATATTAAACAGAATGTGTTCCGATAATTTTGCGCAGCGTGCGATAAAGCGCAAAAGCTTTGCGGCCAAGGCCCAGCGTCTATGAGCTTCGTCGTAGGGAGGTAAGGGTAAAATGTAAAACTATTGTGTAGAAATGGATTTCTAAGACGATACTAAAAGTATTGGAAATGTTACAAATTTGTATTTCTTAATACTTTTTCTTGTGTGGATAATGTGTTATATGTTCACACAGTCCACATGGGTTCTATTAGAGTATGTTCGACTTCTGTCGCTATATGTATTTCTGTTTTAACTCGTAGCTCTATTGATGTTCTTCCTTACAATCGACTAAGTACGTGTTTATTGTGCATTTTATAAAAGATAAATGTGATTATACTTACATATTGTATGAAACTATTTGATGGTTTTCTTGTTTATAATAATTATCTGTTAGTAGTTTCAAAAATGTGTATCTGAAATGGGTTATCGCCATTTACACTTATAATTTTACTTACTTGTTTACTGTACAGAAATACTTTAAATATTACGATGATAAATATTAATAATCACATCTGACCATGATCTCGCTGTATTTGTTCCAAGTGCCTTATGAACAAATCATTGCATTCCTACTTTACTACATTCCAAACTGAATTTAAAACAAAATCTTCATTTACCTACTTAGGTACGTACGTAATTAAAGTAATTATGTACCTAATGTTGAACTGAACTAATAATGATCAAATTAATTAATCATGTTTTCATGAGCCATACGGAACGGATGCTAAAGTTAATGATTTAGCAACGTAGCCAAGTTTACGTAGTCTGTGATAGATTTTTATTTGATTTATTTGTGAAGTCTGCTGATCAAACTACTTTTGCTTGTTACTTCTTATTAGATGTTATGGATTATAAATACAAATTTGTAATGAATTCATATTCTAACTATTTACTATTTCTTTCTGCATTTTTTGAAGTATTAAAAGAATTCGAAAAACTTTTTATCTTTTATTTTACTAAGGAACCTGTGTATAGAATAGAAACCTAATGACTTTTTTTTTTAATTTGGCTATCAACATAAAATGCTTTGTGTAGATAACTAACCACGGTGTAAGTCGATAACTTTGTGCATAAAAAAGTACCTAATAAAAAAATGATGTGAAATAAATCATAGGTCGTTTTTAGGGTTCCGTACCCAAAGGGTAAAAACGGGACCCTATTACTGAGACTTCGCTGTCTGTCTGTCCGTCTGTCTGTCACCAGGCTGTATCTCACGAACCGTGAGAGCTAGAAAGTTGAAATTTTCACAGATGATGTATTTCTGTTGCCGCTATAACAACAAATACTAAAATTAAAATAATTATAATAATTAAGGGGGGCTCCCATACAAAAAACGTGTTTTTTTTTTTGCTATTTTGGATCTATTTAAATAACTGTAACAGGTAAATACTTGAAATGCTCACAGAATATTTAATTAAATATTTACTTTAAAAGGAAATAATTAAAATAAAATAAAATTTGTATTTAAGGGGGCTCCCATACAAAAGACGTGTTGTTTTTTTTTTGTTTTGGGTCTATTTAAATAATTGTAACAGCTAAATACTTGAAATGCTCACAGAATGGTAAATTAAGTATCTACTTTAAAAGTAAATAATTGAATAAAAATAAAATTAGTATTTAAGGGGGGCTCCCATACAAAAATTCTGATTTTTTGCAGTTTTTGGTACGGAACCCTTCGTGCGCGAGTCCGACTCGCACTTGGCCGGTTTATTTAATCTGAGCATTTCGCTATCTAACAAATTTGTCTAGCGTATTAATTTTAGAAACTTGACCGAAAATTGGTTGTAAGTATCGTTCAGGGTACAACAAGACAACAAGCCTACTAGCCATTATGTAAAGTTCATAAAATACACTTTTTTATAGTTAAAAGTCTATTAAGTAAATTGATACTTACCTTGTTAAAAAAACAGCCTCATAGATTTCTCTCTCTCGTCATGCCCAACGCACCTCTTGGCTGTCAAACTTTATTTATGAGACTGGCTGCAAATTATGAATATTTTTTGAATTCATTTCTATTCGATTTTCGTTTGTTAAGTCTCTTGTCAAAACTGAATGACTGCTCTACTACTGTACAAAGTAAAACTAAAATACTGATATAAACGGTCGCGCTGTACACCAAAGTTTAATGTTATCTTTCTGGGATGGCACCTATTCGATATAGTCTCCATTATGAAGACTATTCAGAGCATTTAATGTCTAGATTTGGGAAATTGTTGCAAATGCAGTCATTAGTGGATATGACATTAATGTGTAGTTCGCACACTTTGCGTGTTCATAAAGCAGTCCTAGCAGCCAGTAGTGCATATTTTCAGGTAGGTGTCTAATTCTTAAACATATCTAGTTTAGTTAAAAGTGTCTGTTTTTGTAAACCAATCTTACCTACAAGTAAATTCTATGTATGTTCTCTTTTTCTAGGAAGTTTTGCAAAAGCAGAGTGGTGAGCCGCTTATAATATTAAAAATGCGGTTTAGTGTTTTAAAATCACTTGTTGAATTCATGTACTGCGGGAAAACTCAGTGCTTGGAGGAAAATTTGGATGAACTCGTATCTGCAGCACAATTTCTTAAAATTAAAGGTCTCTCAAAAGTTACCAAAGAAGGCCTAGGCATCAACAATCACAGTAAGTTAATTCTGTTAGGTAAATACCTAAATAATATACCTTATTAATTTTGAAACCTGTATTAAAGTTAATTATAAGAATCGTAGCTATTATAGGTGAAGACCACGCGTAATTTACCAAGTACCTATCTAGTGATCATATTTCAGGTGAGCTTCCAGTCTTCACTCCGCCTGTTGTGATTAACCGCCCACCTCAATCTCTAATAGATTTACATACGCAGGTACTTAATAAACATTACCTCCAAGTTAAACATAACCTCTCCAACTGTGCTGTCGAGTTTCAAATTTCTTCCTTGTCCTTTTCTTCCTTCTTAAAAGGTTATATGTAAAGATATAATGTAGGCGACGGGCTAGTAACTAGTTATTAGTATCTAACGATTTTACTAATTTTACAGCTGAAAGTTGGTAATAGAAGCCATTAACGAAGGTAGGTACTTAAAATTGTTCCCGAAGGGGGTAGGCAGTTCACATTAAATGTTAAAAAAAACATCCTTGGCTATTATGTTTCCTCCATTTTAATCAACCTTAACAATTTTAGGGTGATAAGTTTAACCGTCTGGTTACCCTGAAATTGTTAAACGTGGCACTGGATTTTTGAATTCATGTGCTCTGCTTACCCCTCTTGGGAATACAGGCATGGGAATATGTATGTATGTATGTAAGTTTCTGATTTAAAAATATGAAGGTATTTAACCTTTTGACCGCCAAGGCGCAAAGTGAAACGCTGTGCTCCTAACGCCACGACGTGAGTCGGCTCTTAGATAATGCTTGTTTTTTTTCGAATGGTGCTGTATTATTTTATTTAAATTAGGTATAAAATAACTTACACTACCTATAA
This sequence comes from Adoxophyes honmai, assembly GCA_005406045.1. Classification (NCBI taxonomy): domain Eukaryota; kingdom Metazoa; phylum Arthropoda; class Insecta; order Lepidoptera; family Tortricidae; genus Adoxophyes; species Adoxophyes honmai. Next base: position 249,976 of record BHDV01016343.1, on the reverse strand, counting down.
ATAAAGTAAACCTAGAAAAAATGTTGCAGCGTTTTATATTTCAGTTCTTTCGCAATAACTTCGACGCACCTTTTAACGTCGTGGCGTCACGGGCACTGACTTGCGATGACGTGATATGGCGTCTTTGGCGGTCAAAAGGTTAATAAAGACTTAGAATTAGTATTTAAGTAACACTAACATCGATTTTCTTTACTATAAAGGCGTCATCCGGGTAAAATAAAATAGACCCACCTTAAATCCGACATGTGACACTAGATTCGATAATCTGCCATGTGATTTATTTTTTATTTTATTGATTACACCTTAACAAGAGTTGTATGTACTGCTATAAGTAGAATTATGCCCATTGTTTTATATATTTATTCTTTCTATGTTCTTCATTTAGGACAGTAATGACCCGAAATTGCTTGCTGCACCGTCATCCAATACCGGCCAGCCTGTGGACAGTCTGGGTCGCCCTAATAAGGTACTTAACATGTAGGAAAGTACGTATATTAATTAATTTTCATGTTAAAACTTAATGACATTTTTTAATTCAACCTCTTATTTATTTTGAAATTTCTGAGGTTACGAACCGACAAAGAGACACGGCGTGACACCACAGTCCCTCTTTTTGAATCGCTGATAGATGAACATCTTATTCGGTACCGTCAGCTAAAAATATTTCCACTGTCGAAGCGCCAAAATATATACCTACGCACGACCTCTATTACTTACTTAGGTAGGTACTTACATAGAGGACAGACAAACTAGAGAAACAATGATGGCCACCCAGTTCCGCAAACCGTCAGTTTATTTCAATTTACAAACTGTCACAGAAACTGTAAAGAGCCAATAACCATAGAGGAAAAAGCCACTGCGTTACGCGCGATCTTGGGCCCGCCAATAAGAGCACAGCGAACGCCGCCATACTTTGGTGGAATCGTCTTCGAACAAATTCAATGACATTAGTAGGTACCTAGGTACTCTATAGGTTCTGTCATCTATGCTTACTTACTTACTTACTTATACACTCAGTGGGAAATTTGTGCGCTCAAGCAAATTTTTTTCATTTTTACAAAGTGACATGGAAGACTATTCATGGTCTTACTTTATGTCTAATATGGTTTTGGCAGGATATGGTGGTCCGCATACCGTTCGACATTGAGAACGGAGGCAACGCGCCCGGGGGCGTGGACTACGGCGACACTCCGCGCGCTATGAAGCCGAGGCGTGGCCGACCTACAGTTAGATCAATCAGACTACATATTAAGTATAACAGAACTAAGTATTGGAATAAGATGCAACAGTACCTAAATAGATAAATCGTTAATATTTACCTTAGGCACTCCCCTACTATAAGAAAGTGTGTAATGCCTTCCCAATTCCCAAGTCCACTACGCAGTTTAGGCACAGAATACTTAGATAATAGTATAAAAGGTTTAGGTAGGTATGCCGCTAACGAGACCTCGTTAAGGTATACGGGTACGGGTACGGCAAGCATGTACCAACAGTAGAAAGAGAAAGCAATATTTCTACGCCTAGACATGTTCGGGAGCGGACCTTCTGTACGTAGTAGATTCTATTTCATATTCTGAGATGTACCTGTGTAATATCCTAGAAAGATTTTAGATACTATGTAAGATTTTTTTTATTTTTTATTTTTACTTATTTTTAACGGTGAGGTCGAACCAATATTTTTTAAACTTTCTCATTTAGGTATCTATTACAATTCGCGAAGTTTCATTTCATCCCACATTACATAGAGTGTTAAAGTCTCTTAAACTATTTTTATAGCGGACCGGCGGGTGGGAGGGCGCAGGACCATTAGGGCGCGCCGCAGAGCGGGCGCTCATGCGGCGGGAGCAAGACTCGCGCAAAGCCATCCACCAGCTCAAGCACCTGCAAACCAGGCACATGCAGGTATTCCTTTTAGCTCTTTAATAGGAATTTAAGATAAAACAATAACCATCTCACTTGATACAAATATTACGTTGGCTGCGTAATATTTCACGTAAAGTTTCCTTAAATTTGTATTAGTGATGGACACAACATCGATTTATTAGCAGTGATCGGATCTAGGATGCAATTTCCCGGGGTTTAATATTAAGATGGATATGACTTACAACACCGCGACTTTTTTTTGTTATTTTATTTTTAAATTAAAGTGTATCTAATATGTTCTTGTTTGTTTGACTTGTTTCAGAAAGTAGTAACTCGTTTATATTACAAGAGATTTCTGTTGATAGGAGTTATAAAATGTGTTTTTAAAGTACATACTTTTGTACATGTCAAATAAATGACCTTCTTATAGCAAACATTTTCTTTTTGTTTATTTAGTGTAACCCTCCAAAAACTTATTATTTGCAATAGCCCATTATCCAAAATCCCGGGTATCCCGAGGCACATCCACGACAAGCATAATGTTTGACGTCGTTCACTCCAAATTGCATCCTAGATCCGATCACTGTTTATTAGGTACTGAGAAGCTATAGGTACCTTGACAGATCTGGGATTTCGCTGGCAATGCTCATGGCAACATTGGCAACCAACATATGGTTAAACTACTTAAATATAAAAATCGCTGTAATGATTACTGATTGTATGCTCTTTTGTTCTCCAGGATTACATGGATAGGGTCACATTATCGCAAGCGGTGAACAGTATCTGCGGCCCCGAATCTTCCACCGCACACAATTATATGGGTGTGGATAATGACCTCATGTACATGGATCAAACAGTCTCTTCCAACGTAATGGACTCTTCAATCTCTTACTCAAAAGAGCACCCCATGCGAACAGAAAGTATTACTGCAAGTTACGCCAACACTGCTACTACCAGCTCCGTCCATGATTCTAATAGCAGCATCAGCAATGCCATGTCGCAATACGTCGATGCGCTAAAGAGCGCAGGGCTACCCACTGACTTGCCTATCCTTTTCGAATCCGGAGATGGCTCCTACATCAACGTCAACGAACAGGTTCTGCTCGACATGGTGCAGAGCAGTGAAATACAGTACGAAGTCATTGAACAACCTAACATCATAGAAAAGGTCGCGGACCCGAGCGAAATTAAGAGCATAGACGATTTGTCCAAATCTATAGGCAGAGGAGAATTGCTAGTTGGAAACAAGAACTATGGTTCATCTAATGAATTCGACAAAGAAGCGCAATTTAGCAACCACGAGGACGCTATTAACAGTCTCAATGCTATTTTGCCGGATAATTTAGAATCTTTCGCTGAACAACAAAATTATGTCATTCTAGATCCTCGCTTGCAGAACAACAACAATTCGATAGATAACGATAACGCAAACGATTTTTCTTGCATTGACGGGGACATGCAATTTTTCACCAAATCAATGAGCGACGACGTCAAGAAATATTATCAAGAACAACATCTTAATGATTCGAGAGTAATGGAACAACTCTGTCCAACGAGCGCTGCTCTGGACACTAATTTTGGGATGTCCTTGCTGGATGGCAAAAACTCTCATTTAGATGAGAATATGGGCCAACAATATAACCTAAATACCGAAGATTTGAGAAGAAATGAAGATTGCTATGATTTTGGCCTTCAACTTCCTCAAACGAGTGACTTTAAAGAAGACACTTTAGACTGCCTAATATCGACTCCTAAACAAAATCAAGAAAGTAATGCATACAATAACAGCAGTCAAATAGAGAAAGCGTGCCCTGAAAGAGATCAAATAATACACGACTTAATGAAAATTGAAGAGAATATGAGTATGGTGCCTAGCAACGATTGTGCTGTAAACGAGAACGAAAAGGACAACAATAATCCCAACGTAGAAGATTTTGATGTAAGTGGTTTGAATGTTGGAGATGCGTTTGACAATGAAACTAATGAAGACAAAGAGCTAGCTTCCGAAAAAGACCACAGCCAAAAGGATGTTGCGCCAGACATCAATACAAGTCTTCAATGGGAGGAAAACATAGACACAAGTGGACAGGAGACATCTGTGGATAATCGTGCAGAAAACAAATCTGCAACCAGTGAAAATTATGAAAATTCTTTGCCTCCTGAATCGGAGTATCCGGATTCTGTGATTGATCTAACAGCAACGAAATCGGCTTGGGAATCAAAAGACGAGAATTACCTGTCCGATAAAGAAAATAAACCATGCAATGAAAATGCTGATGCTGTAAATGCGACACTAGATGATGACATTCCATATGCTGTTGGTCTGTTACCGTTGAAGCAAACTCAATCATTAGAAAATATCAGTGTCCTAAAAAGGAAAAATGCGATGGATGACGATTTGTCCAATAATGTCGACGCTAAATGTTTAAAACGTAAGGTGAAATATAAGAAAATATGATAGCGTAGTTTAGTTAAGTTTGTGGGCATGAAATAAACGACTTAAGTAATTTGCGTAAGCGTTTCAATTTGAATACTTTCAAAATAAAGCCAAAGATACATTAGGCGACATTTGTCGTGCGACATGTTGAGCGATGTAGCGTGACGTCGCCGGACATCGCTCGACATATCGCACGACAAAAGTCGCCTAATCTATCTTTGGCTTAACATAAAGCCACGGATACCTTAGGCGACAAATGTTGCACGACATTTATTGCTCGACGTGTCGCGCGACTTATATCCGCGTATATACACGTGTCGCGCGACATTTGTCGCCTATTGCATCTTTGGCTTAACTTCACTGAATTTGGTTTAGTATTACGATAATTATAAACAAAAAAAAAACCGACTTCAAATTTGGGCTATACTGACAGCATTTGTCTAATAATGAGGGTGACCTTCCATCACCAGCAGGCCTCACTAGTTACTGAAATTATAATTTCCAGTCTGCAGGTGCATTCAGTATTGAAAGAATTATCCTTTAACTCCTAAGCATTAAGGAGTTGACCTTCCATCATCAGCTCAGTCATATTTTTTTTACTGCCAGACGTAAATACTGGTGTAGCTTTGAAAAATATACTAAAAACATTACCTGTGCTAATAAAATTTGAGTGTTGCCCTCGATTTCCCTCATATTCCATCATCAGATCAAAGTATGCTGGCAATGGGACCACCTGGAAACTCCTTTCAAACAAAAAAAAAATTTCCAAATCGGTCCAGGCGTCTTCGAGTTATCACCGAACACACATAAAAAAAAATGATAATAATAATAAAAAAATTAAAAAAAAATATCCCGACGAATTGAGAACCTCCTCCTTTTTTTGAAGTCGGTTAAAAACCTTGACCCGTGCAACCACCGGGCCCATCCACCATCGGGTGTAAAGAAAATTCACTTTTAACCCATGCACTCGCTTTAGTTGGCCCGCCTTAGGCTGTCTTATGCAGCTATGCTACAAAGATTTAAAGTTGCGCTACGGAATCCGTTTCCACCGGTGCTATGCTATGTGCACCAATGAATATGATTGGTAGATATTAAACGCATCCGTAGCATCGTAACATAGCACATCTCTGGTGGAAAGGCAGCCTTATACTTGCAAGTTTTTCTTACGTAAGTAGGGACACAGCTAACTAGCTTCATCCCTACTTACGGAAGTAAAACTTACAAGTACTTAGCCTAAGGCAAAAAATAAGTACGCGAGAGCTTGCAGCCCAGCTCAAACGACCCATTAGGTAAAATTTCCCAGGCCCTTAGGGACAGCAATGCGCGTATGATTCAGATAAAATTAATCATGATGTTAATTAAACTCAGTATCAAATATAAAAAACATTTATTTCACGAATCTTTAAATATTAAACAAACGTACAAAGATTTCAACATGTATAAGGCAATTTTACTGTACATTTTCACATTTCATTCGAATAAAGCGCTATTTATGTTGGTGAAAATAGAGTTTTTTGTGATGCTACTATTTCAAAAACAATAATATTTAAAACTCTGGAAAAAATTCTTCGCCTTTCCTCTTTGTACTATACATAAGATCATAGACATAATAATAGTTACACTTATGAAAATTAATTATCCTACGATCGAGAAAATGGCTCGGATTGAAAATGGTAATACATATCATTAAGATTTGCTTGTGGTGTCTTAACCATAACCGTAGGCCATGGCGCAGGTCTTGTATAACAACACTACAAAATGCAATATATACAAATATGTATAATTTCTTAAATCTAAGATAATATTGTGATATGGTATTCCATGAAATACCTGAAGCTTATGAAATTAATGATAATAAAGAGATTCGTTATCGAGATACTTATTGTCAATACTAAATTGAGATTGCTAAGTAGTAAAACTTTGTAAAAATAAAAATTTCAAAATATAAAAAAAAATAAACTATTAAACAGATCTTTTGAAGACATTTGTCAAACACACAGATACATATAAATAAACACTATAATAATTAAGACGACTTGTTTTGTCTCTTTAATTCAATCGATATTCCGTTCCATATGTCTATAAACTAAAACACTACTTTCGTTCTTATCCATTTAGCAAGTAATGGCAACTATGGAACCTTTAAATTTTATGAAATAAGTAGTGTTGCACTTGCAACCTTTGAAAATTAGAAATGTAAAAAAATAGAAGAACAAACTCTTGCCAAACTTGAGTGAATGAAAAAATCCCACCAACCTTCAGGCTCCAGCACCAATCCAGCAAGCAGGTCACTCGGCGAGCGGCACGGCGTAGGGCTCCTTGGAGTTTGCAGTTGTCTAAAGTTCAGGAGCTACGAGCTCAACACAAACGCACAGCACGGCTGTCCTTTGGCAACGAAAGACCGAGGAGGAGTCTTTCGGAAGCTCACACGAGGCTCACAAATACGGAACGTCCGCACAGTCGCCTCTCCAGCGCGAGATTGCCAGTCACCGTTCCAGTGACAGGCGCCGTCAAATTGGTGGGAAATATTACATCTACCCTCATTTGGCAAGAATTGAACAAGTAGTTTCTGGAGATTAATCATATTTGTGTGGATTAGGATTACACAATAGTTCACTACCAGATATACAATTTCACCCTAGAAGAAATATCGATTTGCTTTAATAAGGAAAACAGATCCTCTTAAACTTAATAAACAGTAATACGGGCGGAAAAAATCACAACCAATTAGAGAAAGCTGCGAAAGGAATGATTTCAGTTTGTCATTATCATTGCTTAACTTAAAATATCTATAAAAATATTGCTTAAAACTTTAGTGTAAAAATAGATAGTTTTATTCTATTGCGTTATCAGTAGACCTTAATTTCTACAACTACACTATTAAGAAAAGCGGACAGCACAGACATCACGAAGACAACCATCTAAAGGACGAATGAAAAATGAGTATCAAAGAGAAGAGCGTTCCTAGCGTTACGCTGTGAGTTTTGTGTGCGGAGGAATCCCTCACATAGTAGCCATATGCGTCGCTGTGGTAGTCGCCCATCTGGAACGTTATGGGAGGCGAGGACATGCGGCCGTCCCCTCCGTTGGAGTACGCCAGCACGCGCAAGTTGTACGTCTTACCGGGGATGAGGCTGTTCACGTAAGCTTCCAACTTGTGTTCGACGAGTACGATGGTGTCGTTGGCGGTGCTCATGTCTTGGTCGGTCTCCCAGACGCGCACCTAAAAGATATTCATATTAATGAAATGTTTTCAGTCACGAGTCTCGCGTAAATAACTAGGAGAACGAGCATCAGGAGTAACTCTGTCGGGAAGTTCCAACGTTCTTAGCACAAGACAGTGATACACAAATTTCATGCAAACGATAAAATTTACAATTGTACATTACACATAATCACCCCTATCTTCCCAAACGGGGAACTCAGATCATACAAAACGTTACACAGGCAAAACCATGACTATTTCACCTTTCGCAGCCACTTCTAGAATGAGCTATAAGCAACATACGGGCGCATGTATTAGGTAGACTCTTATAGGGAATACAAATGTTTACATACACATCCATGAAGAGGTGGGAACCAAGAGCAAGCCCCAGAACATAAGCCTTAGGGATCCAGTGACAGGTTCAAGTATTCCTGAATGGCAAGTTCCTGATGCATTTAACTCGTATTTTATAGGTGCCGCATCAAAATACGTAGTGCAATCTGATGAGTCTTTATCCGACAAATATTTGCAAAATCACCTTTGCACCTCAGATATACCTCCTTTTAGTTTGCCAATCGTAACACGCGATTTGTTGGATAGGGTTCTCAGTTCTATGTTTAAGACTCGTGCGACCGTTGATGCATATGATATTTCTCCAAATATTATTACAATAATATGGCCAGTAATAGCTGATATCCTAGTTGTACTTATAAATACTATGTTTTCCACTGGGATATACCCTGATATACTCAAAAACACCAGAGTGTGCCCTGTTTTCAAGGGTAAAGGCGACAGAGATGACGTGAGTTGTTACAGGCCAATAAGTATCGTGCCGACTATATCTAAGATAGTGGAATCAATTGTTTCGTCCCAGTTGATGAGCCATCTTGAGTCGAACGACCTCCTGACAGACAAACAGTATGCATACAGGCAGAAAATGTCTACTACTACAGCAGCACACAAAATCATTGACTGCATTCTGTCAGGTATGGACGACGGACACAAGATGGCTGGTATTCTGTGTGACCTTTCAAAAGCATTTGATGTAATTAACCACAAAATGTTATTAAATAAATTACGTCGGTACGGTATTAAGGGCTCTGCTTATCAGCTGTTGGCCTCTTTTTTGTCAAGCCGCAAGCAGTTGGTAAAAATGTCTGTAAGCGGAAAAAGGCTCGCCTCGAACGTTTCTGAAGTTACAATTGGAATCCCTCAGGGATCGGCGCTTGGGAATTGCCTATTTTTAATCTTCATAAATGACCTTCCATCATCAATTTCAACGGGTTTATCAGTGCTGTTTGCGGATGACACCACAGTGGTTGTGAGCGCCAGCTCGTATGAGCGGCTGACTGACAGGATAAGTGAGGCATGCCAGCAGTTGCAAAAGTGGTTCTCTGTCAACGGTCTACTTCTTAACGTATCAAAATCTAACATAATGATTTTCTCTGGTCGTAAAGTTGACCTGCCTCCCTGTCTGCTTGGCTGTCCGATGCCCTTGTGCAGTGAATCCAGGTTCCTAGGTTTCATATTGGACTCAAATCTAAACTGGAAGCGCCATGTTGACGGGTTATGCGATAGACTGAGTGGTGCAGTCTTTGCGTTACGAAAACTGAAACCGCTAATTTCTGAGAATGCCTTAAAGCAAGTATATTATGCTCATTTTCACTCCCTGATGTCCTATGGCACTATTTTATGGGGAAACTCAACAGACTCTAATAGAGTTCTGCTGTTGCAAAAACGTGCCATACGCATCTTAGCTGGAGTCGAGCCTAGGCATTCGTGTAGAGAACTTTTCGTGACGCACAGAATAATGACTCACTACTCACTGTACCTGTTCGAGATATTGATGTTTATAAGAACAAATTTATCTATGTTCTCTCGGGTAAACGTAGTGGGCAAGCAGGTCCGCCGCACAGGACAGCTGTGTACAGTACCCCGTCGGATGGCGCTCTCAGCGAAGAACCCGCGAGTCATAGGCCCCACACTTTACGAGCGTCTCCCAGCTGAGCTGAAGAACGAACCGTCAGATGACGCATTTAGATGCCAATTGAAGAACCTTTTGTTGGATAAGCCATTATATTCTGTTTGTGAGTTTTCAGAAACTCGGTTTTAGTTTTTTAAGACATACCTATTTGACTTATTGACAAATTATTTGTATGTTATAAATTGGACGATCCTAAAATGGTGAAATTATTATTGTTATTGTTTTTTACATATTGTTTTTACATAATTTTGACATATTTATTTTTGTGACATTACATTTTATTTTTTATTTTTTTATTGACGAATTCAATTTAAAAATCAAACTTGACATTATATTGTGTATTGTTAATCTTGTATTTTGAATTGAATGAATAAATAATCTGAATCTGAATCTGAATCATAAACATCAAGCCTGGAGTACATAGAGCACAAGAAACTTGACTATTTGAGTGTTTCACGTTTCGTAATCACTATCAGCATAATATTAGGTTTGAAATCAAATGAAAGTGGTATAACAGCGACAGCAACCTAAAACTATTTCCTTCATCGCTTCATACGAGATCCACGGAAGAAATGGAGAGGTGTTATTTTAATCCGAAATGGGACATTAATTAAAACGCACAGATGAAAAAAGCACCAAAAAAGAAGGAAATCCGAGAGAAGACCGTATTACGATCTATTCTCATATTTTTACCGATGCATTTTTAAATTAGAAGTGACTTCACGGGCGTAGGCAGGCGCAAATGGCCCATCGTGTGTAGCGAAACGTTTTGACCTTGCGATTGGTCATACTAAGGATGTCGACTGGATTAAAAATATGTATGGAAAATATGACAACATGAGACACGTGTTTTTTGGTTTATTAAATAACTAAACATCGATAAAGGTATAGATTAAAGGTTCCCAAACTTTTTTACTCGTAGACGTCTTTCAAAGTTTTGTCGGTTTTGGTGGAGGGGTCCATGCTATATTTGTACCAAATTTCTAAAAACACTTATTTTTACTGACACTAGCGCGGACCCCCGTCAAGTCTCCCATAAAACCCACGGGGGTCCACCTGGACCATTTTGGGAACGACTGATATAGATCATCAAACTTCCGGAAAGGGGGCTTGTCAAATAAAATAAAAACTACATAAGGTAAATGTACCAATGCTCGACGCCTCAACGCCCAGTTGATGACACCCGTCTGTCACTTGTCTTACTATGACATAAAGTTGCAAGTGCCATGTATTGGGTCAGTGTCAAGCACAGTGAAGGGATCTATCTGACGGACAAGTTATTTTTAGTCGTCTACCCTATTCCCGACTGACCTTGTAGCCAATCAGCGGCTCCTCCTCGTCCGTGGGCTGCACGTAGCGCCACACGACGCGGACCGTGCTCGGGTTGACCGCCCACACGTTGACGGAGGCCGGGGGCTTCTGCGGCGCCTTGCGGAACGTGCGCTCTTGTCGTCTACCCTACCCTATTCCTACTGACCTTGTAGCCAATCAGCGGCTCCTCCTCGTCCGTGGGCTGCACGTAGCGCCACACGACGCGGTCCGTGCTTGGGTTCACCGCCCACACGTTGACGGAGGCCGGGGGCTTCTGCGGCGCCTTGCGGAACGTGCGCTCTTGTCGTCTACCCTACCCTATTCCCGACTGACCTTGTAGCCAATCAGCGGCTCCTCCTCGTCCGTGGGCTGCACGTAGCGCCACACGACGCGGACCGTGCTCGGGTTGACGGCCCACACGTTGACGGAGGCCGGGGGCTTCTGCGGCGCCTTGCGGAACGTGCGCTCCAAGTAGCGCTCGCTCTCGGGACCCTCGCCCGCCGAGTTGAATGCCATTACCTGAGCAACAATATTGTGAAACAAGTGTTACAAGAAAAGCAGAAAGGGGGTTAATGACAATGACCCATTAAGGAGTCAAATTACAATATTTGAAAAAAAAGGCATTGATTCCTCTTATTGAGTTTGCAAACCTTTTTGAATGTAAAATTGAAAATCTGTCAAAGAATACACTCTGTTAAATACATACAATCACGTCAGTGTTCCCAAATGGGGTAGGCTAAATTGATATTTAGATACCACTGGATATTCGATGAAGGAAAATATCGCGAGAAATTCCGCGCGATTTCAACTTAGGTAGTTTGTAAAGTTCTCAATCTGCACTGGCTCTGGGACATCCTGTAGAGTTAGTACCCAATATTTTAAAATTAGATTTAGTAATCATAGGTATTGATATGCTAGTAGTCCCTTGGCATGCCATCCTATTTACGGTTCGATAATAAATAAATGAGGCACTCAATGCCAAATCTTACCTTCACAAAATAGTAAGTATCAGGCTGCAAACCCACGATGAGCGCCCAGCTGCGCGTTGTCCTAGACAGGTAGTAGATGCACTCTTCTTCTTTGTTAGTCTGCTTCCAGTACTTGAGTCGGTGGCCGATCAGCTTGCCACGCAGCCGGTCGCGTGATTGGTCGATCGGGTTCCACGTCACGTTCAACGAGGTCGAGTTGTAGGACAGCGCCGCAACGTTCTGCGGCGCTACTTGCGGCATATCCTCCGCCGAATATATCGTTACGACTTCACTCTCCGGACCCGCCCCAAAGTCATTGAATGCTTGCACCTTAACATCGTATGGCGTAAAGAAGTAGTCCAGTGACACGTGGACGACATACATACCAATATTTCCATACTCTTTGAGCAGTTGAGTCTGGAACTCCACTTCTGTTCCGTTGCGTCGCCAAAATATTTTGTAATGAACTCCCGGTCCGTTCTGCAAAGATTTCGGCAACGGATTCCAGGCAATAGTGAGATCTCCGATTTTTCCCCCGCCTCCGCCCACTTTCGTTGGCGCCTGGTAAGGTTTATCGGGCAGAGTCGAAAACTGTGGACTAGGTGCTGATGCCTTACCTATTCCTAGAATGTTCATAGCTTGGACTCTAAACTCATAGACTGACCAAGGCAAAAGGGAAGTGGTAATCGTGGCGCGCTTTCGTCCATTATAACGATCTACTTCCATTACATTAGCGACGCTATCTGTGACGAGGGTCCACGTAGAATTCCAATTCGTACGACCAGTGATAACGTAACCTGTTATCGGCCGGCCATTGGAGTTACTGTCGGTCCATTCAAGGGTGACGGTCGACCTCTGGATGTTCAGAATCTGGAGACCGCCGGGCGGGCCAGGCGGGCCTTCGATACGTAGCTGCGCATGCGACGAGATGCGGCCAATAGCTGACTTGACAATGCATTCGTAGTCACCAACATCAGACAAACTGACATTGTAGATTGTCAACTCTCCACCATCAATTTTTATTCGTTTATCCGCGTATAAGTCAGCAGCTTCCTTCATACGAATACCATTATGATTCCAAAGATAAGCTGTGTCTAAGAGTGGATCAACTTCAGCATTACAATGTAGAAGGATGAGTTCGCCAACTTGCGCCGTTATGCGAGGAGGTAGGCGTACGAGGAACCGTGGAGCTCGTAATACTATTAGCCTTCCTCTGCTTTCATCAGATCCATATTGATTTTTAGCGACACAAGTATACACTCCTTCATCATCTCTAGAAATTTGTCGGATAATAAGATTCCCACTTTCAGTGATAAATCGTTTCCCACCAGCGCCAATGACGTTATTATCCTTTTTCCAAATGTATGATGGTTTTGGAGCAGCTTCAGGATTACATCGGATTGTGACATTACCACCTTCAGATCCATATGTTTCAGATTCAATAGGTTTCTTTTTGAAGGAAGGCTTTAGAGATAATACTCTCAGTTGTCCTGTTGAGTACCTAGCCCTCAATTGATTTTTAGCTTCACACTGGAACATTCCAGGATCTCTTACTGGATCCAAGTATTTAATTGTTAGAACATTGTCTTGTATTATATACCTATCTCTGTCTTCTAGTTCAAGATTATCCATAGAGAGCTTATTGCCATTCTTCCACCAAGTATAATTAACATCAGGAATACCAAAAGCTTCACAATTCCAGTGCAACTCACCCTTATTATCAACATGTTTATCGGCCAGTGGAATAGTAAAGTTGGGGTCTGCTTGCACTTTCAAAAATACGCTGTTCGAAATACGCGCACGATCATTACTGACATCACAAATGTACTCCCCCTCATCTTCTACTCCTACATTAGTAATGGTCAATACACGATCATAATTACTCAGTCTTGCTCTTTTAGGCATAGGACTATTTTTCCTAGTCCAATTGTATGAAGGCACTGGAAATCCAAATGAGATGCATTCTAATCTCACTTCTTGACCAACTATAGGAGCCTCAGGGAAGAGTTTAGGAAAATTATTGGGAAATTTAAGTTGTTGATAATCAGAATGTGGATATACATAGAGAGGAAAGAAAGGACCATTACGGCCTGCATCTGAAACTTTGCTCATTACATTACAACTGTAGTTACCTCTATCAATTGTCTCTAGAGCTGAGAAGTAAAGGCCTCCATCATAAGACACAAAAACTCTTTTATCCTCCTCTACCAGATTGGGGAAATAATTACGAGCCCATAAGAAATTTACAGCTGGATAATATGATGGGGGATCACAATACATAACTTTGCCCCAGTATTGTCTGCCACTTTCAATAGGCCTCTTTTGATTAAATTCTCTTATAAAGCCAAATGACAGCCGGACAGACTCTGACCTAATAATTCCATAAATATTTGAAGCAGTACAATGGTATTTAGCATTATCTTTATCAGCATCAGGATAATAGATCATTAAAGTACCACCGCTCAGGATAAATCTAGTGTCATTGAGAGGATTTATTTCAGTGAACACAGGACTGTCAACTTGATAGTCTTCTCTGTACCATTTATAGATTGGTGCTGGGTAGCCACCTGCAATGCAAGTCAGCTGAACATAGTGGCTTCGTAGAGGATCATAAATTGTATCAACAGGTTCTTTAGTAAAATAAGGTCCTCGTGGAATACGCTCTGGATCAAAAGTTTCCAGTCCATATGTAAATGACCTTGCTTCTTCCATTAAAAATCTTAACCTCTGAGTTTGACCTTCACAGATAAAATGGAAATATTGAGTACCTTCAACAGCAGACAAGCCCCACCGGCCCTCTTCATGCGAGAATTTGTACACTAAGTAATCCCGAGGTAACAAATTGTAACTATTGTATATTGATGTAGGATCATCAAAGAAAGCATTCTCTAAACCAGATAATTGAGAACCATCAGCATCATTAGACCAGTAACCTGGGGATTGTTGGTGAGCTCCAATATACCAAGAACCCCTCTGGGGATCCAATCTCATTAAACTAGTAATAACAAAACCATGCTCTTCAGGTGAATTCACAGATATTAGATCTGCCTCATAGGCCTGGCAAATTTTCCTGGCTTCGTTTCGTGGACGATCAGGTGACTTAGTGAAGCGATAACAAGACTCCCTGAAGCGAATCCAATTGGGAGGGCATTTGTACCTTTCTTCGTAGTCTAGACCAGCATAGTAATTTGCGGTATCTTGCGGATCTAACTCATTCCCATTATCGCCGTACACGTCCGAGATGAACGTATCCTGGTAAAACGTACTTTGAGGTTGTTGTTGGTAATCATTTCCGTTAACTGGAAAGCTTCCGTACGGTATTTGAGGATTCGGACGATATGTCCCGTTCTGATTATTGTCGATCGGATATTGTTGCTGAGGAAAGTTCGGATTATACTGACTTTGCGGTTCCAATTGCCCGTAAACACAACTCGTTACTGCTAAAAGTAACAGAGGAATCATCATTTTCTGTTACTAAAACAAAAACAACGAATTTAGTAATTACGATTACACTACTTAAAATCATGATCACATGTTAAAGATCGTCCTCACCTTAATTATTTTATTGTCTTAAGTAATACTTCAATTGTTGAATATCATTTTTCGAAGAAACTGTTAAAATTTTAATTGACATTAGACAACACAAGCGCCAAACCCGCCTCTGCCTCGCCCATTCCGTCATAAACAGGGTTACTCTCTGTAATATTTCGGGTTAAAAAAAAATCATGAAAGTAATTTTTATCTGTCGGATAGTTTATTTTAACAAAACCATGAATTTTGACAAGAAAAAAATCTATATAAAAGTTGTGTTTTATAGATTCATTTCAAAATCCAACACGAATATTTTTTTATTTAACGACAAGAAACACCAAAAGTCTTGCCAATGGCAACATTTATCCATTACAATATCCGGTCCGAATTGCACATAAATAGTCATTAACAATGTACCGAATAAAATTTTTAATATGTAATTAAAATTAAATATTAATCCACATCAAAACGACAAAAAACTACGACAAAGCTTAAGTTTTAAATTTTGATTGTTTATCATTATCATGTATTTAAAAGCGCCTCAGCTAAAAAAAAAATCCTAGTGATGTGTGACTACGATCAGGATTTTTATTCGATCATTCATTCATTTATTCGATTATTATTTTTGTACGCGATTGCTGTAATCTATGAGCAAGCAGATTTGTTGTGTGTGCGTGTGTGTGAGTGTGAGCTAGGTTGTCATTGTCAAATTAAATCCTGAATTTGTTATTGTTTAGGTACTGATTTCTGATTTGATCGATTATTGAATTGACTGTCCGGCAAATTAAATTTTAAACCGTGTAATGCATATTATTTAGATTTTTACTTGTTTTTTTTTTATGATCATTGTTTTTTTGGGGTATTTATTTATTGTGTTGTTGAAGCCCAACGAGATTCTCAGATGCATGTTAAGTAAGTACTTGTTTGTTGTTGAAACTTGACCGACCTGGCTATTTACTACCCTATAAGCCTATAAGGTAATTTACAGAATTAGTTTTGGGTATTTTTACAAATTATCACGGAAACTTATACGCTATATTTCATAATTTTCGCTTAAGTAGCCGTTTCACAACCGGTCAATACAATTTGTGCGGTTACTATTCAATTCACCATATCATAAAAAGCAATCACATTATATCATCACATTTTTAAAACCCACGCAGCGGTATTGATTATTTTTGAAAAGTAATAATTTCTGATAATACATATAAACTCTCAAATAAACATGTCCTTGATTGAGAAGAGGACCACCTAAGATATCTGGGTACTATCTATATGGGTACTGTAAGCTGAATAAGAAATTTGTCATTGTCTTTTACTGGTGTCATAACTTTTTGTAAGAGGCAACTGGATTAGTCTCAAATAAAAGTCCCTGGCAAGTTAGATGGCAAGATTTTTTGTTGTGGGAGTAAGTACATGCATCATTTTTTCCAGAATTTCAACTTGTCTTGAATCACTGACATTTTCAATCTAGTCTTCATTAGCGGCAAATACCTTGCCTTGAAAAATACCTTCTTGTTTTTAACTTATAGAAAAATATTTAAAATAATAAACATGAGAGGCAATCATAGTGAGTTTTTAAGTATTGGCACAGAATAAGTAATAGAATGATAGGTATTGGAGCTTCCAACAAAAATATTAGGGTTTTAATGCAAAATGAAATTATAGTAACAAATGGTTATTACTTTCATTTCATGGTTATACGTAGATTAAAGATTACCCATACAAACAAAATTGACTTCTTGCTTGTTAAGCATGGGACTTGGGTTGTTTCAGCATTATATACTAGTGCACAGAATTATTTGCAAAGCTAATATTTACCCGTGTGGTGTCGGGTTTAGAATAACACCTCTCCATTTCTTCCATGGATGTCGTAAGAGGAGACTAAGGACATAGGTTAAGGTATACTTTAGGCGACAGGCTAGCAACCTGTCACTATTGTACCTGCCACCTCAAAACCTAAAGAATATTATGCTAGAAGTGGCCACTAAACGTGAAATAGTCATTGTTGTGTCTATGCATCGTTTTATGGGCTCTGCCTACCCCGTTTGGGAATATAGGCGTGATTGTATGTATGTATGTATGTATGTATGTAATATTTAAGATAGTTAAATAAAATGGTTGTTTTTCTGGATTGTTCACATTTTTTTATTTTTCATGTTATCAACAAGAGGGTGTCAATAATTACAATAATACTTATAATGTAGGTACAGACATGTATTAATGTATCCATTCAGTAAAATATACACACTGTAGAAATCATCAGTTGCAATAATTACATTTAGTTTTTTTTTTCATTCCATATTCCACACTCATTAATCCAACTAAGTTTCATCACAGATTGTTCATGTACTTCTTTTTAAAATATATCTGAGAAATAATTAGACAGGGCGGACTATGGCTTCAAAATACAGAGTAAAAACTGCTACTACCCTTATTTTTCCAGGACCATAAAAACGCTGCTAAACTTTAGTCCATCTCCCATTGGTTCTATTCAATTAAGATAGAGTTCCAAAATAAATTAAAAATATTTGTTTATTCATCTTATTTACAGAGCTTATATTTTTTGCGATATGCATAATATGATTTAATAAATTTTCCTAATACCTTACAGAACTGTATAAATAAAAACATAACTGTTAAAAGTAACTGTAAAATAATTGTACAATAATTAACATATTGGGCACATAATAGCAAACATAACAATGTATTTACTACGGAAAAGAATTTCATAATCTCATAATAAATGATGAATTTATAAACATTTTAAAAATATAACAGTGTGTTGGTGATGTAGTTATTTAATAATGTCAAGAATAAAATGGGAAATGTTTTTCCGGAACTTCTTATTCACGGCTAGTGGATTGGAGCTTCTCACAACCTACCTAGTTGCACACCGTACCTATCAATTGCACTTGTTGTATTTTCGCGATCATTTAAGTACAGCAATCATGTGCATATTGCATAAGGCTTTATCCGACCCTGTGACTAATGCCTCCACGCGTCATTAGCAATCTCATCATTCACGCAATACACGCTATGTTTAAGATCCATAAGCACAATCATTTATTGCACACACATTTAAGATAGTATATGCTAAAGTCTGAACCTAGACGTGGTAACTATATTTCGTTATTTCAATTACTTACACAATATGATATTATACTACCTACTATCAAACTTCTCTAATCCTATGTACACCATTCACCAACAATTAGCACCCTTGAGAATACATTTACCAGACAACATTTATACTTAAAGTACTATAATCTATTTACACTATATACAAATTGTTTACAATAGGATCCTACACAGTAGTGCAACCGAGCTTAACTCAAAATATCGTTGATGACTGCGCTAACTTATTCAGTTTCCTATACAAATATGTTTGTTCTTAAATGAGATACATCTTTGTTAAGATTAAAAATAATCAGTCAAAGTATTAAGATCTCGTTGTTGAGCCATTTGGTCGCGAAATATTTATAATTGAACGTGGCACATAGCCAGGTTCCCTTAGAATATTGATTAATTCTTTTTTTTTCTTATAATCGATAACATTCAATTTCGCGGCACAATTCAAAGTAGACTCTGTCCACTATGACTGGCAATATTTAGAATAATCATAAGTTTTGCGAGCTTAAAAAAAGTGCTCGCTTATTTCAGTTCTCTTCTTGTTTCTAGTGTCAGCTAACAAGGACAGTCTCGACCTTGAGTAGCTGTCGCAGCTTGTCCGTGACTCGCACGAGCGCGACCTTGGAAGCGCGCACGTTAACTTTTTCCCCTGCGCATAAGAGCTGGTGGCACTGCGCACGCTCTAGAAATTCTTGCGTCCTTATCTCGCGGAGCAACTCCTTCGGAGATCCCGAACCGCAGTGGATCTGCTTCAGGAGGCTGTCTTTTGATTTTATCTGCAACGAAAATAAAGTTTGCTATAAATCCTAGACAGTTTTGTCTGTTTTGTTAAGTCTCTTGCCCCAATCATTATCAAACTGAATCAGTCCACTGCTGGATATAGGCCTCTTCCATTGCTCACTACTTAACTAGAATGAGAGGAGAAGAGCCGAGAGCAGTGAATAGTCGATAGCAATATCCACTGCCTCTTGCACGTCGTCGCCCCCCATCTACAGTTGAGACTTTTAGGTACATAAAATAAGATAAACAAACCCGACAAAGTTGAAAATCGCGAAAGGTAAGTATGTGTTGCTACTTTAAATACGACACTTTCTATTTTAGTCGCATTTCATTCACCTTATAAGTTACCTTTGTAGTTTACCTATTTTTAAATACCATCTCGAACAGGGATTGTTGAGCCACTTACCTATGTTTGAAACTTGGTCGTGTAATACTAATCCAATATATAACATCTGTCAGTCACATCGGTCATTGGTTACACGTCTAAATTGCGAACAGTGGCAAGTGGCTCAACAATCCCTGTTCGCGACTGTACCTAAAAGTCTCAACAACTGTAGTCGTATTTCGTTTATTGTACCTAACAGTACAAACGTGAACCAATTACCTGTAGTAAATTGGTGACATCCTGCAACAGACACCAGAGTCCATCCGAGGGCTGCCCAGGAGCGGACCGCAGACTATAAAAGGGCGGTAGCGGTGCTTCTGTGCACTGTATCTCAATCATAGAGTCGGGCGGCGGCGGAGGCGAGGCCGGTGGTGGACTTGCAAGCGGATCACACCCGAGCTCTTCCCGATCTGCAAAATAAAGAGTATTTCAAAGTAGGTACTTGGGAAAATAAATCTAACGTAAGATCACCTATCAGCACATTTACATTGACCACTGGCAGTGAGTCTAATTGAAATGACCAAATTTGACCAAATAGGTCAAGTAACATACAAGTTTCTGAGAATCATGAAGAAGTCAACATTAGACAGTGGTAATTGTTACTGACCGATGATGGCGGCGGGCGGAGGAAAGCGCCAAGGGCCAGTAGCGCGACCCTGGACATCGGCAATGTGCAGCCGTAACAAAGTCGCCGCGGCGTCGTTGGCGCACTCTGCGCCCTCTGCCGCGAGCTCCTCCGGCGTCTGCCCGGCGTAAGTGCCGAGCAGTGGGTCCGCACCGTATGAGAGTAGAAGCCGGATCACTTCTACGTGGCCGTTCTCGCATGCTTCGTGTAGCGGTCTGAAAATGTTAATAAAAAGATTGTCCATCATGATATACACTTACTTTGTCCGTGCTATGGTCAAAAATTCTAATATGGCTTAGTCTTTCGGAATTATGCGATTTGATTTAACTAGCGTTGGGACTGTTTTGAGAATCACAAATATTTTTGACGTTAATATCAAAATACGACATCAAACCTTTCGCGAAAAGATCACTTTTTATCAATAGATCAAGCAACTGAAAACAAACCTAATGCCTCCTTGAGCGGCAGCAGAGACGTTAGCCCCATACTGCAAGAGAAGGCGCGCAATGCGGACGTGGCCCTTGGCCGCAGCTACGTGAAGTGGGGTGAAACCAGCATTGTCTTTGGCAGTTGGTTCTGCTTCCATTTTTTCAAGGCAGTATGCCACACAGTCCTATAATAAAAAGAGGTGTATTAAAATGAGACCGCCAATTATGAATATTGCAAAAAAAAAATACAGATATTTTGTTATTTATACTTACCGTGTAGCCAAGTCTCGCTGCGCGGTGGAGATGAGATTCCCCTATACTCTTGTTAACAAACCAGCCTTTTATTTCTTTCTGTATGTCATTCTCAGACTCTGGACTAGGCTTTGCCGCTGGGCGGCGCGCTTGTTTGACTGATTCGTCTCTTCGTATAATTTTCTTCTTCTTGCGTATGTAATCAAAACCCGAACTAAATTTTCTTCTTCCAAACAAGCGTTTTAAACGCCTTTTAGAATTGCCTTCTGTTGGACCTGGGGTACTCCTATCTTCTTTTTGTGTATCTTTATCGTCCGGGGAAGGACTTTTATCTTTTTTCATTTTAGAAACGGAAATATCTTTTAAACGTTTATTAGCTAAAGATTTTATTAAATTGTTTCTTTTTTTCAAACGCATCAGCCGCCCTTTAGCATCGTTTCTTTTCAGGGACTTAGTACTTCTGAGCCCATCTCTAATAGAACTAGATCTGCGTAACATTTTGTCTTTCATGATTTTTTTCGGTTTAATTTTAGGTTTTGTTTCTGGTTCTTTTTTTATTTCCAACTCTTTGTCGGTTTTGGATTCTTCATCTTGTTCATCATCTCTACAGGCAGACGGTGGTGCAGATGCTGGTCTTTCATCTCCAAACACTTCCTTTATAGTTGCTCGTTGTTTTATTACCCTACTTTCGGTTCTGGTCCTTGATTTTAAAACAACTGGTGCAAACTCTTCTGTCGCTCCCATAAGACCGTCAGTGTTATTAATAAACGCATTTCTGAAAGCTGTAACTGTTTCTTTCCTGAATGCGCCTAAATAATAAATGTCTTCCATTAATTTTTCTTTCTTAGCGCTCAAAATTCCTCTAGTGCCACTTTTCATAAGACCTAAACTAGGTGTTGCTAATAATTCCGTCGTATTGGTACTTTTTGGGATAAGCTTAGGTGTACTCATTTTCTCATCTTTGTCTTTTGATTTTTTCTTCTCTTCTTTTTTACCGCATTTTTGAATAAGGACATCTACAATCGAGCTACCCTTTTTCTTCAGTTTAGTTGAAAATACAGTAGAAGTGGATGCCTCGGAATCGGAAAGTAATCTGTTATTAAGAGCCGAGTAACTGGAATTAGAATCAAGATCACTGTCTAAAGTCAATTTATCAGGACGCCTCGCATACAAATCATCAGTTGCAACTGAAGGTGCGGAAGACGGCGCAGGGGAAAGCGGGGCGGGGTCTAAATCGGGTAAAGAAGTCGAACCCCTTGTAAACAATGTGCTTGAACCCTTGACAAAAGGTCCACCAGAACGCCCTCGGGGGATGGCAATCAGCCTACTAGGCATGCGAAGTGATCGTTTATATCTATACAATTCCTCTTCCCATCCAGGGTGAAAATCTGAACCATCTCCGAAACCCGTTTTACCTGCAGGTGTGGAGCTGGCACTGCTGTTTATATTGCTGTCTGTTTTTTTAGCAGGAGAAGCTTTAACAGAGTTTTTAATAGTAGTAGATGAAGTCTTGGTATCTTCTGGCTTGAGAGATTTACGTGTTCGAAGCCTGCTAGCGACAGTTAAATCTTCATCGTCACTTTCGGAGCTCGAGTCATCTTTTCTGGTATCTTTTTTATTATTGTCAATTGACATAGATTTTCCTTTCGACCTTGAAGTTTTTCTGACTAGCTTAATTTTATTTTGTTTGTCTTCTTTATCCTTCGAGTTCGTGTCATTGCTTTTCTTTGTGAATTTACTCACATCTACGTCACAACATTCTAATTTAACATACACGGACATATCGTTAAGTATTGCATGCTTAAGACGTTCATTTCTTTCTTTTTCTTTTATGATTTTGCTCTTTATTAAAGGTTCGTCGTCATCTGTTGATTCGTTTTCTTGTTTGATGACTGTTTTTAAAGGCTCTTTATCTTTTGTCACACTCTTCCTAAGCGTTGATGATGATTCACTTTTATCAGGTAATGGTTTGCGCTGAGATAATGGCTTAGAAGATTTCGTACATTCCTTTGGCTTTTTACCTTTGTTCTTTTCTCGCTTATTAGTGTCTTTTGTTATTGGTTGCTTTGATGAAGATTCCTTTTTGGAAGTTTCTTTTACAGCAGATTCTTTTACGCGTTTATTTTGAGCCGGTTCTTTCATGACCTTGCTGTCTATTTCCGGTTTTATCGCGACAGGATCTTCAGTTGAAATTATTTTTTCTGTCGGTTCAGTTGGAGATGTGGTTTGAGGCTCAGATGTTTGTGAATCAGTTTCTTTATTTTTATTAATGATTTCTATTTCGAATTGCTGTTTGTTTTCATCGGGATCAATTGGTTCTTGTTTGATAAATACAGCTGGGGTAGGCTCGCCTACCAATGTTTCTTGGGTATTTTCTACATTTTGAGTTACAAAGTTCTCGGTATTTGGTCCATTATCTTGATCCAATGTCTCAATGCGCCTTTTCCGTGCTTTCTTTTTATGACAACCACTTTTTAACTGCTCCATGAAATTATCACAAGCACTTGCCCAGTCCAAATCGTCTGGGATGTTGTTTTCAGGTGCAATGATCTCACTCTCTACAAGGTTTTCAGTCTTTATAGATATGATGGCGTCTTTTTCAATTTCATCAATATTTATTGGCTCAGACTTGATATCTTGTTTAAAATTTTCTGACGGCTTTTCACTCTTTATAACCGACTCCAATCTCAGATCTTCTCTTATCTGATTAAAAAGATGTTGCTTCTGCGATTTCGGTGTTAACTTGATATTGTCATGATTTCCTAATGTTGCACCGTGTCTCGCCTCGGGCTTAAAATGTGGATCTTGTGATGGTGGCATAACTTTAAGTTCAGCTTTAGTTCTTATTCGAGAAGCCACATCATTTTCAGGGGATTTACTTGTAGGGTCCACGTTTTCGACTTTTGGATAATCAGAATCTTTTAGGATTGAATCAACTGCTTTGGGCATCTGAATGTGATGTCCCAAGACGATGTTTGATTTATTTTGAATGTTTTTGTCGAGATTTTTATCATTAAAATCTGCGTCATTCTCTTTAGTCAAATCAGTTATTTCTATCACAGAATCATCTACATCATCTATCACAATAAGTTCTGGGATCTGTCTCGGTCTAGTAACTTCTGATAATCCTGTTTGTTTTGTTTCCAAGCTATTCCTTAGTATACTTAAAACCCTTTTATCAGCTGGCACTCCACTATGGGGGTCTAATGGGTGTGTATGTGGGTCTCTGTGGCTCGGAATTTTTTGTATAACTTGGCGGCTAATACTAGACGGAGTTCTATCAGACGAGTACTGGGCGTGATAGTCCCTTGTGTCTCGACTTAGTACTTCAGGAGGATAGGGATATCCATGGGTGAGATGTGGATGCTGTTCGTGATAAATGTTTGAGGAAACAGGCCTTTTATGGTCTCCGTGGTAAGTCTCATAACGCTTATGGTTGCTATAGCCATAGACAGGTTGATTAACAAGCTCATGTTGATCGCGGCTTGGGCGATTAGGTCTGTCTGCTATCCGGCTATCAGAAGTCCAAGTCTCATACCTGACTATCTTTTCGGGAATGTTGTTAACGATAGGCCCTGAAGGTCGCTTTCTTTCTCCAATTTTAAAGTTTCGATCATCACGTATTCTACTTTCTGGATGACGTGGTTCAGGAATTGACGTTGTGAGATCTATACGAGGCACGTAATTAGGCCGGGCACCAACTGGGGCGCTGTATTTACTTCGGTCATGATATCTATGATGTCGAGATTCTGCTGGATAAGCTTCAGCGGTCGGTCGTGCCGCTTCGTACCCGCCATTATACCGCACCGGTTGGTGACCACTCGGCACCACTGCACTGTGATTATTATTAGTTTCTCTATATTGGGTAAAATCTGGTGCAAAATCAACTTTATGAGACGTAGCGAAAGCAGGTACGTGTTGAGGTACATGTCGACTACCAGGCAATTGGCGAGGTTGTAATGGTAAGGTTTTATTCCCTAAAGACGCCGAATCAACAGCGTCGTCTACAGTTGTTGAAGAATCAGCCGAATTTTTTACAGTTTTAACTGATAGGTCTAAAGGAGACTCTTTCTTATGTTTAGTTTGATTCATTTCATGAACCAAAGACGTTACAGATACCGTCATTCGTGCCTGCTGGTTCGGATAGCCAGGTTTCACCGCAGGTCGCGCTGGTGGTGCGATATGGTTAGCTGGGACATAGTCACTGGAGGATTTAGATACAGTCAGGGGGCGATAAACTGTTTTCGACGGTGGATGGTTCTGGTTAACAGGTCCTGGCGCTGTGGGCGGATAGCATGCAGAGGACGTGGAAGGATTTTGAAAATGGTAACTACTCCTTGCTTCGACGTTTCTGCTCCCGTGTGGGTAATCTGCTGGCCTTTGGGGTAATAGGCGAACTGAGTCATGCGCATGTGATGCAGGCGTTCGGTCTGGCGGTCTCGCACC
Source organism: Adoxophyes honmai (assembly GCA_005406045.1). Lineage (NCBI taxonomy): Eukaryota > Metazoa > Arthropoda > Insecta > Lepidoptera > Tortricidae > Adoxophyes > Adoxophyes honmai. The sequence continues at coordinate 224,629 of BHDV01016343.1, read as the reverse complement.
GTAAGCAGCGCTTAAAACATCCATTGTGGGTTGCTTATATTGCACTTGATGATGCAATTCAGCTCGTTGACTCTGAACGGTTTGAGTTACAGTTTGCGTTTGTCGGTAGCCAGGATATGATTGTTGATGGTCATATTTTCTTGGAGGAATTGTTTGTCTTTCATAATGAGGCGGCGTGCGAGCAAAATGTGATTCGTGCCGCTGTGGCAAAGTAGGGTAAACTTGTGGCGAACGTCGTTCACTAGGCGCAAGCGCTTGTGGATGGTGTATAGGAGGAACGCGATCGTTGTGAGGATGTGGTGCGGGTGGCTGCGTTGGTGGCAACGAAAAGCGCGAACTGGGTGGACTGTGCGCTGTTGTCTCGCGAAGACGAGTCGCAGCGTGCTGCGGTACTGAACTTGACATCCTTGCGTAGGTTTGCTGAGGACTGTTATGACGCGGTGGTGCAGAGGGTTGAGGCGACGCAACAATAGGGCCGTGGGAGCTTCTGCCTCCATCTGACAAATTTGGATCATAATGGTACCGCGGATATGATTCAGGTGGACGAGAAGCGGTATATTGGTCAGGAGGACGACCGGGAGCAAAATGTTCAACTGGTCTCGCCGTGGGAGTTTGCACTCGGTGCATGGGAGGACGATACTGCGCTGAGGGCTCTGGATGCGGTTCAGGCGTATGTTGTGGCTGCATAGTAGTCACCGAGGGAGGCCGCACGGGGGACGGACTGGACGCTGCCGGGCCAGGCGCAGGAGATGGTAGGGCCATGGTCGGCGGTTTTCTTATAATGTGAGTAGGTGGCGAGATCGCATTTATTGGTTCCTCTTCATCTTCCGGCTCTGGCATTTCTCGCCTTTTCTCTGCCGCTTCGCGCATCACTGTCGCTTTGTGTATAATATGAGGCTCCGGCTCTATGGGTTCAGAGGGCGGTCGTGGCGGCACTGCAGACGGCGTGGTAGCCGGTGCGGAAGGCGGCGCGGCAGCCGCCGACGGCGGGCGCGACGTGGGCGCGGGGGCCCCCGACTGGGCGGGAGCGCCCTCCTCGGGCGGCGGAGCGCCGGCGGGCCACACAGGCTGCCCGCTGCCTTCTGCTTGTGCTTGCTTGGGGAGCCCCATAAAGTACTGGCGAGTCCCTTCCAGTACATTGTTGAAAGTTACGTCCATACTACGGGGTCCGACTCCTCGGATCACCACCTGAAAAATTTAAATTACTCTATTACTTTGAATTGAAGAATAAAAATAAAGTATTAAAAACTAAAATTGTTATTTGTAAAAGGGAGCCCATGACTCATTATCATTATTACTATTGAGACGTGAAGGCCGATTGAAGACAAGTTGTCGAAGGTGCGTTGGGGTCGTTACCCGCCGGCTGCCCTTGAGCGTACTTCGCCCCCAACCACATACATGTATAATTATCATGTATATGTACTGGCATACGTATTGCACGCACAGAACTTCCGCGTGACTCGTTGATACGATATGAAAAAGTTTAGTGACCTTCACTCCATGGAGTTGATAAATCGTCGAGTCTTTTATGGTCTGTTGTGTTTCATAGCATACCGTCGGTTAGTAATACAATGCTTCACCATAATTCGTCGAACTGAAAATTATTGGGCCGCTTTGCTAGGAAAATGTCTGCGAGCAATACGGGTTCACCTCATTCGAATAGATTGTAAGGTGTATTTATTTAACGTATCAATGTCTAGATACGCATAGGGTATACAGTTGATCTTCAACGTACTTGGTACGGCAGGGTGAGCGGTTGTCATGGGAGCAGAGCTTGTCTGGCGCGATCGAATCGATAGGGCACCGGAACAACTCCCGCCCGGGACAACAACGACGCATAACACGTTGCAAATAAGTATCTATATTTTTACACCTTATCATATCTATCTATAATATTGTCAACTGTTCGTAAACTCTCATATTTCTGGAATGGGTGACATAATCTAGACGTAAATTCTACTCATTTAAAAAAAATGTCTAACTTTAACTAAATTTTGGCGTATGCAGTATAGGATTATTATTAAATAGTAATTATTAGATTCATAAAAGGAAACTAAAATAACGTGAAACATGCCTTCGCAAACTTGTTTGTTTACACTTACAGTCGATTTATAAAATGCGTTGTTAGTTTTAATATTCCCAAAAATACAATAATCGTAATTGAACACGATTATTGTGTTGATAGGTTGAATTTAATAGACGTGACCTGTACGAAGGAAAAACGAGATAAGATTTGTTATTGTTAATGTGTTTTTTTTACTGCACCACGCTAAAGCAAACAACAAAGAAGTATACGTATCTCGTACACTACAATGTGGCGCGGTTCTCCATAAATAAATATTTACAGAGTCCGAGCGTACGACTGTAAAGTTGAAGTGATTGGACTTCTAATTTTAAACCGGCCCCTGTTTGCTTCCCGTTTGACCGAGTTTCCCAATTCAAGTAAAAATTGGCAGCGTAAGATAAATAAGCGCTGGTTGCTGAACATGCTAATTAAGGGTCGTTTTAGGTATAGGTAGGTACTTACTTTTTTTAACAGCTACCCTGCTTGATGCGAGTGGCGCTTCTTTATCGCGTTCATGACTACGTCTTTTCTATCCGCGAGATCTGTAACAAAGAATAATACATATTTGATTTTACATCTAGAGGACGGATTAAAATGATAACACTTAACTGACTTAACTCATGTGCAGTGTCTTAAATTTGGATTTTAATATTAACTACTAAATCAACATCTGAGGAAATGCTGCCAGTGACCTTTAATGTTGATGTAGGAGGCCAAAATTGTTCTAAATTTGTTGCAAAAAAAATCCAATGAAAGAAAATTAAAACGTTTATAAACACTCAAAACTAATTCGTCTCCATACAGACTAAACAGCACGAATTAAATAAATAAAACAAAATTAACCATTATTATTTCTAAAACTATCCTAATCATTATACACTTCAGCTATTGTGTTGTGTGGAACAGCGCCGAAAAGGCCGCACTCAACATAATGCTGCGGTGAGCCACAATGTTGATTTTCAGTGCGACCCTGATATCTTAAAACTAAAGACACAAAATCAAAAAACTCGTGAGCAGGTATGGCAGCGAAAAAAGTTCCCCCACAAGCTAAATGTAAATTAATGTTATGGTGTATAATTAATGAGACTTATAAATTATTTAGTTCATGATTTTCGTGTTAGCAGAAACAAATACTTAAGATATTGTTATAACTTGGTACGTTATTCAAAAATTTCGTCTATTTTAACTTGGTTTTATATTTCACAATAATGATGAACCATTTCAAAAGTAATGTAAAAACAAACATGTCTCGACGCAAGAAACTATCAAATAAACAAACTTGTTTTTCTCGCTATAAAACGTTGTTTTTATAAATCTAATCCCTATTTCAAAATATTTTTTAGAACGCATCAAAAAGTTGTTCACAATCATTGATCTTATCTGATAAGAAACGGTATTATGAATAAAAGGTCTACATATGCCGTATTGAAACGTCGGCATGTTCGTCAGGCTGAGACATTGACCTAATTCAACATTTGCGGAGTTGACATCGGCTCACGATGCGCACAAATCAGTCAAATCAGTTCAGTTGACTTGCAAATGTGTAAGGATGAATAAGAAAGCAAACATGACGGTTGTAACTGTATAAATCAGCTACGACTCGACTGTGGAGGCCTGGCTGTCGCAGTGACGGCATTAGTTGATACTTAGCTACCGGGTGTCCGCGACTTTGTCTTCGCAATTATTATTTCAGATCACGTTATTATGAGTTATCATTGTAAACTGCATTAAAATCCATTCAGTAGGTTTTGGGCGACAGAGTTACAAAAAATTGCATTTGCAATATGAGTATGACTAGGTAGTTAGTTAAACTTTGTTCGGTTGCCGGGGCAATCTGTGGCAAACTTGAAAAATATTTCGCTAGAAAAATGGTACCTGACAGACTGGCTTTTAATTCCAGGAACTCGGTGGGTTTCCTTGAAACTCGGGTGCAGTTACATGAATAAACTTTTTTTTACAAACAACGTACCTACGATTTCGATATCCGGGTGATCAATCACTGCCTAGTTTAAATTATTCATGACATTATTAATTTATTTCGGGTTTAATTATTACCACTTTTGAATCGTCATAGCCTTTGGTTTGATAATTTTATTTAATCAGTCATGAAAAACAAGTGACGGTGCAGTTAGATAATCTTTTGTTTGGTTTCCTGCGCATACGTTTCAGTCAGACAAACAAGTTGTTTTTGTTTTTAATTTTAATGTTTAATTTTTAGGTAATGTGCTTTTATGGTCCCGTTTCAGTGCGAACATTCTGTACGCACAAGAGAGTATTTTGTAAGCAGGTCAGTGGGTTACATAAATGTCTGAATACAAAAATAATATGAAGAAAAGATCAAATTTATAACATTACTTTTAAGTAGGTACGTAATATTCAGACAGCTCAAACATAATTGGATTACATTAACTTATCTCATATCTTGCCTACCATAACCTATCTCACAGTACTTATTACGAGGGATATTGTAATACTGTGCCTGTGCCTATGTTGTACAAAACCATACAACTTGGTGACTTGGTCTAAAACAAGACTTTAAACGCGAGGTTTGCGAATTAGCCATTGTTAAGTAGGTACTTACTTATGAAAGGAGTGGAAAACGTTTTACTCCGTCAATTAATACGTCATAAACTGAAGAAAACTCGTCATAGGCAAAGATAACAAAACGAAGCAAAATAAAGTCTATTTGAAACTGTGGTTAAAAAATGTAAACAAGTAAACCCAGTTGACTACCCAAAATTCCCTTTATAACCACAATTTGGTCGTTTAAGTTAACAAGATACCTACTTAACGCAAAATAATTGTTTTGACAATCCTAAAAACCTTATGTGTGGACTAAATAGGTATCTAGGCAGCTACCTTGTCATTTATACTATACCATACAAATAATTGAGCAATATAAATTTAAAGAAATAACCTAAAAATACCTTCATCACACTCTTTAATGTCAAATCTAAATCCTACAGGAAATAACTAAAATTGAGTAGGTATTAGGCACACGACAAAGGCTACACCTTACCAAAGTAGTTGCCTACCCAAACCTATTATCGATTATACCCGACCAAAAGCACTCAAAAATATTTTTCTGTGCGCGTACAACGACAAAGACTAGGTATAATCTTAAATGTGTTAGTGTAGGCACACGGTCGCGTACGCACACAGCCGAGCCCACAGCTGTGCGGGGTCATTGCCCCCGCGAGACGCGAAACAAGGTGACTCGAGCGTCTGCTTTTTATACCTCCTTCAATTGAAATTCGTCTTTTGTGTTCGCGAATTTAACATAATTATCACAAAGTCAAATATCAGAAAGTACCTACTCAAGTCACGTTGCTGTAAATGTACTTACACAGGTACTTAGTTTTGAAAACAATATAATTAAGTATCGTGTCAGAATCAGGTATTTATATGTTGTGGGTTTCTTGACAAAACGTGACTGTAAGTTTACAGTTATTTATTTTAAACCCACGTGGAGTGTGAGGAAAACGGGCAGAGAGAAGATTTGTTTGTTTACTGTTATTATTATTATGCTTTAAAAAAATGCGATCAAACTTTGTTACATGAAAAACAAGTTACAATCAACATTATTTATAAGATTTGTCCGTTTTTCATTAGGGAATGAAAAGGTTTTGAACAGTGCAAATTGTATCGAATGGATACTCCTAACATACTTGTTCGCGTCCCTGGCCACCCCTTCGCCTGGGGAATTAAAATAACACTCCCCTATTCCAGCCGAAGCCATTACTATACATAGAGTAAAGAAATAAAACCATAGAGCAGTATCAGTCAGATTTTGAAGCAGTAAGACTTGGGGTGCCTCAAGGCAGTATACTTGGACCACTTTTGTTCCTAGTATATATAAACGAACTACCTAAAATAGTCAAAGAACTCTGTGTGCTGTTCGCAGATGACGCAAGCATACTTTTTTCAAATTTAAGCATGCCTTTTATAGAGGATAAAATAAATTATACACTTAAGGTTTTGGTAGATTGGCTTAAAACATTAAATCTTAGTGTTAATTTTAGTAAAACTAAACTAGTGCAATTTAGGAATTACAAAACCGAACCTTCTAATATGAATATTTCCCAAATGGGTACAACGATAGAGACTGTTGACAGTATGAGATTTTTAGGGGTAATAGTTGACTCACACTTAAACTGGAAAGCTCATATTGCAAGCATTAATAAAAGAATTTCAAGCCATTGTTATGCTTTGTCTGTGTTGTCTGAAACGTGCTCTGAAAGCATTGTTAGGAATGCTTACTATGGAAATGTATATCCATTGCTAACGTATGGTGTAATTTACTGGGGAAATTCCACTGATGTTCAGTCTACTTTCATCCTTCAAAAGAGATGCATACGAACTGTATATCGTTTGCATGTTGATATGTCACTTAGGAATGTTTTTAAAGAAAGTGGGCTTCTCACTCTCACTTCTATTTATGTTTTAGAACTGTGCCAATTTGTAAAAAATAATGAGGAATACTTTCCAAAAAAAAGTAAAAAATTAAATACTTTACGTTCTCAATATAAATATGATTTAGTGTTGCCTAAAGTTAATAATTCAATGTATAAAAAAAGTGCTTTCATTTCTGCGATAAGAATTTTTAATAAGCTTCCTTTGGAATTAAAAATGTTAGATGGTATTAAATTTAAAATAAATTTGCGAAATTGGCTAATTGATAAAGCTTTCTATAATTTGAAAGAATTCTGGGAATATAATGAAGAGACAATGTAATAAAATATGTAAATTGAAACAAATTTTGTAGGTTTTAAAAATGTTAAGTACAATTTCCTAATATTGTATGCCTGTTCAGGCCACTGTTGATACCATATTGTTCATTTTTATGTACCTACCTAACACACACAGTTTAACAATAAATGTTCTGATTCTGATTCTGATTCTGATTCTGAAAGGGGGAATTATAATTGTTTTCCGTCCAATATTTAGAGAAAACGGAGACTAAATTTGCACACTAAACGAGAAAAAACAAACGTTTCGTACGATACATTATATTCAGAAACTATTCATATTTATGGCAACTTAAAATAGTTTAGTACTCGTAAATAGGCCGTGATATCTTTATAGTTGTCATTGAGATATTGAGACGAGAAAAGTTTGGACACAAGAAAAAACATACTTAATATAATGCTGGGTTCATATCGTGGCTGTCGTGTCGCAGCGATGCGCGGGCGCGCCTGTGGCCCACATTTCGCGTTCCATATTCTTACCAGCGCCCTCTATTATTAGATCCGTTTTGTCGTTCACGACCGAATTTACGTCACATAGTTTATCAAATCATTAAGTATATGAATACTTTTCGTCCGAAGTTATTGGATTATTAGAAAAACTTTTAAGACAGAAATCAAATTCTCATGTTTTGTGTTTACGTTCTTAGTTTAATTCTTGCAAGTTGCTATCTGGCCTGGCCCCTCAGATAAATAATGACGGGATACGCTGTCCAAGGCGTTACCCCTCTGTCAAAGGTATAAGCTAAAAAATCCTACACGTTTTATAAAACTACTTCAGCCGCCATCTTTTCCCATACGTACCTTGACCGCCGTGCCGAACACATCACCCAGAAAAATGCCAATCTGTGCGGTATTTTCATGTAAAATAATTCCAAGAGTTCTAGTTTGCAAAAGGACGGAGTTACCTTCCGTTTGTGACTTTGTTTTAAATGATTTCGTCATTATTTACTTTATTTTTTAAATTACAAACTTATAGGTTACGCGGCGAACCTTGATCACAGTTATTCCCACGATACAACCTTGTAGTGGCGTCATTGTTACATTAAAATCGGATTGTGGGCGTCTAAAAATTACATTTATTAATTTTAGGTAGATATATACCATTACAATGATATTCCGTTGGAATTATAACAATTCTTAACATTTACAAGAAGTTATCTCAATCAGACTTTACGTTTACGTCTTGCAAAAGTTACTTCGTTTAGAAGACGACTAATGTGGAAAAATATCGATAAACAAATGTCGATAGTGGAAAAGTAGGTACAGAATAAATTTATGTAGTGCGCTTTCAGCCTCCGATATATAATCGATTATGTTGTCTGCGATAATGAAATAAAGAAGATGGAATTTTTATACTTACATTCGTCGCGCGTGATGTAATAATAATAATGGCTATAGGTGCTGAATGTAAAAAAAATACATAAAATGAATGGTGTTTGAATTAACTTTTCAACTAAATGTAAGATGTGTAAGTATAAGTTTAAAACGAACATGTAGGGTTTTTTTTTTAAACTTTTTAAGTAGGTTCGGTTTGCTATTATTCTCAACGTTCATTCATCACAGCGTTTCCTACTAACATAACGAATAATTGAACTATTTTACTAAGGCATAATTGTTACATTACTGTAAAGTTTTATAATCAAGAGATGTCTTTTGACAGTTTTAATTATTTTAGGTTAATGTGTTTTACTTATTTCGGATAACCTTCAAAGATTGCACCCCTTCTAAAATGTGAAATTTATTTAGCTACGTATCTTGATACTTTAGCAACAAAGTTAACTAGATGAAGGGCTACGAATTAGTCCGAAACATGTCGAGCTAAACTCGATTTATTTAACGTGAGTTATCCGGTAATTTTCAATACAAAGTTAACTATTTAATAATTATAATATAATCGGGTCATGTAAAAAAAAAAGTTTCTTTATTTTACACTAGACGCTCAGAACGATTTATCGATATCGATATTTTCGAATCATTCCTTGCACTATTGTAAGTGTGTGGGTAAGAAACCCACACACCCGCAAGCCTGTGTGTATGGATACGGAGTATGATGCAATTCTGAGCGTGTTTGCGTGAATTTTTTAATTTGTGTTGGTTCCATGCATGTGGGCGTATATATAAAAACGCTAATCATTTCCGCGTATGTGTGTCGCCTGTTTATGTAGTAGTTACCTCGTCCCCCGCAGAAAACGACAGAATGTTTTGTTCGAGAAAATGGACAGATGCTGTCTCCCGTCCTTATTCCTCCGAGCCTGGCCCTAATAATTAATAAGGATTTAATTACTCCTTTAAAACATACACAAAACGATAAATAGAAATAATTAAGGAGAAAACAAAAAGTAAAAAGTGTTACGAATCAAAAAATTAACTCTCGGAAAATAGCTAGGTCTGCAATTTCAGCACTACTCTACTGAGGAATATTGTAACGATCCCACATTAGTCGATATATTGCAATGTAGAACACTATATCATCGTATAAAATTTACAAACAATTTAGAAACAAGATGATATTTTACGTTATGTAACATTTATAGCTAATGTGGAACTGCGCTATCATGTCATAGTATTTAGCAGATTTTATTGCCTAAAATTCTAGTTTTGTAAAAAAAACCATCAGGGTTTTATAGTGGCAAGATAGGTCGTCTCTTTTATTTTATTTTTACTAAACCTGAGTTTCAATATAGCTACTAAATAAAAAAAAATAATTTAGCAAGACTCTAAACGCCACCATTACAAACAACATGACCAGCATGTTAGTTTAAAATCCGGGCGATATCTATAACATTTCTTAATTATTCGAAATTACCAGGAAGAGTCAAAAACATTAGGTCTATCAAGCTAAATATAGAGAAACTCATTTATGGTAATGTAAGTAAAAAAGTATAGCTCATAGGGAATAAATAAAATAGTCATTTGGTAGATATAGAATGCGATCACATCATCACCCTTATCGTCAATATCAGCATCAATGCAAGTTCCCTTAGCTGTTTGCACACGATTAGATTGTCATAAAATACCCACGATCTATTTAAAGACATGTAACAACCAGAGCTTATCCATTTGGAATGTGTCCAACTACTTGATAATATATTCTATTGTTTTATCTGGCGAGCGTACTAATTAGATATATTTTCAACAACTTGAATGATGAAAGTAAATCTACCTATTTATTTGGATAGATGAGTGCTCTTCTTCTTAGATTTACTTTCATCGACGAGACGTAACGAAATTTATTTCCCGAAAAAAAAAAACTTCTACTTTTTTTATTAGCACATTTTAAACGTGCATTCGTTGATCAAATTCGTAAAATTATTATATTAATTATTGAATTTCTGACCATACTAAACAATATTTTTATGAACACTATGTAATACCGCAAATAATTCACTAACCGAAATAAAAAGAAAGGTTCTGAATTTGTCGGAATCTTTTTTTTCTTTATCTAGTTGATGTTTCTCGCCACTTACACCCGCTATCCTTCAGTCTATGCTGTTAGTGTGTCAGTAGGTCAATAGCTGCAAGCAAGCGTTGTGCAAATAACAAGCCGGTGCGGCGCCGGTACCTCCTACTATCTGTTGTGTATACTTTAACCTTTCCTATATTATTTTTTATTACAACACGTGGCATCTCTAATAGAGCAAAGGGGTGTTAAAATACTATTATGAAGGAAATCGTTCCTTCCGTCTAAGAATTCGTTTAATAAATAGGGAAATATTAACAAACATAGACAGTAACCATTTCAAACGAACACGCTTTACGAAGATTATCAATTTTGCCCGTTTTTGTACGTCATGGAATCCGAAGTATTGTAAATCGAAATGTAAACTTCACACACAACATTGAATTAGCTACGTCCTAACGATTGTTTTTTCTTCACAGAATGAGCGTGGTAAATTTCAAATTTCGATTCGAGAATTCTTAATTTATGCAATTCTAATAAAGTGTATACAACAAATTCTTTAACTCATCAATGACGCAACTGTAAACGTAATTACCTTAGCTGATGATCACACATGCTATGTAATGCAGTGTAATGAGAGCACAGGCGGTGTGATACAGACGAAACTGTGCATAAGCGAGCGAGTTGGACAGCAGTCAGTCAGCAGTCAGTGGGTCAGTGTGTCAGTGTCACAACCACACACAGTTCGATCTAACGTTTAACACTCCGAAATCTTTATCGGTTGATATGAATTTTACGGTTAAAGTCGTAAAAATGTAGTAGGCCCTATTTGACATTTGTCATCGTGCATTGCTAGTGCGAAAAGAATACTCGCAAAATATGCTATACGTTGTCGGTTTAGGTAGTTAAAACAATATAAACAATCTTGACATGTCTTTTTATTGAAATACAAAGTCTAAAAATGAAAATCGTTACACTATACAATTCAATCATGAAAGTAAATGATTTTTTCATACCAAAATTGTAAAATGTAAAGATTTCGATTTATAAAGTGTACGTTTAAATAAAAAGACACGTCAAGATTGTTTACATTGATTTAACTACCTAAACCGACAACGTATATCATATTATTTAACATGCCAAAAGAGAAGGTGTAGTTTTAAAGCGTTATGTTATTAGGTAATCATCATTTTATTGTTTCCTTCAGTTTCATTCCCAGTTACACTCTCGGTCATTCTCGAATGCCAAAACAGGCCTTTTATTTTTTGAGAACTTTAATCAAATTACTAATATCGAAGAAACACGTAAGTACATAACATACATCACACCTGTATTAGATACACAGAGCATAGGAAGCGATACACAGATAAAGCCATTACTATTTCACGTTTCGTGGCCACCTCTAGCGTATTATTTTTTTGAGGTTTTGAGTTGGCAGGTATAAAAGCTCCATCCATAATACCGCCCCGCCATAATACCTCCTTAAAAAACAATTTTACTATAACACTGAATACGAAAGTAAACTAAAGTGTTTACCTGGGATTTTATCTTATCCAAATCTACAAAGCGTCGTGTGGACCGTCCTATCAGTCCAGACTGCAAAAAAATAGATGATTCATGTTTTTAGCACGAAGCAAACACCCCCAAGCCCACGCCTTGCACAGTTTTAAGAAAAATCTAAAAATACGTTAAAATCTGTTGTAGAAACAGTATTGTTGTTCAGTATTAACCCTTTCAGGACCATAAGGTTATGAGACCTTATGCAAGTATTTTAGGTACCTACCTATTTATATTAACTTATTAAGGTCAAAAAAAAAATATAAAGTCAACTTTTTTTTTTTTTGTAATTTATTGGACAGCGATGTCCCTATGATTAATTTTGTGTTGGTGCTAGCATATAAAATGAAAATAGTACGTCCAGAAACTATTTTTTTAACGAAAGGTAAAATAAGCTTCTCAATAACTGTTATATTGTATTATTTCTATTTGGGACACCGGTGTCCCCGTGGTCGTTAAAGGGTTAAAATAAACCATTAACTGATGGCGATTAATTACAAAGCTTGTTTGGCCGAAACTTACTCCTGAATGTTGTCCCAGTAGGTAAACATTAAATTAAATAATTTACAAAAAGCAAATGTAGATAAATGCCCCAACGAGCAAAGCAATGCGGAAATAGAGGTGAAAGTGGGGTGAAAGCGGCGCGCGCAACGCGTTTACCTAATCGCGCTACGCGGCGCGCGCGCGGCCTCGCGTTACATCAGACCCACCACACTGATGTGAAAGTCAATGTTACATTAGATGATTGTCCCGCTTTTATTCGTATTTTGACCTGACTATTTTTCGACTGTAGCATATTTCGATATTTATACTGTATCTATATTTTGATATATATAAATAAATCCCTATTTCCCTCGAACACAGCAATCAGCATCACGCGAGAAAGACAAAAGATTTCGCTTATACTTTTTTGTCGTATTTATCAGAAAAGGATCATTTGAAACAAAAAGAAACAACGGGTATTAAGTCGCAGGTTTGAGAAGTAATGAATGAAAACAATTCAAATACAATAATAAATAGAAATAAGACCAACCAACACTGACATCGCCGAGCGTGTTGCCAATAGCACCGACGCTTATGTGGCTCACTAAAAGGTCAGAGTAAATAGGATGTCTATAAATAGCGTGCCTGCATAGAAATAGAAAATTGCAAATGCCACTGAAAACATTGTTGCATCCATCGCAATAATTAATGGCGTCATAGAAACACAATCCGGAAATAAATAAAAAAAACTAGTGAAGTTCCTTCTGACTTCGGAACGATCGTAATACAGCAGACGAAGCCACGCTGCGCGGTGCTTCTATTACGCGTAAATTGGCACTTTGGGCCTCTTGAACTCTAGCCTAATCTAAACCTATATTATTATTAACCTAATCGCCATAGCTAACCCATTAAACCTGGGACAAAATGACAAAAATACACAAGAAATATATTTTTTGTGTGTGACTTTCTTATTAATTTACCAACTTTGTCGTCTTAATAAAAGAAAGACTTGTCAAATTATGTTAACATTTTTTTACCAAATGTAGTTTTTACGAACAGCTTGGATACTAAAATATTCATTTGCCGAATGATCATTTACTAAGTGAAAATTTGACAGTTTTTTTGTTTTTTATCAATTTGTTTACCAACTCGGTCATTTGTTAAAAGTGTAGCTGTAAAACAAAAGTCTGTCCAGTGATACTTTCGCCAGACATTACTTGGTAAATTATAATTTTCAAAATCGGCAGGACACCATAAATTCGTATCAAAACATTATAATTGTTTCTCTGATAGATAAAATAGATACTTATGGAAACGAAGAGTCTTAGAGAAAGTGGTTCATATTTATCGCAACTGTTACAGTGATAGATAGTACTTGGTATCTAAGTGGGTCGGTGCAGAGTTAAGTACCTACATAGCAGATTAGTTAGCACAAACTACATATTTTATCATTTATAATTCGATGTCGTTTACATAGTCCTAAATGGTCTCATGGAAATCTAACCTCCGGTCGTTGCTAGGTATTAATTCTGAAGAAAAGAGCATCGATCACAAATATAAGTAGAACTTCATTAAAAACAAACTTTATAATAATTCTAATAAAGTTAAACCTTACACACACACTACAACATGCATTAATCTAACTAAATACTGAAATCTTTTCGTACAACTCAAAATTGTATTAGAATTAAAATATGATTACATTTATCAGTAAAAGTCCTTGACCCAAAATAGTAGTAGATAATCACGGCCTAGTTACGGAAGAAATAGATAGTTAAGTGTATTAATATTTATGTAGTATCAGTTCCTACTTTCTAACTACAAAATGTTGTTATGATGGCTTGATGACTTTGACTTGAGGTTAATTTATACGTTAAGACAATGAAAGGAAAAACCATGTCTAACATTGAGGGAATATCTATTAAAGTTTCCGTGAAAACCCTTGGCACATTAACAATAACATGAGAAGCTATTCTCTGAAACGTGAATATACGCTTTTTCGTATCGTTTTACTTCATTAAAGAAAAAACGAAAATTATAGGTATTGAAATTGAGTGGCTATAATATAATTAAATGACGTATCATTTGTGGGGGGCACTTTATAGCGCGTGGTGAAATCTCGACATCCGCTGATCGAGACAATTAATTTGGACAGGCAGTTTATTTCAATAAAGATGGTGCCGATCGAGTCGCTTTAACGAGTGTCTTCCTCATAGCATCGCACCGGACCGACTTAGTAGGAAACGCCGGCCGATCGTGCCTTGACCCACTTAGTTATACTTACCTTTAGAAACGTACTAGTTGAGCTCTCCACTCGAAACGAAACCACAAGTTTGTTGCAATCACATATTATCACACGACTCGCCGGCAAAATGGTGGAATAGGAATTTTAGAATTCATCCTTCAAATTCAGATACAGTTCGACTACAATTTGGATTTATAGACGAACTTGACATTAGGGTAAACTTTTAGAAAGTGGCTAGGTATAGGTTAGCAAATCCAGAAATTATAAATTGGGTGTCACGTTATTTTTAGGAATAAAAGCTTTTTATCCTTAATTTCAGAGGGTCGCTAATTTAACAGTAAAAAAATTGTTTTTAAAGATCGCAACGCTCTTCTTTGTTAAATATCTACGTGATTTAACATAATTTATTCTTATCTTATCTTATAATTTATCGAAATGTTGATAAAGCGTTTTATTTCAAAGGCGTTAAGACACTCCTTACTCTCATCATCATTGCGGAATTGGGCATGCATCAAAATTATACTCATTAATACGCATTTCCATCGATGTTTTTTTAATGTGATGTGCTGGCGAATCAGATTTTTCGTATTGATATTTTAAACGGACTGCGTGAGTTGTCAACATTGTCAACAGTGATCTAAAATTAGTGAACTTGTACACGAGGTCGCACCGCGCGTCAGTGGAGTCGTGGTAGGTAAGATGGCGCCCGTATACATCGCGATCTCGATTGTCTCATTAGCTTCACAACCTTGCTGTTAGGCTCACAATGAGCGATTTACTTTAGTGAATAGCATCACTCACAACAAAGAACCATTTTTGCCGGAGCGCGTGGGAATTCACGGAATGTTCACGCAACTGCACCTCGAAGTCGGAACACTTCTATTGTATCTCTGGTTTTCAGATTTTGTGGCTTTATTTCTAAGATTATTTTATTATGCTACAATTATAAATGTTTGTCTATTATTTCTTTCAAGCCTTTTATAGATTTGATTTGCTTATACATACAATACGTAATGAAATTTTATAAGAGCGTTATTCTCGTTTGAAATGCACTTTAATCCTCAAAAATATTATGAAACCACTGTAACTAAAATGATATTTTTGTGTTCAATTTAGGTATAACCTACAATATCAGGAAATTCAAATAATTTTCACTTTAAATGATGCTTCTTAATCATCCTTTAACCCCTCGTATGCGGGAAGCGAAACATATAGAGCATTCCAATCTCTTTTGTTTCGATATTTACAAATTATGGTGATTAAAATAAAAATAAAAGAAGATATCCATCAAAAGAGCACGGATCCGTGTTTAAGCATACGAGGGGTTAACATCTGACTTTTTTTTTAATTTATCGATACTGGACCAAAAAGGATGCAAAAATTACAGATTAAAAGGTAAAGTTACTTACAGTGGCCATTGAGCTGCTCTAGAAGTCCAAGCAAACAGATAACAATCCAATAATGACACTAATCACTTGTTCGACGCGCATAACAATCGCTCATTAATAGCTTCAACGTACACTTCACTTTATTTTGTAAACACAAATCCAAAGCATTAAGCTAAATCTTGTCTGTCGATTCACACACTTCGAACACACAAATTCCACTTCGATTTCTTGAATAACAGTATAAAAAAGATTACATAAAACTTCACACACCGTATCTGTGTTCACCCAGCCCAGTTCTAAGTAGGCAGGTACCTGTAACAAGACAAAGCGGTTGTTCAGTATGATTTCAAGAAAATCAATAATGTAAACAGAAATCCCGCGTATTCTTACTAAAACTGATAAAACGAGTACGTACTTTGCTAACGTCGTAAAAATTGAAGATAAAATGAACTGTTCTGTGACGTAAAAAGTCCGTGATGCGATTCTAAAGACGTGCGCACGGTTGGGCGGCCAAACTCTGACTGGCTGGATTGGACGGCTGTCGCTGGCGCAGTGGGGAGGCCCGGGGGGAGGGCGAGAGCAGGCAGAGCGGCAGACGGACGGAGGGAGGACAGATGGAGGGAGGGAGGGCGTCTGACCGACTGGTTGGTCGACCTATTGGCATCCACCAACACGGTAAAGCCGCGTTTACAGCAGGAAATAATTGCGTGACAACGGCACCCAGGCACGAAGTTTGCTCTTAAGATCTAAGTACAAATACGATTAAATCGAGTTTCACAAGAGGTTGTATTTAGAAAACTTTTAACAGGCAATAAAAACGGCTAATTTTGATTTTAGGATACTCGTATTTTAAGGTTACCCTAGAAACTACAGTTCAGAGCTAAGAAATGAGGCAAATCTTTGCCACCATGCTTCTTTGTCGGTCGGTCATCCGAGAAACAAACGCAACCTTCAGGAGATTCTCATGGCCACGCGCTCGGCCGTAAAGGTCATCCCGACGTTGCCGAGCTCCGGCGATGAAGCGCAACTCAAACTAGACATTAGCAAACTTGGATGAAAACTGATCTAGAACAACTTAAGGAAGTGCGATAACGTAAAACTTGCGATAAAAATATTTTTAAAATCAACGTAGGCATGTTTGATAAAACGTTAGTCAATAACAATGCTGTTTGTTGCGATCGCGAGGTAACTTGTGAGAAATGTATAGTTCTGTTTGTGCAAATAATTGTTATCTGTTTTCCAGAAATTGATTTGGGTTATTGTCATTGCTAGATCGAGTATTCGGGTAAATGTTCTGTAAGAATGTGAGGTAACCCGGGTATAACAAAGTTGTCTTCGTCCATATAAGAGGTAGCACCTGAAATGTCCGTGGCTATCATCACTTTCGTTATCATGATCTTGGCCACGCCACTATTTCACAGATAATGCCATTCGTTCTTACTTCCTACATGATTATAGCTACTTATGTCACGTATCTCCTCAGCCTTGAGTATTTATTACGTTAACGTAGATAGATATTTACGTTTGCTTAACTTATTTCTTGCTCTGTATTGTGTACGATGTTGATCTATACATATAATAAAGCAAGAGAGGGTCGAAAGTCTGTACATGGAAGATATTTAAGTAAAAACTATTTAGGGGGCTTTAGAATCGACAACTGAACACGTTTTGGTGATTTTTAGAATTTTTGTCTGTTTGTCGGTTTGTCGGTTTGTCTGTTTGGATGTTCGCTCATCACGTGAAAACGGCTGAACATTTTTGAATGCGGTTTTCACTAATAAGTTAAGAACACCTCTGAGCAGGCTATAGGCTATAAAAAACATTGCCTTTTTACATTACAAATTGAATATTCTGGCTTTGAAAAAGTTTTTTTTTGATTTCTAGAAATCACAAGTAAAATGCTTGAAAACAACGATTTATATTAGGCTAAGCAATTAGTAAATGGAAAGAATAGCATTTCTTAAATATCAATATGTTCAAATGAGTCTAAACATTAGAAAATTACAATTACAAAATTTAAAATATTTGATCGCAATAACAATAGTAAAAACTTATTTTCTGTAATACGCGCGCATTTGGTCCGGATTGGGTCGCCAGGCAACGGACATCAACATAGATGTCAGATGTCAACCGTTTACCAAAGAAGAAATATGTTTTTGGTTATAGAGTAATGTCTCCAAATAATCTCAAAGCAAAAGTATTCAAAGATTGTTGTCTTATCGTTTGGAACGAATGCACAATGGCCCACAAAAAGGCGGTAGAAACAGTTGACCGAATGCTGGGAAAAATATACGACAGTCGGCCTGCACTATGGGTCGCACAGCACTTCTCTTTTGGCTTGCTAAATGCTTGGCCAAAACGATCGACATTGTGGCCAAGTGTGCAGAAGTCGCCACTAACGGGAAACATACGGGTTCGTCAAGGCGGTAGTTCACACGCTCAAGAATTCTCCGAAATACTCCTTAAAGTTTGAGGAAGACAGGAAACCAATGGTAACCCATTCGATTACCGGAGTCTCTTTGTAAAACTGTGCCGTGTATTGATGAACTCATCCGGTCGGTTTACGGAGATCTGCGTGAAATAGTACCTACTCCATGGGAATTTTTGGATGTTTGAACGGGCTTTATACTAACCCCAACAAACGACCAAGCAACTGCTGTTAATGAGCGCATATTACAAAAAGTTGAAAGGGGACAGGCGATATACCTATCCATCAATATTGCCGTAGATCCTGGAACTGTAACGCCGTACCCCGTACCCGTAGAATTCTTGAATTCCATAAGCGCCTCGGGGCTACCAGCACACACCTCTTACTCTAAAAGTTGGAGTTCCGATTGTGCTTCTGAAAAACCTATCGCCACCAAAATTATGTAACGAAACTCACATGAAGGTGGTACGTTTGGAGCGGAGACTTAGTGGCATAATAGAAACTGCGACCGACTGTCACATCATTGAGTTTGCTGTATACCAGAGCTCACATTCACGTGGATTCTCGGCGCCCCTGCTTAGTAGTATAAGTCTCTGAGTGATGAAGTCATATGGATCAACCAAGTTGGTAGCAGCCATGCTTCAGTTTAGCCATGATAATCGTTTCCTTTGCTTCTTGGCTGTAAAAACAGCTGACACATCGGTTGGTCCATTGGATTTAACTCGCTTTTTAGTAGACTCTGCTTTTGCATGCTAATGAGCTTTTGCAATAGTTTTTAGTTAAATCAAGCGTATGTTGCAGTATAACATAAATAACATAATCTGAATAAATGTTGATGTTAATTTTTTTTTTACGAATCTGTTGAAACTTTTAAATTATCTAAGAAATAAATAAAATTACCTTTTAAGTTTGTTTTTTTTTTATTTTATTAATATAATACGTCTGGTAAAATATGCCTGTTTGTTTCAATGAAATGACTAAGGGAGTTATTACGTTATAAAAACTCCCAGTTAACGATGTAGAGACACCTAGCCCCATCTATCATCGAGTAGTAGAACTTCTACTGTCAAAATGGAATCCTACATCCCGTTATCGAAGTTTGGACGATCGGTTGCACAAATACAATTTCCAACTTACTCTCTGTGGACTTCGGTCCCCAGGCATAACATCTGCCTGGAGAGAGATCTCTCTATTGGAATTTTTCCCACAACGAATTTTTAACGGTTTTTAATCTTGAGAGAATGAAAATCAGCGCCCTTAGGTAGCTAAAATGTGTTGTGATTTCGAAAACGCTGAACATTATATTAATATAGGTCTAACACAGAGATCTAACACAGCATGTTGTTAGTTATGTAAAGTATCATGTGTGATATTTAGGTAAAGTACCAGGAGATACAACACAGATATATGGATACGGAACACAGCAGATGCAGATCCCGTAGGTAGAGTTTCTAAATGCGCCTGCTTGAACTATCGATCAGGTGTAATCCTACACAAGCGTCAATTAAAGCTAGGCATCCCAGCGTGTCCCAGTTATGCTTATGCGAAATTCGGATGCATTGAGATTATAGACGAGACTTCATAATATCCCACAGCTTGGCCGCAATATCTTAACCGGCTTAAGAAAGGTTGAAAATGTAATAATCCCATGAATACCAATAATTCTCACAGATCTCCTGGTGTCTCCTGTTTCAGTTAAAAAGGCTGCAATTTCCTTTTGGGCTTAGTTTAGCTATGACCATTAACAAAGCGTAAGGTCAAACATTAAAGATGGCTGGGGCATAGAGCCTTAGGCTCACTACGACTTTTTGTCGCGCGACACGATTTTAAAATAGCGCTGTCCATACTGATTTTTTCATCATAGTGCGCGCATTGATATGTAAACCCATACGTTGCATTTCTGCGACAAAATTGTCGCGCGACAAAAAGTCGTAGTGCGCGCTTAGCCTTAGAGTCTGGAACCTAGAGAAGCCGTGCTTTTCCCATGGACAGTTGTATTGTATGTAGTATGTTCGCGTGAGTCCAATCCCCAGAATCTATTCATTCTATCCCGAAATGGAAAGACATATAATATCATCTACAGCAGCGTGTTATAATAATTACGAGAACTCTTCAGCGTTACCCAGAATTTAACGCGAAGCGAAGCCGCGGGCAAAAGCTAGTATCTCAATATAATATTATGAGTATGATGTCTAAGTAAATTTTTGGTGGAAGGAATTTGAACATAACACGTCTGTATTTTAAAATGGAGTAGACAGACCATCAAATGTTACGTAGACAAAACCATGACTGAATATTACACGTTTCGTAGGCACTTCTAGCATATTGCTAGATTTTAAGTTAAATAAAAGATATGTAGGGACAGATTGCTATCCCTGTCCCGTTAAACGTATCTTACCCTATACCTTAGCCGCCTCATACGATATCCACGGAAGAGATAGTAGTGTTATTATAAGCCTGACACCATACCGTGGGCATTTTCAACATCAGCTTTAGAACATTTTTGAACCGATTTTTGTTAAAAATGAAAAATCACACCAATTGACCTAGTCCCAAACTAGGCAAAGCCTGTATGTACCTACCTACTACTATGGGTACCTACTAGGCAACGTATAAACATCCCTAAAAGTTGATGATCCATGCACATCGAACTGCCCAAGACTCGAGAGCAAATGTTCCTGTTCCTGTTACAATACGTTACTGATAATATGTTACGTTACGTTATTGAGTTACTAAACGTTTAAGTTGCACACAAAAAATACACCATAAAATCAGCTCGATCAAATAAACATCATTTCGTTAGTTTGTTACCCAGCGTTAACCATTCGAGCGTATAAGTTGGTTCGCTTCGAGATAACTATGTATGTATACGATAAACTTCGAGGGGGTAACGCACTTGTTGGATGTTTTTTTTGTTTCCTACGCGCCGAGTCATCGCCTTGCTTGGCTGCCAGTCCTTTTTTTACGCAGTCGGGTCTCTTGTCGCGGCTGCTATCGAACCTTTTACTAACTGGCCGCCAAGCTAACTCATACACACGGTTATTAAATTGCCAATCGTTAATTTGTTGCAAAATATTGCTGAGGCAGTAATCGGTTTGTAGCTGATTCGATTGCCCTGGTTCGTTTGCCAATATGGTTTCATGTAGTACTGCAAGTATTGTTCAGATTCTGGAACTACACGAGGGATTTTTTTTTGGTCTGCCAGCGAAATCATAAAAGATTTGCTCTTTGCTGAAGTAAAGATGATTGTGCTTGATGCCTGCTCTAACAAAGCTAGGTGGTAGCTCCGTTGCCAGTTTGTTTTGTCTTAACAATAATTAAATCGAACGATTCTTATGTACATGCGTGATTACTGCTGCTGTGTGCGGCCATTGAAGGCACTGGTACTGCCATGGCATAAGACGGTCGGCGCAAGACGGGACCTGTTCTAGAGAAAGTGACCGTTGCCGGGCGATTACTTTCCAAGTCGCCGGTTGCCGGGTTCGGTCGAGACTCACGACCACGTTCGCGGGACTACCGTTACGTTTGGTTTGCGTAACGAGGTCGCGCATAAGTTTGGCACTCTCAGCTCCAAACACCCACACTTGAGTCATATTATTGATGTCTAGTCAGCAAAGTAATACGAGACCTCGACGATATCATCAAAACAGACAATAATGCTGAACGGTAATTTAACGCAGTGTTTTGTAATAGGAAAGGTGACGTAATCGCACCTAGATATGAGCGGGATTATTAATTTGTGCTGAATGCGAGAAATCGTCTCGTTACATAATCAGAGCTATCGTAAGCACTTTGCCAGTTATAACTAATTAGCAAGCAGTAAAGATATCAATGTGTCTAATCGTTACTCATGTGGAACTTTTTGCAGGTCGGCTGATAAGGGAATAGACCAATAGAAACAATGTCGTCATAAGGAAGTTACCAAGTAAGAGAATAAATAGTTCTAAGCATAATTCCACATAGTTACCGTACGTTTACGATCATGTATATAACTAAAATGAAACCCTTGAGCTAATAGGCGATATACTCGTATTGCATTTGTTAGTATAGCACGCGTGGGGGTAAACAGGCCGTCAGGAGACTCGGGGGGCGAGTCAACGTCCTGCGGGGTGGCTGAACGAGGGAATGCCCGCGAGCCTATGAGGTCGACTCGAAACATGCGTTTACGACAATTTGGAATGCCTGACAACTGTTAGTGCCAAATGATTTGTTTATCGATCAGACTTCAATCTGTTTGGGCCAGAATATTTTCACCTTTATAAAGCCAAAATGCACGTTGATTTTTTACCCCTTAGTGCCAATTTAAAATCCGTTCTGAAAACATTTTGGAAACAATTAGATACTTGAAATTGGCACTTTAAGTGCCAAAAAACTGTCGAAACGTTGGAATGTAATAAAATAATAATAAAAAAGCAGTTGCCGTTACACGATGAACGGTCAACTCCCGCGCCGCTACTCGCGGCGTGCCTCAGCGCATACTAAAACGCGCTTTATCAAATGAAAATATGTATAAAAGAATCTGGTTCATAACCTAACAAACTTACCAATTCCCAATTTTTGATTCTTCAGTAAATATCTTGAAAACTACTGATCAGATTTCGTTAGCTAAGAACGACCGCAAGAAAACTGGTATCAAAGTGAAAATATCTGCATCAAAATCGGTGTATCCGTCAGAGAGCTATGATGCCATAGACACGCACACAGACGGACATTGACGGCAAACGTATAATATTCGTGTTTTTGCACTGAAGATTAAAAATAGGTATAATAATCAACAGTTGCATAAATCAAAACTTAATAATTAAGTAGATAGCGAAATAAACGGATCTAATCACATATCCGTTTATTTCACTACGCGTGGCTCTCACGGCAGTTTTATGATGAAGTAGATAATTAATATCCAATTAACGTAATTAACGGAACCTATTTTATATTGAGTTCCTGCTCATTCAATACTAAATGCAATTTTACTGAGCATCGAAGTGGATGATACTCTGCGTCAATGTTTTTATTTTCATCTACACGTTAGGCATTAACAAGAATGTTTATCGGTTTGCGTCATTAACTATCATAACAATATCGCGAATAGTAAATAAGAGTTATCTGTCAAGTAAATAACGTCCAGCCACACTTCCTTATCTCCCTGGGACGTGGCATGCGTTTATCTAAACAAAATATGCAGCGTGCGACCTAAATATGATGTTACAGAAGCAGGCTATGTAAGGACCTTACATCCGGCCTAATTTAAAGAGCTGCTTTACTGTCACATAAATCTTCATGATATGTATTTGCGGTCATTTGCAAATCCAATTCGGGATGTCAAATGTAAAATAATAATGGCATCGTCTCAATAAGAAGAAGCGGGATAAGATAAAGTATACCAATTGAGCTTGTTTCTAAACTTGGATTTTTGGAGGTAGGGCTTTGTAGGACAGTAATACGAAACGTAGTTATTTAATTACTTGTTATACACTTAATCACACCTTGAAGATATATGATCCGCCAAGTCAGCATGGCACTGTTTGATAACTCCAGCCAGACAGTCTGTGAGCTACCAAGTAACCCGACCTGTAGGTATTACGCCGCACGTTCCAAAGTTTAATGTACTAACTTAATTAACCGTCTGTTTTTATTGTAAGTCTCAAATTACGCTCGTTCATACGTTTTCATTTCTCACGCTAACGGCCCTAAATGTAGCTATCGTTTTGTCTATGACACGTTTCGCGTGTTCTGTTCACCTACCCCGTTTGGGAATGCAGGCGTGATTATTATGTTTATGTAGATATCATTGCACGTGATTAAATGCGGTTATCAATGTGGCTCGATGGCATCTATTGATCCTTAGAAGTGATCTTCAACATAAATTGTGAATAGGCACATCCCTGTTACCGCAGTACACACGTAGGTACTGGGTTAAAAATATATATAATTCTAATTAGTCCGTTATTAGTTAGATTGTAAAAAATATGATATATGTTTTTTTATGGCTTGGAAAAAGCGATGCGCGAACTTATCCCCACCACTAAAAATCTTGCCAAGTTAGACTTCGAGGACTGTAAATAAAATTAATTCCTAACTGACTGACGTAAAGAGTTCTTATCTTGGAGTTGGAAGTCTGAACAGTTTCGCTTAAAACTTTATTATTCACATTTAAAAAAATCGATCCTTTCATTCGATAGCTGATTTGCTTCAACTAGAAAGATAGACGGTTAAAACATTCGCATCAATCAAAACTTATAACATCCTATTTTAAGCTGGGGGTTGAAAAATGGACTGAAATTTTCGGTGTATATTAGCTTAATGACATTATAATGCTTGATAAACAGTTTGGAGTACGTCTCACGTCGCGGCCCGACCTTGCCTTGCTCATGGACACCGCATTTGGGTCAGTAGGTTGGCGATTTTGCGCTTTTTGCGCCACGCGCTCACTTGCTGTTGCATTTTCCTTCAAACTACATAATTCAAATGTTGCTTAAGGCTTGCGAATTCTAAGCTCCTGACATTTAAATCTCGCAAAGTTTTCTATGACACATGTTGTAGAATAGAGTTTGTGGAAGTATTATTGCCAGATTTTATTCTGTTTTTTTTTTCATATTGACGATTACCAATCGACTCATCATCTGCGGCTTAAATATGCAATACAATAGTGTCAACGATTAAGTATGTGTGTAGTCAGTTATAGTGGTGGTATGTCCGCGCATCACTTTTTGCAGGTAAAAGTAATGCGCGAACTTACTCCCACCACTTAAAATCTGGCCAAATTTGTCGCTGACCACTATCACTAAGTATACGTGATGTTAGTTAGCGAACCTACTTTCAAATATTGTGATGCTGAATACTAACATTTTCATATTAGGTAATTCTATTCTCTTTCTCGCGGTTGTGTGCATACACACGTATCTATCCCTATCTACTAAAGTCTAAAGGACACATTTTTACCAAACCCTTAGGTTTTTTTCACGGAAAACATAAATTTGGTCCCCTACCCTTCAAGTGTTGTATCATACGAGCTCGCAGGTAGATAACTATTTGAGCAGTGTTTTTTTGCTCCCAAAAAAGGCTTATTGTATGTGTGAGTCTAACATTGAATCGAGGTGACTCCGTATATTTTATAGTATACATATTTGTTACTAAATCGAGATTTAAGGCAATGCCACATATTGCCCTAAATAACAACTTGTTTCAAATTAGTCTCAGTCCGTTTAGAACTTATATTTTAATTAAGTCCGTGAGGAATTCGGATCTTTTGATAACCTAATTGCTATTAAAGCGTTTGAACCTAACTATAGCCGCGTTTACGATTTTATAAATATGAGCCCAATTGTACACGTCAGTGGGCTATTTATCTTAATTTTTTGTACGTCTCGTCCCGACCGGATAGCCAGATGTTGTCCGAAAGAGATTCAACAATATACCTTCTCACTGAACCAGACGAATATCTACGAATACGTCGATTGCGACCCTAATTTTAATACAACAAGCGCTTCGACAACTGCAATCGTGTTGCTTGCTCTAAAAATAGGGTTGCCTCTATCAGTGATCGGCCAAAAGCAAAAATGTATGCTCTCTAGATAGTCTAATCTAGCACAAACTTGTTTATCGAGGCCATGTTTAATGTACGACCATAAAAAAAATCGTGACTGACTTGACCGTATAAACAAAAAACATACAAGCACTAATAATTCGACTATAGGCCACATATCCAACCAGAAATATTCGATTACTTTTACTTAAATGATGATTTGATAAGTTTAAGTTTAAAGTCTGTGCGTAACCCTGCAGCAACAATGACAGCGACAATTGTATTGTGCGGACGTAAATTATTTGACACTTGTCTCTTGCGTAACATGTGGTGCGGGACAGTGGGGAGCCTCGCTCTGTGGTAAAAAAGTTTCGATTGTTATGTTAGATCCCCTTTCGCAATCTAGTGCAAAAAATACTATAAGCGTTTCGTATTAAAAAACTATGCCAGATTTAATACGAAATGGTATGTAAATAAGTAGGAGGTAAATACTTAATACAACACTTACAAGATTTTTTTTATTTGTATAGAAACGTCTCAAAGATGGCACCTAGTTGTCGAATAACCGATAAAATTAACTAAATATTAGCTACTCGGTGTGCTATTAAAGATTAAAACGTCTCGTTTGACTCCTCGTTTGACTCCCGATCAAAGTTCGTTAATAGTCTAATTCAACCCTTGCCAAGCAATTTATGGACGCAGGTAACTCTCGGGAGACCTGTTTAAAGGGAATATAAAACTTTACATACACATAAATAAACATCACGCCCGTATATTCCCCAATGGAGTAGGCAGCACACACGAAATTTTGATTATTTGAGTACTTATTTTATGTTTTGTAGCACTTTAATCATAATATTGGGTTTAAACATAGACATAGATGAAAGAGGTTGATATATCAGGTTTGCTAGCCTATTCCCTAAAACATTTTTAAGCTTATTTCCTTTGGTGGCTCTTACGATATCCTCAGAAGAAATGGAGAGGTGCTATTCTAAACCCGACACCGCGTAGGGTTAAATAAAAGTTTGTCAATAAGAAATAGGATCGACCTAATCGTGCGCAGCGACTCCAAGTTATCCGGGCGCTTTGTTCGGCGCTCTATTCGTCCGGGAAGCGCTAATAATAATAACTCGTAGCAATAACAGGCGGCGAGTCATCGACCTTCGAAAAATCTGACCTGCGCCGCGCAAGGTTGCGACCACGCCAACTGGCTCTCGATTAACTTTAAAATTCCACGTCATTAATTATATTAATGAATGCGTTTACTTAAATATAATAATAAAATCAACCTGGTCTGATGCCGGGCTATGGATACATACATCGCGTTTATTTATTATTGAAAGGCGACGTTTCTTTTTTATTATCGATTGCGGAAACCTTATCGTCCGTTTGCCCCTGATTGTACGGGCACGTTGCCGTGCCGTTTTGTATCGCCAACTTTATATCCGTGCAAACTCGACGATTTTTTGTGACTTGCAATAACCTTTATTGGTGGAATAGGCACTCAACAAGGTGATCAACATAATTTGCAAAAACTTGATTTGCGCAACGTAAATGGTTCGAATTGGCATCGCGAATGTCGAGAAGTAAAGGTTATATTGTAAGCGATAAAAAATGTTTATTTTTAGTAACATTATAATATAAACTTAAAATTACTTATACCTGTTCTACAAGGTGGCGTGTTTACATACAGAACAAGCAAGAATAGAGCACATCGTCATTTGTTACGCTGTATTAGCTAATAGGTACCTTCTAGGTAAGTACGCGTGCACTGAGTACCTACTCGAAGGACAATACTGACCGTGACAAAGTGGGCAATTTTTCCGGGCAAATTATGGATAATTCCTCAGTGCGTGACAATTTGTGATCTTGAGCGAATGCTAGAGTATGTTTATGAGTACATACATACTTAGATATAGACATTGCGCCTAATATTTTTTTAAAGCCTATCCAGGAATAAAAAATGTGACGAGTTGTTTACCATATTACGTAACCATACGACACAATCGATACGAATCATCTTGAAAATTGTGTCAGGGATGTTATTTAGAGGAATACAGTTAATTGTTTTGCAATCTTTCTGATTTATGCCAAAAAAGTTGAAAAAATGAACAAACACAAGCGAATACAATTAAATTAATTCCCATCTGACTGCGGAAAACAGATGACAAGGACAAATGGACGATATTTTTAATCTAGCCCGTGAAAAAAAAAAGTCCTTCACTCTAAATATTAATGTTTCATATTGCTAATATACCGTTTTCTTCGGGAATCTGAAAGTTAGCCTTAAATTAGGTACTTGTAAAAAGTTTCATTGACGTTTAAATCGAACATGATTTGATCATGATCGTATGTAGGTATGTTAAGTGTGAACAGAGGTGAACACCCCATCAAGGCGAACCGTTGACCCTCTGGTGAGCGGAGGCACTCTAGGGTCGGAAATCGTATAAGTAGATACTAGTACAGTTTTTGCACCAAGACGTAAAAGGCGATCAGATCATAGTGTCACGGAAGTGTAGAATCTTGAAACTTAAGACGACAAGATCACCGAGTCCTTCTTTTCTATGAACCAAGGTAGAAACAATTTATATGGGAAATAAATTACGACAATTGTCTTTCAAGAATTCCAGGGTAATACTAGAAATCATTAATGTAGATACCTAGCTAATCTTAATTGTTCTCCAAGCACACTAGATCACAAGACCTTCGAATTAGAATAAGCACCCTCTGTTTCTGTCAATGCAGTGCCTCAACAGGGTTTTACAAATTTACCTAATTTGTATTTTTTCCATTCTAATACTGTGACAATATTATGAACAATTTTGAATTCATACCTAGTGCAAAAGCTTACATTATTGACAGCGATGGTTTTGTTGTACTACTAGCGGTGGCGAAGAAAACATTTAGCTAGGTAACTTACTGACGTTCGTTGTTAGTTGAGGCAGCGTTTGGAAACCGGATACCGGTTCTGTTCCCGCTAGAGGGAACGACATCATTTGCCGGTACTACACATGCAATAAATTTTCTTCTCTCGTACCCCTTTCCAGAGCCTTTCCAAGTCCAAATTCTAAATTAATTCTATCTCAATTCAGACTACTCGGCTATGGACGCTATGATGCTCCCTTCCCATAACTCGAGGCGTGCCCGTTTTTAAAATCTCAGGGTCTTCTATCTATTTTATACCTGACTAGTTAGGCCGTTTTTTATTTCTCCCCTTCTCTCCTTTTGAAGATATACCTACTTATGTACATCTGTTACTCTTTTATTATTTTCATTACTATAGTATATGTATCTTTCCGTGTCTTCTATAATATTAGAATGCTAGCATCTGCTGTAACTTCGTATTTTCTTCATTTATTCAATACGGTTGCTTGGCAGAGATCGCTCTGTAGCGATAAGGCCGCCTACTGTCTTGTTGGCCCTTAATTTTTATTTTTTATTTATATTAAATCGTTTTAACCCGCTCTTTCCGTTTGACAGAAAGCGCCGTCGAATACCGATGCCAAAGCAATGCAAAAAATGTTAGACATTAACCATAGTTACCGGTATTCATTAATAAACCTAAGTTGCATGTACGGACAGCTGCAGAGAAAGGTAACCCCCCAGTAATAGAACATTGTATGGGCGGGGGGTTACTTTTCTCTGCAGCTGACTGTACCTAAGCATGTACCTAATCTTGGCTACAAGTGTGAATTCCGTGACGTACTTAATTATTAAATAGGAATTTAAAACCTGTCCACGTAATTACGAATCGAAAAGGTGCCCCAATTTTTTTACGACCATTTCTTCGCTTGGCATAATATTGGAATTTGTGAGGAGTTATATAAACTACGCTTAATCTCTCACGATTTCATGAAGTGAAGGTTATTGGCAACTGGGGGCTAGGTTATATTTCGTAACAAACGTGACTTGACTGGAGGCTTTGTTTATTATCGGTAACTACATATTATTTGGCCAATGTTAGGCCCGCAGCTAAGTTATTAGAGAAACAAAAGAGTCTCTTTTTTATAAACTATGAAAAACGATATTACGATGAAGTTCCTTCCTTTATATGTGACTCACGATGAATAAATATGATGGTTAGGCAGTTCTATAAAATACTAACACCACAAAATGAATCTAAAACCCTGTCTATAATCTATTCAACCATTCATCCGCTTTCTAAAGCATGAAAAAGCTACGAACGTACAATGGCACGAATAAAAAATATGAAGAAACTTTCGACTATTTTCGGCAGTGGTCGGGTTGCGACAGGCTTGCGAAAGCGTTGCATTGCGCCACTCAACCGGCACGCGTTTTTGACAGCTCGCATGCGATACCATCGGTGCATTATCTGTGCGCATTTGTCGCGCAAAAGTAAGGTTTTACCCCATAGGGGATCATGTAAAACTTTGGAGGTTGCATTAGGCATTAACCTTTTTTTAATTAAGTATTTAATATTTCTGTGAAATTAAAAGAACTAGGTAGTTAAGGGATCTCTTTGCAATCATTATTAGGTACTTTTTGACGACCAGATTTCTAATTTTAGTTGTTTAGAAAAAAAAAAAGTTTACTTAATATTATCCTTTGTGTAGATAGACAGGACTATAGTCTACACACACCTCCCCTATTTTAATGCAAAAGAATGTTCGAACCTGGAAACCAGGTTTCGCTAAAACGATTTAACTTTTTTGTTGTTATTGATACACAGCAAGCAGAATGTGACCCAACAGGAATGTTCAGCAGGTAAGCAAGTAAGAGTACTGTACCCGACTGTAAACTAGATAGACGGGGTTGGAACGCTAGGGTTACCGATTATTAATTCCATCATCACTTTTTCTAATCTTATTTAGAAAACAAAGTCCTTGAGAGATAAATTTTAATTAAGGAAGTCAAATTCAAGAGTTACTTATCCTTATAAAGAGGCTTAAACTGGCCTGATAAATAATTAATAACCAATTAATAAAGTATTTACTCTTACGAAGCATTCGGCACGTGTTTTCAATCGATCTTAATTGTATTCTTCTTAGCTATTATTTACCTAAAGTAAAAAGGTAAAAATGGAGTCTCAAAAGAGCTGTCAGTTGAGCTAAATCCTGACGAATGGTAGCCCTAGGTGAGCTACGGCTTGTCCGGGAACTGGTTCAAGCGGGGCGCGGGGCGGGCCCAGACGGAGGGACGTCATTGACCTCCCGCCCCCGCGCCCCTCTCGCGACACCCGCGCAAACCGTAACTTCATTGTACCGTGCACTGCGAATCAAATTCTTCGTTAGACGTTTTTGTGAAACTTTGTGGTGCCCGGTAAACTCGACGGTGACGGAGAAAAAGGAAACTGAATTTAAAAATTCAGGTTTAGTTTTGAACGGTAAACTACGCGTAGGTACGCCGCGCACGTCCATATGACATTGAATAAGAGATAAAGACAGGCGAAGATAATTAACTGTACGCTGTTAATCTCGTCTCTGAGTTACAATTATGTAGTTACAAAGTATAATTTTATACATCTATGCCAACAGAAAAGGTACGATAACAATGCGCATGCAAATCGCGTTAGGACTACGACAAATCTGTTCGTGTGAATAGCACGTGGCAACCCCCAACTTTAGTTTAGAGCGTTCTGAAAAGGGCATCGAATGCCCTGAAATTAGACAGGGCGTCTGAAGTTTGGCAAAGGTCGGCGCGTCGAGACAGTATCGGCGCCGGTGCTGCCCGACCAACTGGGTCAAGTTCATTATTTAAAGATGACTGGGTAGTCGAGGGGTGTTTTTCTCTCTTACTTACCCCAGTGCTGGGGACGGATAACAAACGGGTTATGTTTAATCTGTTCTAGATTAGTGGAGTGTTCCATTTGTTTTGAACACTTGATCGTAAGTAGTTTTACTGTACAGTGTTTTGGAGGTATGTTTAAGGGTCAATATCAGATTTCGTCCCGCAATTTCTAATTTCTTTGGCGCAATTTTTTTCTTCAATACAGTGTGTATTTTTGATATTACCTCAAATTTTAACCAGACGGTGGCGTTAGTGATACGATCTGATATTGCAGGAAAAAA